>LR812530.1:17805757-18186974 GCA_903798195.1 Danio kyathit | reverse complement strand
TGGTGTTCTGAGTGGTTGCTAGGTGGATGCTAAGGTGTTGCTAGGTGGTTGCTGGGGTGTCCTAAGTGGTTGCTAGGTGGTTGGCTAAGGTGTTGTTAGGCGGTTGCTAGGGTGTCCTGAGTGGTTGCTAGGTGGTTACTAAGGTGTTGCTAGGCGGTTGCTAGGGTGTTCTGAGTGGTTGCTAGGTGGTTGCTAAGGTGTTGCTAGGCGGTTGCTAGGGTGTCCTAAGTGGTTGCTAGGTGGTTGCTAAGGTGTTGCTAGGCGGTTGCTAGGGTGTCCTAAGTGGTTGCTAAGGTGTTGCTAGGTGGTTGCTAGGGTGTTCTAAGTGGTTGCTAGGTGGTTGCTAAGGTGTTGCTAGGCGGTTGCTAGGGTGTTCTGAGTGGTTGCTAGGTGGTTGCTAAGGTGTTGCTAGGCGGTTGGTAGGGTGTCCTAAGTGGTTGCTAAGGCGTTGCTAGGTGGTTGCTAGCGTGTCCTGAGTGGTTGCTAGGCGGTTGCTAAGGTGTTGCTAGGCGGTTGCTAGGGTGTCCTAAGTGGTTGCTAGGTGGTTGCTAAGGTGTTGCTAGGGTGTCCTAAGTGGTTGCTAGGTGGTTGCTAAGGTGTTGCTAGGTGGTTGCTAGGGTATTCTGAGTGGTTGCTAAGGCGTTGCTAGGCTGTTGCTAGGGTGTCCTGAGTGGTCGCTAGGCACTTACTGAGGCATTACTAGGCCGTTGCTAGGTGGTTGCTAGGTGGTTGCTAGGCGGTTGCTAGGGTAATTTGGGTGGTTGCTAGGCAGTTGCCTAGGGTACCCTAGGGTTGTTACTAGGCAAGCCTCACATACATGCTTGGTCATTTGTTTATACTTAGTAAGCATTTCTAGCAAGTTACAGCACTTGGCTAGTCAATATTAGCATGTAGCTAGTCACTGCTAGCATGTGTAGCATACAGGAAGTTCCGTTTGCTAGCATGAGCCAAACGAGCCAAACCCCATGTCTCTACGATGTTCTGATGCTGAGATATAACTGTTGGTAAATGGTTGCTAGGGTACTCTGTTTTGTTGCTATGGGCGTGGTTACAGAGTGAAGTTGGGTGTGGTTGGTTGCCTAAGTCAAATGAGCCAACCCCCAAGTCAACAGGACACTGCTATGCAAAGATATGCATGTAGGCCAGTTATAATGGCAGTCTATGGGATCAGTTTGGGGGCGTGGCTTGTGAGATTCATTATCATATTGAGATGCTCATTGGTTGTCTGAGTCATATGAGCCAACCCCCAAGTCTATAGGACAATGCTATGCAAAGATATGCATGTAGGCCAGTTATAATGGCAGTCTATGGGATCAGTTTGGGGGCGTGGCCTACGAGCTTCATTAGCATATTGAGATGCTCATTGGTTGCCCGAGTCCAATGAGCCAACCCCCAAGTCAATAGGACACTGCTATGCAAAGATATGCATGAAGGCCAGTTATAATGGCAGTCTATGGGATCAGTTTGGGGGCGTGGCTTGTGGGCTTCATTATCATATTGATATGCTCATTGGTTGTCTGAGTCAAATGAGCCAATTCCCAAGTCAATAGGACACTCCTATGCAAAGATATGCATACGGGCCTATTACAATGGCAGTCTATGGAATGAGTTTGGGGGCGTGGCTTAAGAGCCTCATTATCATACTGAAAAGCTGATTGGTTGTCTGAGTCAAATGAGCCCACCCCCATGTCTGTATGACACTGCTATGTAATGTTATGGATGTGTGACATTTATAATGGGAGTCAATAGGATCACTTACTAAGGGGGTTTAAATGATTTGGGGGCGTGGCTTGAGAGCTTCATTATCATATTGAGAAGCTGATTGGTTGGCCAAGTCAAACGAGTCCACCCCCAAGTCTCTATGACACTCCTACGTAATGTTATTGATTTGTGACATTTATAATGGAAGTCAATGGGATCAATGGGATCAATGTATTTTAATGGGACGTCCCACCCCAATGTTAAGTCAATTAGGGGTCTTTACACGGTTTGGGGGGTGTGGCTTGAGCTTCATTATCATATTGAGATGCTGATTGGTTGCATGAGCCAAATAAGCCAACCCCCTAGTCTGTATGACTGCTTCGCAATGCGTGTATGTATATATGTGTGGGGGGGGAATGGGCTTCTAGGAAATGAATGGGAGTCAATGGGCAATGTTAAGTCAATACGAAACTTTGGGACGTCCTAGCGCCCCAGGGGTACAACTTTTTCTCCCTTTCGAGGTGTGGTTTTACTAAGGCTGGTAACCTTTCAAGGTGTCTTAAATCTCATATTTCTACCAAATTCACACTTGGCGCTATAATGCGTCAAAGTTGGGCGTAATGTTAAGTCAATGCGTTTTTTGGGGGGGTTTTTTGGCCCCTGCGGGGCCAAAAAACCCCCCACCCCTCACAAAAGTCATAGCACACCATTCCCGATAAAACCGGACGTTTTGACCCCACTTTCAAGGGTCTGGGACGAAAGCTGCGGGCCGAGTTACGCGCCGAAAAAGTGGGCGGAATTAAGAATAATTATAATAATAACTAGAATTGTACATTTCCTAAAGAAAATGTGAATGGGGTTTGCGTGGCAAATCGATGGGGTACAATGGTGCTAACAGGAAAAGCATGTATCTAGCATGATGCTAATCGTGTTAGCATAATGGTAATAACATGCTAATCGATTCATTAGCATGAAACTAGCATGATTAGCATGTAGCTAGCATGATGCTAATAACATGCTAATCGAGTTGCTACCATGATGCTAACATGATTAGCATGTAGCTAGCATGATGCTAATCGTGTTAAAATAATGCTAGCAACATGGTAATCGAGATGCTAGCAAGATGCTAGCATGATTAGCATGTAGCTAGCATGATGCTAATCGTGTTAGCATAATGCTAATGACATGCTAATCGAGTTGTTAGCATGATGCTAGCATGATTAGCATTTAGCTAACATGATGCTAATC
Organism: Danio kyathit; assembly: GCA_903798195.1. Lineage (NCBI taxonomy): Eukaryota > Metazoa > Chordata > Actinopteri > Cypriniformes > Danionidae > Danio > Danio kyathit. The sequence continues at coordinate 18,184,025 of LR812530.1, read as the reverse complement.
ATGTTAGCATAATGCTAATGACATGCTAATCGAGTTGTTAGCATGATGCTAGCATGATTAGTATGTAGCTAGCATGATGCTAATCGTGTTAGCATAATGCTAATGACATGCTAATCAAGTTGCTAGTATGATGATAGCATAATTAGCATTTCGTTAGCATTATGCTAATCACGTTAGCATTATGCTAATCGAGTTGCTAGCATGACTAGCATGTAGCTAACACAATGCTAACATGATTAGCATGAAGCTAGCTTGGATACCAAGTAGCTAGCATGATATGAACGATATAAACGGTTGCTAGGGTACTCTACTGTGTTGCTATGGGTGTGGTTACAAAGTGTACATTGATATGACTGGTTGCCTGAGTCAAACGAGGCTACCCCCATGTCTGTATGACACTGCTATGCAAAGATATGCATCTAAGCCTATCATAATGGCAGTCTATGGGATCAGTTTGGGGGCGTGGCTAGTGAGCTTCATTATCATATTGAGATGCTCATTGGTTGTCTGAGTCAAATGAGCCAACCCCCAAGTCAATAGGACTCTGCTATGTAAAGATATGCATGTAGGCCAGTTATAATGGCAGTCTATGGGATCAGTTTGGGGGCGTGGCTTGTGAGCGTCATTATCATATTGAGATGCTCATTGGTTGCCCGAGTCAAATGAGCCAACCCCCAAGTCAATAGGACACTGCTATGCAAAGATATGCATGAAGGCCAGTTATAATGGCAGTCTATGGGCTCAGTTTGGGGGCGTGGCTTGTGAGCTTCATTATCATATTGAGTTGCTGATTGGTTGCCTGAGTCAAATGAGCCAACCCCCAAGTCAATAGGACACTGCTATGTAAAGATATGCATGTAGGCCAGTTATAATGGCAGTCTATGGGATCAGTTTGGGGGCGTGGCTTGTGAGCTTCATTATCATATTGAGATGCTCATTGGTTGTCTGAGTCAAATGAGCCAACCCCCAAGTCAATAGGACACTGCTATGCAAAGATATGCATGTAGGCCAGTTATAATGGCAGTCTATGGGATCAGTTTGGGGGCGTGGCTTGTGAGCGTCATTATCATATTGAGATGCTGATTGGTTGCCTGAGTCAAATGAGCCCACCCCCATGTCTCTATGACACTCCTATGTAATGTTATTGATGTGGGACATTTATAATGGAAGTCAATGAGATCAGCAATGGGACGTCCCAGCCCATGTTAAGTCAATGAGGCAGTTATTAAGGGTCCTTAAAAGGTTTGGGGGGCGTGGCTTGAGAGCTTCATTATCATATTGAGATGCTGGTTGGTTGCCTGAGTCAAATAAGCCCACCCCCAAGTCTGTATGACACTGCTATGTAATGTGATTGATATGTGATATTTATAATGGGAGTCAATGTAATGAATGGGAGTCAATGGGCCATGTTAAGTCAATGGGACCACTTTGGGACGTCCTAGCCCCCCAGGGGTACAACTTATAGCCCCTTTCGGGGTATGTTCCCACTTAGGCTGCAACCCCCTACAGATGTTGTGAATCCCATATTTCTATGAAATTCACATTTGGCGCAGTGATTCGTCAAAATTCAGCTCCATGTTAAGTCAATGGGAGATTTGGACGATTTGGGACCCCCTAGCCCCCCAGGGGTACAACATTTTCACCCTTTCGGGGTATGTACTTGTCCGGGCTGTAACCCTTTCGAGATGTGGTGAATCCCATATTTCTACGAAATTCACAAATGTCAATTTAATGCGTTGTCTTTTGTACTTAGTGCTACCCCGGCGGTGGTCTAGGAAATGAATGGGAGTCAATGGGGCCAATGTAAGTCAATGGGACCACTTTGGGACGTCCTAGCACCCCAGGGGTACAACTTATACCCCCGTGCGGGGTATGTTCTCACTCAGGCTGCAACCCCCTACAGATGTTGTGAATCCCATATTTGTACGAAATCCACACTCAGTGCTGTGATTCGTCAAAGTTCGGCTCAATGTTAAGTCAATGGGATTTTTGGGGGGGTTTTTTGGCCCCTGCGGGGCCAAAAAACCCCCCACCCCTTATAAAAGTCATAGCACACCATTCCCGATAAGACCGGACGATTTGACCCCACTTTCAAGGGTCTGGGACGAAAACTGCGGGACGAGTTACGCGCCGAAAAGCGTACGGAAGAAGGAAGAAGAAGAAGAAGAATAATAGTAAGAGCTGACTTTGCCTATAGCATAGTAAGAATGGACTTTGCCTATGGCAAACCCCATTAATAATAAGTATGGAGAATAACAATAGTGGAATTTGCCTTAAGGCAAACCCCACTAATAATAAGTATGGAGAATAACAATAGTGGAATTTGCCTTAAGGCAAACCCCACTAATAATAAGTATGGAGAATAACAATAGTGGAATTTGCCTTAAGGCAAACCCCACTAATTATTATAATAAACCACCCATTGAGAATAGTAAGAATGGACTTTGCCTAAGGCAAACCCCATTAATAATAAGTATGGAGAATAACAATAGTGGAATTTGCCTTAAGGCAAACCCCACTAATTAATACAGTATATGACAATTAATGTTTTACAATCATTTTAATTTTAACCATTTCTTTGGTAAATCAAGCCGGTTTCTGTGGACTAGTTGGGCTAAATAATTAAAATCTCTCAGGTTAGACTTCAGATTCTAAGTTTTACAAACTAAATTTTGTAAAAAAAAATAATAATAAATGTTTTTACAAACAGAAGCAGTTTTTCATGACATTTATAAACAAATACATTATCATCAGAACGTGAATCCTAAATGTTCTTTCTGTACATATTAGGACACATATAAAGTATTCTCTTAAGATTACCACTTAATTTGATTATATACAAATCTTGTCAGCAAAAGTATCATCTGAAGGGCTGTGCATGCATTTTGACTAGAGTCATGTCTTTGACTACAGATACAGTATAGCATTGGCATGAAGACCCAAAACATTCTAAGTAAATGAAAATATGGGATTTTGGTTCAACTGTCCTTGAGGACGCCTGATCATCACGTTGAGCTTTCAGACATTCTTACAACAAAACAAAGCTAGCAGTCATTACAAAGAGCTCCTTTAGAGTCACCCGCTGAGCAAGCTAACAAAAAATCTGTTTATTTAAGTGCATCTTATAAGTATAATTTCAGCTATGTTTTTGTCTTGTGAATTATATGGAAACATATTTTATGTAAAATATCTTACTCAGAACAGTACTAAAACATAGCATGCATTTTGTATGATTTTTCTTATGTTGTTAAAATACTTCACATTTTAACAGATTCTGTAAAGGGTATGCAAACTATAGCACAACTGTATACACCATGATCATATACAGTATACACTACCTGACAAAGGTCTGGTCGTCTATCCAAGTTTTAGGAACAATAAATAATAGAAAGACATTATATGAAAGACAAAGGCCTCTAGATTATGTTTATTTTACCAAAATAAAATGTGATCATGGCTTGATTTTTAATTATTTAATTAGGACAGTAAGGTCTGACTTTGCTTAGACAAAAGTCTTGTTACTTAACAGAAATAATGTACAGTATAGGATATAAAGTCATGGTGCAGTGGAAAAAGAATTAATATTGTATATGACGCCCATGTGCTTGGAGGACTGCATCCATACATCTCTGCAATAACTCAAATAACTTATTAGATAAGTCATCTGGAATGGCAAAGAAAGTGTTCTTGCACGATTCCCAGACTTCATCAAGATTCTTTGGATTCATCTTCAATACCCCAGACATGCTCAATAATGTTCATATTTCTGGTGACTTGGCTGGTCAATCCTGGAGCACCTTGACCTTCTTTGCTTTCAGGAACTTTGATATTGAGGCTGAAGTATAAAAAGGAGCGCTATCCTGCTAAAGGATTTGCCCTCTCCTGTGGTTTGTGATGTAATGGGCAGCACAAATGTCTTGACACCTCTGGCTGTTGATGTTGCCATCCACTCTATAGGTCTCTTGCATGCCTCCATACTGCATGTAACCCAAACCACGAATTTTTTTCTTCACCAAACCTGACTGATTTCTGTGAGAATCTTGGGTCAATGCGGGTTCCAATAGGTCTTTTGCAGGATTTGTGATGATTGATGTAACCAGGGACGTGACACTGACAACAGATTTGAGGATCCAAATGCAGGTTTATTGGAAGGTCAGGTAAGCAGTAGTCAATACAGGAGCAAACAAATGTAAAAGGGCAATCCAGAGTTGTAGTCAGATACACAGGCAGATGGTCAGAAGGCAGGCAGCAAACAGGATTAAACAAATAAACGAGGCAAGGATCAAAAACACGGCAAAACAAGACAAAGGAAAACGCATTGTAGTGTCACTAAAACAGTAGACAAGACTCAGCCCCAGTGTTTGCTCTTGAGAAGTACTTATAGTCCATGTAATCAGTATGTAAGCAGCTTCAGCTGTTTGTTTGCAATCACTGGTGACTTGCATCAGGTGTGTGTGTGGCATGACTGAACATGTAGTCCATGAATATGGCCGAATTGTAGTTCATGTGAATGTGAGTGTGTTTACCAGCGATCTGCACGGGCTGGATCGCTGGTGATCGTGACATTTGGGATGTAGTTCAACAAATGATTCATCAGAAAAATCTACCTTCTGCCACTTTTCCAAATGATCAACTAGAAGTCAAGTTATTATTTGTTGCTCTTACAACTGGGATAGACGACAAGACTTTTGTCAGGTAGTACTGTATATATAAAACACTGCTATTAAAAAAAATCTAATCCGTTTTTAAATTGTGTTTCATTTTAACAGCCTAAAAACACATTTAAAAAAAATATTTGGACTCAGTTTTCTTGTCTTATGAAACCAATTCAAAACAGTAGGTAGCAGCAAGTTCGAGTTTCAAAGGGTCATTCAAGAAATTCTTAATTTCAATAATTCATTACAAATGGCTGGCTCATTATAAAAACAAAGCAAGTGACTGTCTTTATAAATGAATTACTGGTATAAAAAAATACTAAATAAAATTGTTAAAATATTTAAATTCCATATTTGCTCACACTGATATTACACTGTAAAAAATGGCTGTGATTTCAATGATAAAAAAAACTGTAAAAATGCTACAGTAAAAATCCATAACCTGGTTAACAGTACGTAAATGAATAAATGAATACGTAAAAGAATAATCGTAAATGAACTTTGAATACGTAATTGAATAACTGTACACTGTAAAAAATGGCCGTGATTTCAACGGTAAAAAAACGTAAAAATGCTACAGTACAAATCTGTAACCTGGTTAACAGTATGTTTTCATAATATATACGGCGAATCACTGTAAATTGACTTTCCCAGAAATCCCTGCATGGCACATCACTTTTTATGCTTTTTGTTGACATTACTATAGATCTTTTTAGTTGTTTCCCCATCAGTAATGTATATTAGTGAGTTATGTTACATCCAATGTTGATAAACAATATTTATTTCATTACTTTAATTTTATGCCATTAAAAATAATTAAAATTAATTTAATTTTATACCATACTGGTGTTTAGTAGCTGTGTGAATGACACTGAGCACCTTCTTTACACTGATACACTTTTCTAATTGTGGGAAAAGTTGTTTGTGATGAGCATTGGTTCGTTATGTATGATCTCATCACCACCTGCATATGGCTGTGTTATCATGTTTATCTGTGTAACAAAAGTTGTGTATATGTTGCTAATTTAAAATACAGACATATTACCTCTATAAATTAACAAAATACGGTAATTTACTGTAAAAATGAGAAATTACTTTTACAGTTTGTACCGTATTTTTTACGGTTATATACTGGCAACCACAGCTGCCGTTTTTTTACCGTGAATTTTACGGATTTATTTTTTACAGTGTAAATGAACTTTGAATACGTAAATGAATAACCGTAAATTAACTTTCCCTGCATAGCACATTACTTTTTATGCTTTTTGTTGACATTACTATGGATCTTTATAGTTGTTTCCCTATCAGTTTCATACATTCAGGGCTTAACATTAACTTTTTTGATCACCAGCCACTGTGGCTAGTAGATTTCCAACATTACTAGCCACTCAGCATTTTCACTAGCCACAATTTTCTTGTTGGGAAAATATATATTATATGCATAAATTTGACTTTGACATGCTAAAATGACTTGATTTAGATGTGTTATGTCCACAAGCCTTCTCATTCATTTAACTTCTTGTGTGTATTGTGTATTAGCTTGCTCAGTGTGCATGAGCAAATGGGTTGTGTCGCAATGCAATCAGTTTTTATTACACATGACTTTTCAGGGCTCAAAATTAAGGATTTACCAAATTTATCGCTGACCACACCAAATAAGTATTTCTTAGTCACAATTTTTTAATGTGTCAAAACAAGGAAAATAGAGCTGTATAGCTGCACTTTTTAATTCAACAAAACTTTTCTTTAAAAAAACATTACATTTAAAAAAATAATTATTGTCATGTATCTAATATAAGCACAGTAATCTGTCCTGGCTAAAAGTCCCAGATCACCAGTTAACATAAACGGGGAGTTAATCTCCCATTAAAGCAATGTTATTATAAAGAAATATAATTAAACCATATTAACAAAAATAACTGTAAGCAAAAGAAAGCAGGTGAAACATACCGTGTTTGATAATGAAAGGATAATCACGCGCACGGTTATTATAAGCCTGTAAATGAAAGCAGTGGCCGCTGCTGCTTACAAAAGAATATGCGTATTTTTGTTTTAATCTTGAGCTCTTGACGGTTGCTTCGCGCAAGTAAACGGGAGCGCGCGCGCTTATTAACAGTCGCGCGCATTACATCAGCTGTGCGCGCGAGTAAGTGATCATCCTCTCGTTCGGTATTTACCTGCTTTCTGCTCGCGCGTAGTTATTTTTGTTAGTCGTGCTGCTTCTCGATTCTAAGATCACATTTGCACGAATATTGGGCCACGCTTATTTTCAAACCCTGCTAAAACTACAATTTAAAAATGATTTCCAACTAGCCAACGTGGCTAGTGAAGGTGTCTGTCTTACCCGCCAGAGCTGAAATCTACCCGCATTTGGCGGGTTGGCGGGTGTTAATGTAAAGCCCTGCATACATTAGAGATTTATGTTACATCTAATATTCATAAACAATATTTATTTCATGACTTTAATTCTATGCGTGTTACCATACTGTTTTTAAGTAGCTGTGTGAATGACACTGAGGACTGATACACTTTTCGGCTTGTGAGAAAAGTTCCTTAAGATGAGCATTGGTTCATTATGTAACTTTCTCATCACCACCTGCATATACTGTAGCTGTGTTAACGTGTATACTGTATATCTGCGTAACAAAAGATGTTGCTAATTCAAAATACAGACATATTACCTCTATAAATTAATGAAATACGTTAGTTTACCGTAAAAATTTGAAATTACTTTTACGGTTTGTACCGTATTTTTAACGGTGAAATACTGGCAACCAGAGCTGCCAGTTTTTTTACCGTAAATTTTACAGATTTATTTTTTACAGTGTATTTATATACAAGTTTAAAAGCCACAAGACTTCACAGTGGAAGCTACAGATAAAATGATTAGAGCAAACATTTCTAAATGCAATGTCTGTTTCTCTCAGTATTCTCTCTCCTTTACAGCCACACATACAGCACACACTGTTACATCAGGGGAATGTTTTTAAGCACTTATCAAAGAAACAGCACATCCTCTGTTCTCTTCTTGGTAAGAAACACCAAAAGTTGAGCTTAAGCTGTTTTCTTGCTCATTTTTAACAGCATAAAATCATTTACATATTAAAAAACTGAGCTTGTGCACAGCTCATGCCAGTGCTGAATACTGACCGGCCAATTTCCATCATTTAGTTAATAAATTATTGTGCAAACAGAATTTTCATGTTTTCATTTGTACGTTTTGCATAATGAACGTTATCCTTTACAGAAGGGATGCGTTGCTTTTTTAAGCAAGTATCTATCTCTAGACAGACAGTTTGTTTATATCAAAACAATATACAGCTCTGAGTGTGCCTCACACAGTTGAGTGGGTTTGACAAACCACCTGCAGAAACACTCTTCTCTCTGTAACCTTATAACTCTTTATATTTTTTTCTACTTTAATTAACAACATGAGAGTAAGAGACAGAATAAGAGATCATATGACCATCATAGTGCTTACAGGTAAAAAGAACTTACTTTTAAAAAAGATGTAATTTCAGTTTTGATGTCATCTTCTGCTTTCCCATCATCTGTCGACACATACACACAGGAATGTAAGAGCATGCACAAACACATACACTCGCACACCAATCTACATGACAGATTAATAATGCACACAATTTCAGAAATACTGAGAGAAGTCATGCTTCAAGCAGGATTATTTCAGCCGTTTGCTTTCATTTTGAAATTTTATTAAAAAATTACTTAACCTAAAATGGGAACTGACAAGTGATGTAACTTGGACAGTCTACAAACACACACTATTGCCATTTTACCACCAAGTACTTTCATACAAAAAGCACCTGCTTATAGTTTATGACTATACAAAACTGTCAACTAAAAAAACAGCTGTTGAGTGAGAGCATGTTAAAGACAAGTCTGGAAAATAGAAGACATGATACAGTCATTTAGGAGCACCAAGGCTGTGTGACATTTACAAAATTGTTAATATGCATTTTCAACTTCAAGAAAAATAGCAGAGCAAACTGAATGGGGAAGTGCTATTTCTATTATTAGATAAATTATATTACTGGATATTATTATATTAGACATTACACCAGATATTATATTATATTTTGTTTGGTAAAAGTCTGCTTTTAACAATTAAATTGTGTGATTTTTTAAAATTGTTTCAGCATCGATATCGCAATATGATCACTTGCAATAGCCACATCACGAGTATATGCAATAATGAGTCTGGATTATAATTTATTTCATTTTGCAAGGTTTTTTTTTTTGAGCCCTGTGATTGTGTAAGGGCTTTAAAAGCATTCAGGCATAAGAAAAATGTATCGTTTGTTACTTTGAAAAATTTATAATAATTCATTTTATTGAACTGTTTATAAAACGAAGACTATTCAGTATTATTATACATTTGATTATTCAGTCAATGTAACCTGAATACATTTGGACTCTTTGGAAAACAATAAAACGCTGTTTTTTTTTAAATATTAGCATATTTTTTTTTACTGATTGTATCTATGCTTGTAGATTTGCTTGTTTATTATATATTATGCATATGCACTGCCCTACAGAATCATCCCAATCAATCTAAAACTACAGATTCTTTACAAACATTTATTCAACTCATCTAGTTGCCGCAGGATAAAAAAAAAATATCACAGAGCGTAATTTATGTAATCCAATATTGTGCAGCCCTAAGATATATATACAGTTAAAGTTAGAATTATTAGCCCCCCTGAATCATTATTCCCCATGTTTATTTTTTTTCCCCAATTTATGTTTAACAGAGAGAAAAAAATTTCAACATTTCTAAACATAATAGTTTTAATAACTCATTTCTAATAACCAATTTATTTTATATTTGCCATGATGACAGTACATAATATTTTACCAGATATCTTACAAGAAACATCTATACAGCTTAAAGTGACATTTAAAGGCTTAACTAGGTTAATTAGGTTAACTAGGCAGGTTAGGGTAATTAGGCAAGTTATTGTATAATGATGGTTTGTTCTGTAGACTATCGAAAAAATATATAGCTTAAAGGGGCTAATAATTTTGACCTTAAAATGGTTATTAAAGAATTAAAAACTGCTTTTATTCTAGCCGAAATAAAACAAATCAGACTTTCTCCAGAAGAAAAAATATTACTAGACATACTGTAAAAATGTCCTTGGTCTGTTAAACATCATTTGGGAAATATGTATAAAAAAAATTCAAAGGGGGGGGGCTAATAATTCTGACTTTAAATGTATATATATATATATATATATATATATATATATATATATATATATATATATATATATATATATATATATATATATAAAATTCATATTGTTTGGAAATATCTGTGAAGTGTAATGAAATTACAGCCAGTTTCTTTGTGTTTCATCTTTACTTGATTTATTTACTTGGGTATGACATTGTTTCTACATGCTGAAAGTGCATTCTTGATCCTACATTAAACCGACGAGAGGTGACATATGGAACTAATTAAACCAACTATCCAGACTGATGATGACGCCGTCTTTTAAATTGGACAATGTTTAGCTGTCTTCACAATCTACACACTAAAGGGATTTCTTTGCTGATAGAACCCAGATCCAGAAATAATAACTTTCTTTTGGTGAACAAGACTTACAACTTCCATGAACTTCTACAAAAAAAAAATCTTGAGGGGCAAAATTATTCATCAGGAATTCTCCTGAGGCATTTCTAATTAACTGTATGCGTGTTGTTTTTACGTCAAACATTTTCTAAATGCAAACTGAATGAACTGTTATCAAGAATAAAAAAGACGGGAGCTGCAACATTATAGTCAATGTATTCTCCTGATGTTGTAGTAATAGATATTCATGGTTTAAAAGTTTTTGGAAAAATGTTATAATATAATCTGGCTATGCAGACAATTGGCATTTTAACTGTACCATTATTTAAAGGGCACCTAGGTTACCCCTTTTTCCAGATTTAATATAAGTCTTTTGTGTCTCCAGAATGTGTCTGTAAATTTTCAGCTCAAAACACCCATCAGATTATATATTATACCTTTCAGCAGTTTCTACTTTATAGCTCTGAGCAGCAGGTAGCCGTTTTTTGTGAGCTGTGCCTTTAAGGCTAGTCCTTCATGCCCACCGTTTCCAAGTGCCTGTGAGTGTGCCTTAATCTCCGCCCTCAGCTGCTTCAGACAACAGACAGACATGAAGTAGCAGATCTCACGTAACATTTGTGAGAAATACTACAGTAAGACCTTTACCAATGAGTATTGAGTTGCAACGATGAGTCACACACACAATGTCGTTACAAAGTTCACACACACACACACACACACAGACAGCGCACGCATTTAGCTTTGCACTCTTTTTGCGCGCAAATGTGACAGGATACAGGTTAATATCCACTGCTGTATGGATGTCCATTATGTTAATGTACAAAATAAACCTGATTTAATGTCCACAAACCGGGATTGAATTTATAATTGTACTGACACACGGCTGTGGTTGTAGAGAAACTTGAAACAATGTGTTACTTTGTTTATGATTAGAATTTTTTTGTCATTTTGTTGTATTTTGTATATGGTTTGATTTGTTGAATGAGTTAAGTTGTTTGGGGACTAATTATGACATCAAAATTGCGGAGCCTACCGGATATATATCGCGTGTAGTAATGAATGGAAAGAAAAGGACAGCAAGCATGGAACTAGATGTCTAGGTGAAACATGGTAAAAAAGGCACAGGTATACGGCTGCTTTACGGATTCCCATTCATGTGTTTTAGCTCCTGGTTTGAGGGAAATAAGGTAATTTGGTTTATTTGTTTAAGATTAATGTTTGATTGTTGATGTTGGCTCAGCGTTTTAATTTTCGGGATTTATTTAATGTTGATTTTCTCTCTAGTTCTTACAGTGATTCATGATGAAATGATGCGTAATAATTCTATAGAGTGTGACCAATAAATGAATCGTGAACCATCAGTGAAAGACTTCATCATCTTTTAACCAGGACGCTACAGTGGTGATGAAGTAAATGGCTGTAATTCATTACAAACATGCACTGTTTTAAAACATTTTAAACTTGTAAAACTCACTCTTGATCACATTTGATGATGACTGATGATCCTAGCAAACTGAACAGACCTTTTTTTTCCCGGTTGCTTTCTGTCTTGTTGATATCATTATACACATTACTACGGAGAAATGTTAATACGCAGCTGTCAATTCGCTGGGCGGGGAGACCGCACTTCTACGTCAAGTTGCGGTCGGTCTCAAAACCGATCTAATTGGTCCACCGTTTTTATGTTGTTAAATTGAAAAAAAAGGACTGGGTGTGTTTATACCACCCCAGTATGATGGTATATACATTATACCTACACATATGTCTGTCCAAATAGCGTAGATTTTTCACCATAGGTGCCATATGTGCCCTTTATTGCAAAACTTTACAAAAATGTCCCAAACCTTATTTTTAACTGTCCAAAATGAAAAAAAAAAAATTGTTTTTACTCTCTGATAGTCAAAGCAAGTAAAAAAAAAATCTATGTTAAATTTGCATAAAAGAAAACTCGGGAAAAAGTGTTTTATGTAAATTTGGACCACGAGTCCACATATATGGACATCCTTTTTCTCTAAAAGTACATCATATCAAAAGATGATACTTATTTTTATTCTAATTAGGTTCCAATAAGCCCAAATAGCAAAGAGAAATAAAAAATGCATGTAAAAAAAACACCTTGGGCCTTAAGAGGTTATCTTGAATTTGAATCCCTGCTCATTTTTAACCATGTCCAATGTCCTAGATTAATGCAGTAGGTCATTCCAGATTCTTTTACCTACTGTATCAAGAATACTTAGTATTTAGACATTCTATTCATTTGGTATACTGCATTTTCAACATACAAAATCAGAAGCAGGGGGAGAGAGAGGGAACAGTTAGCATGTCACATCAAATCTGGGACACACCGTAGGTCCACACCAGATGGTTCTGCAGACGGTGTTCTTTGAGTGGATTCTTTATTCATACAAGCATCTACTTATATTTATGTTGTGTTCACTTAGGAGTTTCAACAATATGAGCAATGGTTATTAGAAAAAGATTCATTCGTTCATTGCTCCAAACTGCAAGTCATATAAAATGATCTAAAGCCTATAAAAATAAACAAGTGCTAATGTTTGTCCTGAATTTGGTCTTTGTGCACAAAAATTCAATGCATCTCTGTTCTGTACATATTCAGCCACATTGCTATGTGGCGATTCTTTAATAAAACTTGACAAATGTCCAACTACTCTAGAGATATTAATGAGGTAGACAAATGCAAAAATCTGCTGAGTTCACACATTCAAACAAATGACCTAATCCCAAAGCACTCTGCACAAACAAAGACTCCAGAATACAGCACTGTGATCCAGACCAGCTCCTAAAGCAAGGGTATGGCTTTAAGGGCCGCTTTCAGATCTGGCAAGAGTAGTCTTTAATTTCACATTAAAAAAAATGTGGCTGTTCTTACACGTAGCTGTGGTTACTGCACATTTAAATCTGCTCATCCAGTAAGACATCATAAGTGCAAAATTACCCCATTTACTTTATGACATGTTATGATTTAAATGTGAATGAATCATTAGCGTGCATAATACTTGAAACATGCCACAAAGCAAATGTTTTCTTTGAATAGCCTATTACAAAGAAATCACAGACTCCAGTGTCTGAAGTATTACCTACCTCACCAAAATGAATCATTTTGCTTCACATCATATCAAAATATTAAATCCTTATTTAAATTTGATTTAATCTTTAATAGCATTTTGATCAAATAAATAAGCATATGAGAATTCTTATATTGTTCACTTCCTAATTAAAACAAACATTTCACTACAACCAAGTACTCAAGTAACGCCTCGTCTATTTTGTATACCAGATAAAAGTGTTGAACAAGGAAACTCAATTCCCTAAATTCTTTTGTGGGTCTGGATCTACTCTAAACTATCACACACTTTAAACTGAACAAGCTCTCAGGAGAACTGGCTGGCTGTCTGTTATTTGCACATCTGTGAGCCTGCTTGTGTTTTTCCCACTGTATTGTACACACCAATGTTGTCATTAATAAAGTCATTAACCTATAGTAATTTCATCTCATTTCAAATACTGCATTACACTAAACAGGAAAGTTTATTGAGCACATCTGACATCAATCTTTTGAATGGAGTGTTATTAACTAATATTTGTAATTTATTTATGTTTAATATGATTGACCTTTTTCAAATTCTGCTTTGATAAACAGTCAGCTTTAGTCAGTGAGAGTGTAAAATAAAAGATTAAAGTCTAATTGGTAAATAATTATAGATTAAAACGCTTTTTTAAATTTTAAAACTTTTTTATTATAATGCTATTTGCAAGGTCTAAACACTTTCTCATTTACATTAGGCAGCAAGAGACAGGACTCACTGAAATACGCTGCTTTCTGAAGTTAATAGTAAATAGTTGACCTTAAATTGTATCTTTTTTTTGATCAATTGTTTGAGTAAAGCAAGCAAAAATCATGCTTGAACGCTAGAGCAATGCTAATTTCTCCATCTTCCTCCAACAGCTCTTGAAGCATGGTGCCTCAGTCTTGTGGAGAGAATGTTTATAAAGATATTTTAAAGCAGTTTTAGCTTAAAATGCACCAGCCAGTGTCAGAATTTGTTCCATAATGCATCAGTTGTGCTGGAACTTCATTAAAGGGGTGATCCACTACTATATTTTAAACTTTAGTTGATGTGTAATGTAGCCGTGTGAACATAAACAACATCTCTGAATGTAAGATGCTCAAAGTTTAATGCAAAGGGAGACATTTGAGAGAGTTAGCTTAGCAAAGCCTACAGCGAACGAAGTTTGAGGACTACAGAAAAAACATTTGGGTTAGTGAGATCTCAAACGATTCAGGTTACACGCATTCCCCATGTGCATACACCCCGTGGAGCAAAGGGGCGTGGCCAGAGGCCCTGTAATGTTATAGAAGAGAAAGCTAAAATGCCATCCAGACGCTGCTATTTCCACAAAGCTCATTCAGTTTCTGTATTTAAGCTTCCAAAGGACATGACACAAAGAGAGAAGTGCTTACAATTTAATTTGAATTATGTTCCAGAGAATTATAAAAAAGATACAGCTAGCATTTGACAAAGGACAGCTTTCAGAATCTCTCCCAGTTCGGTGTTGGATTAGGCTAAAAACTTCTCAAAGGAGCCATAAACTTAAAGATGCTGAGCCCCATATTTATATTGATATACAACTTATTATTTGCATGTCATCTTAATAGCAATAATGGTCTTTTCATGAACTGTGTTAAATTTTACATATAGCTGCCACTTGCACGGCTGACAGCATTGTGAGGATTAAATGAAGGATTATAAAGTACCTCTCGAGCTTAAAATGTGTAGATTCAGTGGCAAACGCTGTTACCTGAAAACCCCGTCCCAACGACCTTACAGTGAATAGCTTTAGTTATTTTCATAGCGGACTTGAAGCCACTGGAAGTCTTTTATCCGCTCTTGGAAAAGTGTAAATGGTTGATTAACATTCAGCACATGATCACTAATAAGATATGACACTTCACATTTTCGTGGTTGTAGCTCCTGTCATCCCAAGGCAAAAGCCATTGACAGTGATTGACAGCTGATATTAACCAATCCATTCACGTTCAGTTCTAGAGCAGTGGGCCAATAAGAAGAGCACAAAGGCGGGGCAAGCATTGCAGGCTTTTTTTTTTACTTCAGCACGTTTACATAACAACTCTTTTATTCTGTTCCTGAGTGCTGCGTTGGCATTTTTAGGTGCAAAGATGCATTTTGCATAAATGTCTCCTAAATCCGCACACATGGTAAGGATTTTGCAGTGAAAACAGTGAGAATTTATGCACAAATGCTTCCAAATATATTTTTAGGTCGCATAGATAAAATTTCGGACACATATGCAAGAAAAACGGTTGAGCCCTAGCATCTTTACTTGTTATTATTTCCTCATATTAATAATAAAATAAGGAAGTTATCATCAATCACAATACAAATTACAGTGAACTCCAAACTAACTCTCGTCTCCTCCACCAGCTGTGGGAAGAAGCCATTATAACGACACAGATCACTGTGTCTATTCATGCCATGTCCCGCGGAAAAAAGTGATTGACAGTTAGTAATTTGTGTGTAACTTTATTTATTTATGGTTTGGTACTGGGTAAAGCAAAGACCATGTGGGTCAGGTAGTGAAAATGGTAGGCTACAACTAATAAATTCGTTATGAATTAATTGATATTTAACAACAACCACACCCACCCACACCTACAACGTTGATGCCATCGTCCATCGCGATGTTTCACATTAGACATCGTACGATGCCTAACCAACAACCTGTAAGTGTTTTTATTTTTTAAAATTTCACGCATTTGGCACCGTAAACAATTTAGCTACAAATTCATATTTATCAGTCAAAGCGATGTAAACACCCACAATCTTCACCAGCGTGAGCAGTGTCTTCTCTATGCAGCCACTTTTTATATTACTTACACTTGCTTATTCCGAATATATGTGAAAAACACTTGTCAGATTTTATTTTAGAGAGCAGGTGTGAGGTCGAGACGTGTCATCTGTGACATTTTGATTCAGGTTCAAACTGATACGGCTAACAGCTACACTGACTGACAGTATTTACAGAGGCAAATCTCATACTTGTAGGAGACTAAAGCTTTCCTGGTGACGTGGAGCCGATCCGCAAATCACAGCACATTATGTTAAGCCATCACACCTCTGATGGAAAAGCAGCATGATTCCTGGCTCACTGTTAGCACTGGCCTGACAGAGGACAGCTGCTGTTTTCACTTCCATTCACCAGCTTGGGCCAAACCAACTTTCAAATAACAACATGGCAAAAGTTGTCATAATTAACATCCCTAGAGAACACTGGTAAACGTATATCACACCTTGATTTTCACTGTGTAATTTGTCAAATGATCAGAATCAGAATCAGAAAGAGCTTTATTGACAGGTATGTTCACACATACGAGGAATTTGTTTTCGTGACAGAGCTTCTACAGCGCAACAGAATTACAGACAGGACTAAAAAACAGATAATAAATATATTTTAAACAGTGAATGCAAATATACAAATTGACAAGTGTATGTACAGCTATATTACTATATACAACATATGTGCAGCTGTTATGTGCAAATTGGCATGTAAAGTGTGTTGTTAAATAAGTGTATGTGTGTATAAAAAAAGTGTATAGCAGGTAGTGATGTTGGTTCCACAATTACTATCATCAAGTGTTCATGAGATGGATTGCCTGAGGGAAGAAACTGTTTCTGTGTCGGGCTGTTCTGGTGCGCAGTGCTCTGTAGCGTTGACCGGGTGGGTGTGAGCGGTCCAGAATGATTTTGGCAGACCTTCTGCTTGCTCTGGATAAGTACAGTTCTTGGAGAGTAGGGAGGGTTGTACCAATGATTCGCTCAGCAGTCCGAACTATTCGACGTAGTCTTCGGAGGTCGAATTTGGCACCTGAACTAAACCAGACAGTTAATGATGTGCAGATGACTGACAGGTGTAGAACTGTTTCAGCAGCTCCTTTGGGAGGTTGAACTTCCTCAGCTGACGAAGAAAGTACAGCCTCTGTTGAGCTTTTTTGACAATGGAGTCAATGTGAGTGTCCCACTTCAGGTCCTGAGAGATGGTGGTGCCCAGGAACCTGAATGACTCCACTGCTGCCACAATGCTGTCCATGATGCTCAGTGGG
Organism: Danio kyathit; assembly: GCA_903798195.1. Classification (NCBI taxonomy): domain Eukaryota; kingdom Metazoa; phylum Chordata; class Actinopteri; order Cypriniformes; family Danionidae; genus Danio; species Danio kyathit. Next base: position 18,166,633 of record LR812530.1, on the reverse strand, counting down.
GGGAGAGCAGGGGGGTTTCTCCTGAAGTCCACTATCATCTCCACTGTTTTGAGCGTGTTCAGCTCCAGGTTGTTGTGACTGCACCAGACAGCCAACTCCTTAACCTCCTGTCTGTAAGCAGACTCGTCACCATCCTGAATGAGGCCGATAAATGTGGTGTCGTCTGCAAACTTTAGGAGCTTGACAGAGGAGTCTTTCGAAGTGCAGTCATTCGTGTACAGGGAGAAGAGCAATGGGGAGAGGACAAACCCCTGGGGGGCGCCAGTGCTAATTGTGCGGGTACTGGATGAGAATTTTCCCAGCTTCACCAGCTGCTGCCTGTCCGTTAGGAAGCTGTTGATCCACTGACAGACAGAGGTGGGCACGGAGAGCTCAGTTAATTTGGGCAGGAGAAGTTTTGGGATGATAGTGTTAAAAGCTGAGCTGAAGTCAACAAACAAGATCCTCACATAGGTCCCCGGACTGTCTAGGTGTTGCAGAACATAATGCAGTCACATATTGACTGCTTCATCCACAGACCTGTTTGTTCTGTAGGCAAACTGAAGAGAGTCCAGTGAGGGTTCAGTGATGTCCTTCAGGTGGGCCAGCACCAGTTTTTCAAAAGACTTCATGACCACAGATGTCAGCGCCACCGGTCTGTAGTCATTTAGTCCTGTGAGTTTAGGTTTCTTTGGTATGGGAATGATGATGGAGCGTTTAAAACAGGATCTGGGCCTGGAGCTTTTTTCCTCTTCTGTTTCCAGAAGACCTGGCGCACATCATCTTCACTGAAGTGCAGGTATGGGGGAGGCAGGGGGTGGGGGAGGTGATAATGGTCATGTAAACAGCAGTTCAGCTTGGGTGTGGGGGGTTTTCTCAAACCGGCAGTAAAAGTCATTCAGGTCATTTGCAAGTCGTTGGTTGTCTACAGTGCTGGGGGATGGTGTTTTATAGTTTGTAATGGTTTTCAAACTTTTCCACACAGATGCTGAGTCGCTGGAAGAGAACTGACTCCTTAGTTTCTCAAAATAGTTATTTTTAGCGACTCTGATCTCCTTTTCCAGTGTGTATTTGGCCTGCTTATACAAGGCCCTCTCCCCATTTATGTAAGCAGCCTCCTTGACCTGGCGTAGCTGTCTGAGTTACAGTGAACCATGGTTTGTCATTGTTGTATGTGAGTTGAGTTCTGGTAGGAATGCAAACATCTTCACAGAAACTGATATAACATTTTACAGTCTCTGTGAGCTCATCCAAATCGTTTGCAGCAGCTTTAAAGACACTCCAATCTGTGAGATCGAAACAGGCTTGTAGATCCCGCTCTGTTTCGTTAGTCCATCTTTTCACAGATCTTAATACAGGTTTGGCTGTTTTCAGTTTCTGCCTGTAGGGAGAAATGAATGAGATGAATCAAACAGTGGTCAGAGTGCCCCAAAGCTGCTCGCTGGACAGAGCGGTATGCATCCTTTATTGTGGTTTAGCAGGGATCCAATATGTTACTGTCTCTTGTGGGACATGTAACATGCTGTCTATATTTTGGCAGTTCATGGGATAGTTTTGCTTTGTTAAAATCCCCGAGAATGATTAAAACAGAGTCCGGGTGTTGTTGCTCTATCACCGTGATCTGATCAGCTAGTTACTGTATCGCCAGGCACGCATGCGCGTGCGGAGGAATGTAAACACTGATGAGGATGAACGAACAGAACTCGCGCGGGCAGTAGAAAGGCCTACAGTTAATAAACAGTGCTTCTAGATCTGGACAGCACATCTTTTTTAAAACTGTTACATCTGTACACCACCTTTCGTTAATGTAAAAGCACGTCCCGCTACCGCGCGATTTCCGCATCGATTCTTCATCGCGATCCGCTTTGAACAGCTGATAGCCCGGTAGGTGAAGCGCATTGTCTGGTATGGTGTTGTTCAGCCAGGTTTCCGTGAAATACAGAGCAGCTGAATGCGAAAAATCCCTGTTTGTCTGGGAGAACAGAATGAGTTTTTCTATTTTGTTGGGTAGAAAGCGAAGATTTGCCAGATGGATGCTAGGCTAGCTTTCTGAGTTTCACAAGCACGCCTGCCCGCTTCCCTCGTCTGCGCACCTTGCGTTTGAGCAGCAGCGCGGCTCCGCAGACTACAATGTCCAACAAAACATCACATAAGTCCAAGTCTGGAAAAATATTTGGTGGTGTATGCGTCCGAATGTCCAACAATTCGTCTCTGGTGAAACTAATTGTAGGAATATGACTGAAGACAGGACGAACTAACAAAAACACAAAGACAACTGCAGAGCACGAGGTGGCCATCTTCATCAGCGCAAGCATGGAATCAAATGATTAATGATAAATGATAGTTATGGTTTTGGTACTGCACTACTGTGGGAATAACATAGACATTTATAAAAGCAACAATAATCCTTAACCTACTTGAGTTTTTTTAAGAAGTACAATGCAAGACTAAAAATGAAGGAAACCGTAACATATTTATACATACACAATGACTACGGTTACATGGACATCAGTAATCTAATTATTTGCCTTAATCTGAATAAGACAATAACATGATTAAGGTGTTTACACGAGTTACTTTTTGGATGTTCCTTTCATGATCCTGATTTACATGTTATGGTACATAATTCGATTAACGTCATTGCGTCACTGAGCTATCCACGTTTCCTCCGGAGTTTCATGTAATTTCCGTCATTTCATTTTTAATTTGATGACTTAAACTGCAGTTTGGCACTTTCACTTTCATTCAGGAACAATTCATGCATGCCCACTATGGCAAATGAGATAATGGATGTGAGTAAGAACTGCTGGAAGAGTGTTGTTTTAATGGTACCGCACAACGTATGGGGGAAAAAAAAAACTCATTTCCCAATGCAGGTGTCTGTGGTCCTTCACTGACTTCAATAATGTGACTAAAAATCAGCATACTTCACATGTCTTAATTCAATTTCTGTTTAATTCGACTATGACTTTAGTCGGATTAAGGTGATCAAAAATCACATAGTAGACTCCATTGGTGTTCATGTAAATAATGTATCCCTGGTGTATAATCTTATTTATTTTATATAAGATTTTATAAATTGGGATACTCCACATGTCTTAATTCGATTATGACTTTAGTCGGATTAAGGAAATTAAGAAAATCAAATAAAAAAATAAAAATAAAAATCACTTTTTACATGGTAGTCTCTTAATCAGAGTATTGTCTTAATTGTATCAAAATCAGATTATTGGTGTCCATGTAAATGTACTCAACATATTTCTTACAAGTTCTGCTGTGTGACAATTTCAAATAAAATACCAAACATTATAAATAATGTATCCCTGTTGTATAATCTTATTTATTCTATAATAGATTTTATAAACAGTATTCAATTTTATATTACTGCCCCTGAGGTCTCTTGATCAGGATCACTTTTTTTTCTTATCTCGACCACACAATAAGAAAGTTTAGATTTCCTATAAATAATAATAAAAAAACAAATAAACTACAAATAAATGTAATTTAGGGTAAATTACCAACAACTTTTCATTTCAGTTTATTTTTTACAGAGACAGTCAAGATATGGTGACTTTGTTGTCTGTAGAAACAAGATTTTTAGGTGATATGGTGGTCCTGGTTGAATCACAAACTGAAAGTAGAGTAACCATTATTTTGAGAGTCCAAAAAAGTAAAACAAAGCAAAAAAAAAAGCAATATTTGTGGCTTGTGTCAATCTTGGTGCTAACTCTATGGTAGATTTCATTTTGAGAGAGAGAGCTCTACTGTGGAAAACTTCTGTTGCTTTTGCATGGCTACAAGAGATGAAGTTTAGCAAACCAAAGTTGGCACCTTTAAAGCCTCGTTTCCACTAAGTGGTACAATTTCATACGAGTCACCTTTATCAGACTTGTGTCTCCCCTTCCAAATGGTACCCTTTTGGTAGGTGTGATGTTCGACAGGAAGTTGCAGTCGACATCATTCTTGCTTTAGGTTCTAATATCGTATGAGAAGCACTTCTTATTAAACAAATGCTTTAGTTGGTGCCAGTGGTGTAGTGGTTTAGTGTGTCGACACATGGCACGGCAACCCCAGTTCAATTCCTGCCTTGAGGTTCCATGCCAATTCTACCCCTTTCTCTGCTCCCCATGCTTTCCTGTTTATACTCTCTACTGTCCTATCAATTAAAGCTGAAAACCCCAAAAAATAAAAATAAAAAATGCTTTATATACATAAATACTTATGTATGAATACATGTTAATTACTAACCTTTCTATGAAAAGGATTTGATTATAGCTGCAAATCAATGATAATGCGAACTATAATAGCCTACTTTAACGTCTGTGATTATATAAAATAAAAAAATAAATAAAACATTTATGAACACATACAGAAACCCTCTCTGAAATGTTACCAATTACAAATAAAAAATACCCAAAACATGCACGAAGGTCTTATTTGGGTTCATAAACAATATGAAATGTATACAGTCAGTACAAACCTCTCATTTTTATTTTTCACCAGCACATGTAACGTGAACATCTTGTTAAAATGTAAATCCGTCATTCCGAGTTCATAAAAATCCAAAAGGCGATGATAATAAATAAACATGGCAGTTTGTTCATGTTTTAGGTTGCTGAAAGAATAATTAGCTCCTTTGTTTATAGGGCTTCTCCTTTCTCCATGCATCTCTCTCACGTTTGTCCGTTTCTGAAAGAATTGGATGTCAGAAGCACTTTAATAGAGGAATTACCAACCTATGTCACGCATGACATCACACGGGTTCCCGGTTGCAAAAAAAGACTGGTTGCACTAACAAACATGTGTTGTGTGGTAGGATGCCAAATTCGAAAATAGAAATCTTAACTTTACTGTACACCTCACTGCTTTTAATCCCAACCGCAGACGTCATTGGCTAAAAAGGAGCTGAATGGAGTGAGGACCCAATTAACAATGCTCGACTCTGCAGTTCTCATTTCATATTAGGTAAGTTCACGCTATGCGGAAACTGAATGCTTAGAATGAAATGTAAAAATGTAAGTTCACATACCCTGCCGTACAGGTGCAGTTCGCTGTCTGAATGCAGATGTTTTGCTTGTTGATGATTACCCAGGCTTTGTATAGCTCCGTCTTCTTTCCTTGTCTTTGGCTAGGGAGAACCTCGGTTTTTAGCACTACAAAGTTTTGAATCTGGTAATCATTGTTTCTTGCACATGACCACACTGAACAAAATTGTTGGCATCCAAAGACTTGTAGGCCTTTAACTTCTCTCTTGTAAAATCACTTGGAGTTTCAATGAGATAAGTTGAGTTGTATATTTGTGGACCTGTCAGACGAATGCCGCTCATTTTAACGTTAACTGTGCTTATCACTGGGTGACAAGCTGTTATAATACACTGAAAGCATTATGTAAATAATATACATGTAATCAATCTAACTTATTTCTAATACAACAACAAACTTTACCGCATCGGATGTCATTCCCTCGCTGTAAATGCTAGCGCTCACGTTTTTTTTTCTGCAACCTCGCCGTGCACGCATTCTAAATGTTTACAAACCAGTAATTCATCTATAAACACGCACACTTTATTATTATAAGCTCAAGTTTGCTATCTCAAATATAGACACGGGCAAATGAGCGCGAGCTCTCTAGAGTAAGTGAAACCACTCACTTTAAGACGGGACACACAGCATATTCTGCTCTTCTTCTTGTCTTTGTGGCTGTTCATAATGACGACGACAAGGTTTGTTTAAGCTCAGGGTGACCATGGCTTGTTATTATATGTATATATTATTATGGTTTAATGTCTCGGCTGTGTATTTATAAATGGAGCTTTCTTTGTTTTCATTCTCCTGGCTTGTGCATGCGCTGGTGGCGTTTCTCAGTAAACCAATAGGGTTCAGCTGCGTGTCTGGAAAGGGTACCCAAAAAGAGGAACGGTACGGTTCACTTTTTAGTACCTTTTAACAGTGGACACCGGCATAAAATGCGTACGGACCCGTACCGTACTCAGTGGAAATGGGCCATAACTTTAAAACTTAGACTACGAATTTGCACAACAGGCCTATTGAGGAGATCAAGACAGATCTCTCTGAGTAAGAGTTCTATGGGGTGAATGGCAGTGGCCTGCTAACTGATGCTTTGCAACTAGGGTTGGGCGATGTTGACCAATTTAGCATTGTACGATGTATAATGTGAAACATCGCGATGGACGATGGCATCGTCTTCATAGGCGGAGGTAAATGAATTATTTATAACGAATTAATTATTTGAAGCCAACCGTTTCAACTACCTGGCCGCCTGTTACCGCCAATTACCGCCTGTCAGTCACTTTTTCTGCGGGAATCTGGCATGAATAGGCAGAGTGATCTGTCATTATAATGGCGTCGACAAACTTGGTTGATAAAAAAGATGCACAACAAACAATATCTGAGAGTTTCGCTAAAATTACTAAGTACAAGCGTGAAAGCGGAAGATTGAAGCACTGTACTGATGCTGTGACACGTTACCTGATAGATTCAAAAGACTGAAGAGTCATTAGATAGAGACAAGATTAATTACATATCATGTTTAACAATTATAGTTAGACGCCTGTCTGTGTGTGTGTGTGTGTGTGTGTGTGTGTGTGTGTGTGTGTGTGTGTGTGTGTGTGTGTGTGTGTGTGTGTGTGTGTGTGTGTGTGTGTGTGTGTGTGTGTGTGTGTGCGGTCACGTGATGTGCGTTTTCAGCAGACGGAGTGCTGTTGAAAAATGCTAGATGAAACGCCAGTGTTGAAGTGGATCATTTTCGTTCTAAAATGTAATTTTAAAACTAAGCTGTATTGGTGTAAACGGGGCCTGAGTGTGTATTTTTTACAAGCGGGTTTGCGACGGGGGCGGGGCGGAGGATCGGCGATGCCGGCTTAGCATCGTGATGTCTATCGGCCATCGGCGATGGACGATGGCATCGTCTATCTGCCCAACCCTATTTGCAACATTTTCATGCAGTGTCTGGCTAGCATGAGACATTTTGCATGACCTGTTTTGAAGGTGTTGTACCCATTGAACTCTGTCCCTTTAGCTATGGCAGACAAGAAATATATATCTCTTGATTCAGTCAACCATGCGATCAGGACTTCTGCTTTTACATTTTCTGACAAAACCAAGCAACCAAAGGCAATCCTAAATGGTTTTGGTAGTAAAGAAACAATTGGTGGCAATGGCCAGCAAAACTGTACTTTACTTAGGCTGCTACTATTATTTGTTGATGATTTTACAACACATGGGAAATTCTGTTGTTGTTTAAGAGCACAGTAGAATTGGCTGTTTCTTTGGAACATACAGACGAGTCTATTCATGATTTAAGTTGCAAAACAATAGAGCACAGGGTATTGCAGCAATCAACATTCTCTGATTTCAGACTGATACCAAAGCACTATTTCACACATTTCACCAACTAAAAGAACTGGCACTAACATTGGCTCTTAAACATCAGGGAATGATAATATCTTGACTTAAATTAATCTGTCAAGCCCACAAATGAAATAGACAAAGTTAAATCTGCACTGGTCACATCTTTTCCTGACCACATTTTACAGCAGTTTTATCAGAAACAACCTCAACTGAATACTGTTGTTGCTGCATCATCTGCGATGGTAGAGGGAGTCAAATGCAGAACAAATATAGTGATTTCTTTTGGATCTTGCTCTGGTCTTCTAGAATTTAAGCAAATAATGTAGCACTGAAGTCAGAGATTCTGTTTTCCTGTAAAACAATGTCAGTATGGTACACCAAACATCTTTGGTCATATCAACTTTGCAGCAGCCATTTACCATCTAGCTACATTCACAATGCAGGCAAATGTGGCCCAAATCACATGGGGCGTCGGAGAAAGCTGCACACCGCTCTTGTCATAGACAATTTATCAGTGTTTTCAATTTTAAAACACTTTTTTTATGTTTCAGAAATTGAAATACACGTTTGTACTTGCAAAACAACAATTTCAAGAGTTCACGCTCAGCGATTGCTGGATACAATTTGCAGATTTGGCACACTGTCCTGGGAAAAATCCAGGAGATACTTGAGCCGAGGGCTCTTGACTGGTCATGTAGCATAACAGGGGGTCCGAGATCAGGTAGGTCTCGAGGGATCCCCCTGGTAAAGGAGGAAAAGGGGAGATGGGATGGATGGTGGGATTCTTCAAAACAAAGATAAGGTAGGATGAATGAGTTTATTTATTGAAGGCTAGAATTCATCTGATTGGTCTAGCAATGATTATTGAGACCAGCCGCGATCAATCATAACACATGCTTCTTTCGAAATTAGTTTATAAAACTTCATTTATAGCTCATAAAATACACTGAAGTTGTTTGTAAAAATTATACATATTCTGATGACTTGCTTAGCTCACACGATACAGTATGCACAGTGTACATCACTGGAAAGTTTATGCTGTGCATTGCTGTTCTTTTGCACATGCGGATCAGTTTAGGAAGATCATGATCAGTTCACACTTGAAATCTCACATTTTTATTTTTAAAAAATCTGATATAAGGAAAAAATCTGATTTGAGTACTAAACTTTGCAATGGGAACATAACCCAACACACAAAGCCGACAACAAAGCACTAGTGGCAACAACAAATTTTAAATTACTGTGCTAGGGGCCTCAAGCCGGCTGCCTCTGGTGACGTCTGGACAAAAAAGCTGCACCAGAACACAAACAGATGCCAACTGACTGTAACAAGCATGTGCGTTCTGTGCCTGCTTGAGAGCATTTGTCTCTACATACCCACAGGAGGCAGTAGTTTGTACTGTCATTCCACAAGGAGAAAACAGGGGTCTGATTAGTCAATTAGCTACAATTTGACATGATCGTATATATACTGTATATATATATATACACTTATCGAGCACCTTTTTTACGCAGCGGATGCCCTTCCAGCTGCAAACATCCACACAAACTCATTCACACTCAAACACTACCGACAATCTAGCCGACCCAATTCACCTGTACTGCATGTCTTTGGACTGTGGGGGAAACCGGAGTACACGGAGGAAACCCACGCGAACGCAGGGAGAACATGCAAACTCCACACAGAAACGCCCACTGACCCAGCCGAAGCTCGAACCAGCGACCTTCTTGCTGTGAGGCGACAGCACTACCTACTGCGCCACTGCATCGCCATATACAGTATATATAAAAATATATAAAATATATAAAAATATGTGTGTGTGTGTGTGTGTGTGTGTGTGTGTGTGTGCGTGCATGCGTGTGTGTGTGTGTGTGTGTGTGTGTGTGTGTGTGTGTGTGTGTATGTAAGTTTAAAAAATATAAAAATAAACTTCTGCAATCTGCACTCCGAAATAAAAGTACAAAGACCCCTCGCCAAGGGGTTCAAAGAGAAAATTTATTAATATGGACTTTTTAGATACAAGCGTGTACTATTTTAAGCATAGGCTACTATAATAAAGAAAATCCACTCTAAACACTAAATAAACTCTGTACAACTAAATAAATTGCTAAATACTCTTGACACATGAAAGTGTAAAGCCTATCATATCATATCATATCATATCATATCATATCATATCATATCATCATATCATATTTAACAACTGTTTACTATGAATTTTATGTAATTACAATGAGAAGGGATCCTTCTCATTGTAAATGTATTATTCATTTATTGCTGTTTTTGGCTAAATTTTATATCCATAAATGTAAATTTTCAAAGAAACACCCTTACTTTTTTATTTTCAGAAAGGACTTTGATTTATATGTGAACTCCTTAAAAGACTCTAATAATTATATTGCATGTTAAACTCTTTCTTGGTGTAAATCATTTAAATTTTTTAAATTTTCTGGAATTTTTAATTATGTAACTCTTTTTGTCTCTTTGTTTATATTGTATCTTTGTAAATGTTTTTTCTTGCATAATAGTAAAAAAAAAAAAAAAAAAAAATATATATATATATAGTTGCATTTCTGATCATGATTTCAAGGATGTCCTTCACAACACACGCCGCAATCTCAGATCAGTTTATCCACACATTTTAATTTGATTCACAAACTTGTTAGTCAGAGATCAGTTATCAAGATTAAAAGATCCAGGATCTGTCAAATCATCTTAGATCATTAGAACCTAGAGGACCCCAGAACTAATACTGCACACAACAAACCTTAAAAAACAATAACCTTAAAGTGCTTACACACCATTTTCATAGGTCTTCTCCCTCATCACAGAAAAATGCGCTCATGCAAATAAATCTGCTAATCCATATCATCTGAAAATATCCAATAGCCAATTCCTGAGATTGAAAATAGACCTGCAAAAAAGCGTTTCTGGGGAATTTTTCCACGTACTCAAGCCATACACTCAAAGTGCTTCAAAATCATGAGGGGGTCTCTCCGCACCACCACCAGTGTGCAGCATCCACTTGGATGATGCAACGGCAGCCACAGGACAATGGTGTCAGTGCGCTCACCACACACTATAAGTGGAGTAGAAAGACAGTGATGGAGCCAATTCGGTGGATGGGGATGATTGGGAGGCCATGATATGGAATACCTTATGCTTCTGTGTCGACCATACTGGCTACCAAGGGAATTCACATCGGTGATAATTACGGCTGTCTACATCCATCCTCAAGCCAACACAGAGCAGGCGCTCAGGGAACTGTATGGAAGCATAAACGAGCAGGAAACCGCACACCCGGAGGCAGCGTTTATTGTTACAGGGGACTTTAACAACGCCAATCTCAGGAAACTCGCTCCAAAATACTTTCAACATATCACCACAAACACGCGTGGTGATCGTATTTTGGACCACTGCTACTCTCCGTTCCGGGATGCTTACAAATCCCTCTCCCGCCCACCATTTGGCAAATCAGATCACTCTTCTGTTCTGCTCTTGCCTGCTTATAGGCAGAAACTGAAACGGGAACCATCCACCCTCAGGACGTTTCAGAGCTGGTCAGACCAATCGGATTCCATACTTCAAGACTGTTTTGATGACATTGACTGGGAGATGTTCCGGGCAGCTTCTGATGACGACATCGAAGTGTACTCAGACACCGTTACGTGCTTCATCAGAAAGTGCATAGAAGACGTGGTCCCAACAAAAACTGTCCGTATGTACCCTAACCAAAAACCATGGATCAATTGTGAAGTTCGAACAGCCCTATCAGTGCGAACTTCGGCCTATAAATCCAGAAAGGTGCACACCAGCTAGCGGGGGTTTTCACAGACATCTTTAACCTCTCGCTCTCTCGGTCTGTGGTTCCTACATGCTTTAAGACAGCTACTATTGTGCCAATACCGAAAACAGCTAAAACCACATGCTTGAATGACTGGCGTCCGGTTGCACTGACACCCATCTTCAGCAAGTGCTTTGAGAAGCTGATTAAAAACCACATCTGCTCTGTACTGCCTGCTAACACTGACCCTCTGCAATTTGCATACAGAAACAACCGCTCCACCGATGATGCAATTGCTTTCACCTTGCACACTGCTCTGTCTCACCTGGAAAACAAAAACACATATGTGAGAATGCTGTTTGTGGACTACAGCTCAGCATTCAACACCATAGTGCCTGCCAAGCTGGTGGTGAAGCTCCAGGCTCTGGGCCTACACAGCTCTCAGTGCAACTGGATCCTGGACTTCCTGTCAAGCATACGCCAGGTGGTCAGAATGAACAACATCACCTCATCCACACTGATCCTCAACACTGGTGCTCCACAGGGCTGTGTTTTCAGCCCACTCCTGTACTCCCTGTACACACATGACTGTACATCCAAACACAGCTCCAATGTCATCGTTAAATTTGCTGATGACACAACGGTGGTGGGCCTAATCACCGATAATGATGAGACGGCCTACAGAGAGGAGGTGCACGCTCTGACGCAGTGGTGTCAGGAAAACCACCTCTCACTCAACATCAGCAAAACCAAGGAGCTGGTGGTGGATTTCAGGAGAGAGAAGAAAGAACACACTCCCATCACCATCAACGGGACACCAGTGGAGAGAGTCAGCACTTTCAAGTTTCTTGGAGTACACATCGCTGAGGATCTGACATAGACTGCCCACACAGATGCAGTGCTGAGGAAGGCACAACAACGCCTCATCTTCCTCAGGCGTCTCAGGAGGTTTGGAATGAGCCCCCACATCCTCCGCTCGTTCTACACCTGCACTGTGGAGAGCATCGTCACTGGCTGCATCACCACCTGGTACGGAAACAGCACCAGCAGCAATCGCAAAGGTCTACATAGGATCGTGCGAACTGCTGGACGCGTAGTAGGAGGTGAGCTTCCCTCCCTCCAGGACATCTATACCAGGAGCTGCATGAGGAAAGCCAAGAGAATCATCAGTGACTCCAGCCACCCAAGCCATAGACTTTTCTCTCTGCTACCCTCAGGCAGACGGTTCCGCAGCATCCGGTCACGCACCAGCCGACTGAAGGAAAGTTTCTTCCCTCAGACTATCAGGCTGATGAACACTTAACACACCCCACACAAACTCTTCCATACCCCGCACTGCACACCATCAAGATGTAGCATGCACTGCACTTTAACAAATCCATACTTAACACAATACTGCCTACGTATCGCTGTCAACATTGCCAATTTTACATTGTCTTGTTTTTTTTGTGAGTATGTTGTTGTATATTGCACTGTCTGTATTTTGCACTGTCTGTATTTTGCACTGTCTGTATTATGCACTGTCTGTATTCTGCACTGTCTGTATTTTTGCACCATCTGTATTTTGCACCGTCTGTATTTCGCACTGTCGTTGTATTTACACTGTCTGTATTTTACACTGTCTGGAGCCAGCACCTAAGCTTTTCACTCATCATAGCACACGTGTTGCTGATGATGTGACAATAAAAGTGATTTGATTTGATTTGATTTGATTTGATGGGTAAGGGCCAAAGGAGGAAATTTGGCCAGGACACTGGGGTTACACCCCTTCTCTTAACGAGAAGTGGCATGGGTATTTTAATGACCCCAGAGAGTCAGGGCCTCGGTTTAACGTCTCATCCGAAAGACGGTGCCCGCTGACAGTATAGTGTCCCCTTCACATTACTGGGGCATTAGGACTCACACAGACTGCAGGTTGAGTGGCCCCTCACTAACCCCACTCCCAACAGCAAACTAGTTCTTACATGTGGTCGCCTATCCAGGTACTAACTAGGCTCAGCCCAGCTTAGCTTCAGTGAGTAACTGGTCCTGGGCTGCAAAGTGAGATGGCTTTGGCAACTATATATTGTATCTTATATGTAGCTATCAGAGAACAATTGTACATATTGCACCAATACATTATATGCATTCTTAAACTGAAATGTCGCCACTTAAAGACCAAGCAACAGTGAAAATAAAACCTGTACCCAAACTTACACCAGTTAATGTAGTGGAAACACTTAATGACCCTACACGAACGGCCGACATAGAAATTATTTCTACCTTACCTCAGGCTAGACAGAAGCACTGGCCAACTGAACGTTTTTGTCTGTGGCAGGGCAACATGAAATACCTTGATGATGGCATTTAAACTGATTAAGGACCTCAAGCATGAAATCCTTGAAAAATTTCTAGAAATTTGCATTTAAATCCTATCCAGATGATATAGATTATGAACAAACAGCATGTACCCTCATAAAAACCATGAATGTCTGATGCGGATCATTTTTGGTAGTGGACTGGAAAAAACTGGCTGTTTCTCAATATGCGTTCTTCAGCGATCTTGTATCCTTGAGTTCTCGTGTAATGTCATCATCAACCTCCAAAATGCAGTTCCAATACTCAAGACCGCAAGAACGAGGACGCGTGAAAGTTCCTAGATGTGTTCTTGATATACAGGATGCAAAACTCACTCTAGACGTTCCAGAAGTCATTGCGGCCAAATATAGGAAGTGAGAAGCACGGCATTTTATATAGATTTATTATTAAAGGTCAGAGATATAACTTATTCATCTCAGGAGTTTCCCTAAATGAGACCGTGAAAGTAAACATTAACATGAAAATCTTAATCTAATCATGAAAATAAAGGCATAAACACATTAAACATTATATTTATTTGCTGAAATTCGTATTAAAATCTGTTTTATTTGTATTGTCCAAAGTATATTTGTACGGTTTTAGGGCATGTTATTTAAATTGAGAAGAGAAAAAACAGCAAATTATTGTATGAATGCTGTAATGTTTAAATAACTTTCTGTTAAAAATACCTAAAGGTCATGTGACCATCAGGAAGAATGCAGCATCTCATTTCTCAGAGGGCATGTTCGGTGTTCTCGTGGTCTTCCAAGTTCATTCTTCCGAGGTAACCTGGCAAGACCAGTCTCCACGAGATCGCAAGTTCATTCTCTGTGTTTTGGGAATTGAGAAACAGCCACTGTCTAAAATTCTAAATGGGGATTTTAATAATAAAGGGGGGTGGGTGTTAAGTGTCCTGATGCAACATTAAATGCTAGAAAGCATGGAGCCAACAACCCAAAAGAATAGTCACTATGGAAAAAAACACAAAAGAAACCCAAGAAATGTGAAGTAAATGTTCTAACAAACTTAGAAAAGGACTAGCTAGTTTCTAACAAAGGACATGATGATGCCAGTCTTAAGAGTGCTTGTATTGTCAGGGCTCGACAATAAGGACTGCCCGATGGCGCAGGGCCAGTGTGCGAGACGCTTGGGCCAGTGATCAGAATGGTTACTGGCCCGATCGGGCCAGTGCTGCATTGTCACAAAAGTTTGGCTGCGACTGTCTGTCAATTGCGTGCAAATACAATCTTAGAGTGCTTTCACACATAGACATTTGTTTCGGAATCTGTCTCGTTTCCCTCGTTAGCGTGGTTCATTTGGCATATGTAAATCCGGCAATTGCACTTGGATTCACACCAAATCAATTGGCCTGAGATTGTCTGAATGAGGTTGTTTCTGCTCGATTGAACGGATCAATTGTAGTGAGAAAACAAAATAATCCAATGAACTAACGACCCAGGCTATATCACAGTGTATTATGATTGTGTAATAACCATAAATATGGCTATACGAAGAGAGAATGATGAGTAGGGCGAGATGTCTTTCTTGACATATGCGTTTCATGTCTAAAACGAAAGTGAAAGCATGCTGAAATATTACCGAGTGCTGTTTATCCGTTAGGAACATTGACCGAAGTTACCATCTGATCATTTTTCCATATTTTAATCTTATAATAGGTTGTATTAGGCCTATTGTTTTGTTCATTTCTGCACTGACAGCATGAAAGAAAGATCAACATTGATCTGCTTCGTGATCTGATGCAGTCTCAGTTCATCTGTTATTTCTCTCTATAATTTAAGCCTATAATGCAGAATTCTAGCCAGCATTTCTTTAATAGATTGATTAATTAAATAGATATATTTTCAGTTGTCAAGTTTTGTAAAAATCGATCTATGTATATAACTGTTAAATATTTTAAAAAAAGCTTCTCCTGCTCACCAAGGCTTCATTTGCATATTTCATCATAAAAACAGTACACATTGTAAAATTGTGAAATGTTATTGCACTATAAAATAACTGTTCAAAAGTAGTTTATCATTTATTTTAATAATTTATTCCAGTGATTTTAAAGATGATTTTTCAGCTTCATTACTCCAGTCTTCAGAGTCACATGATCCTTCACAAATCACTCTAATATTAATTATTATTGTTGTTGTTGTTGTTGTTATTATTATTATTATTATTATTATTATTATTATTATTATAACTATTATTATTATTATTATAACAATAATGGTAATAGTAATAAAAGCAATAATGACTGGAGTAATAATTTTATTTTAAATAAATTTTAAACTTCATACAATAAGAAAGCAGTTATTTAAAATTAATAAATATTTAACAATTATTTTTTTTTACATTTAATAAATGTTGCCTTGATGAACTGAATAATTTTCCTTAAAAAAAGGTTAAAAAAAGTAATAATAAAACTGACCCCAAACTTTTGACCAGTTGTGTAAAAAAAAAAAAAAATATATATATATATATATATATATATATTCGGAGCATCACTAATATATATATATATATATATATATATATATATATATATATATATATATATATATATATATATATATATATATATATATATATATATATATATATATATATATTAGTGATGCTCCGATTGATCGGCCACCGATCACAAATGGTCGATATTGGCTAAAAATATTGACGTAAATTACTCGCACTTTTCACACGTGCATGAACGGCACACAGGTAAACAACAGCAGAGCGGAGCTTACCATTGGCAACATGAGTTCCCCCATCTTTTTCAAAGTGTCCAATAAAGACGTAAAGTTAGCCGTTTGCAATGTATGTCGTGATGAAATCTCTTAAGCAAGCAACGGCCACAACTACTGTAAATATGCCGCGTATGAGAATCCCTCAACCAGCCGACTGTGAGTGATGCATTTAAACGACGTGAAACATACAGCAGGGATAGTACGAGGTGGAAATTCATTTGCCTCAGATATCAACTGTTCAGTTTTGACTAGTGTGTATTCCAACTGGGACTAGTACATATTTTTACGTACTGCTAGTTGATAATTAAATACTTGTACTTATTAATTAGATACTTGTACCTAATTAATAGATACTAGTACTTCAGTATTAGATACTAGTACTTATTCATTAGGTACTAGTACTTAATCGTTAGATACTAGTATCTATTTAATGTACTAGTACTTATTCATTAGATAGTTCATCTGGTTGTTCCTCCTTGTTTCTCTGCCTTTTTATTTAGGAACGATGCCATTGGCTTACTACATTAATTTATTTTTTGGATCTGATGTAGTTGGTTCCTCAACTATATCAGACGTTCATGATAATAACTGACAAATTGTCCTTTGTGCAATTTGCCAGTTTTGGTGTAACAAGTTTTGCATTTTGCTGCCAATAATAAAATGTAATCAGTGTATTAAGAGGCTACATCCCATTAAGCTGATCTGTTGTGTGTTGGTCTGCCTGACCCCTTTTTGTTTGGAATAATTTTAAGTTATTCTGCCTTATTTGGGAAAGATGGCACACTTTATTGACTCATTGATTTTTTTGAATGACCATTCCCTTGCCATTCTGTGATCGGCAATCGGCAGATCCTGATTTTGTTGATCGGTAATCGGTGATCGGCTCCAAAAATGGTGATCGGAGCATCTCTAATATATATATATTAATGTATATATATATATGTATATATATGTGTATGTATATATATATATATGTGTATGTATGTATGTATGTATATATATATATGTGTATGTATGTATGTATGTATATATATATATATATATATATATATATATATATATATATATATATATATATATATATATATATATATATATATATATATATATATATATATTGTTTTTTTTTTTATTGTCAGTTGTATTAAAAAAACTTATACTGAATAAAAAGGGTAGGTATTACAAATATGTTTGGCTTTTGAAACATTATTTAAAATACTGTATGTGGATAAGAAATAGCTATTAACTTCTTTTTTGGTGACCCGATCGAGCCAGTAGAAAAAATCATTAGTGTTAAACCCTGATTGTATTTCTTTATTGTACTGTATCCCCAAAATGGACTTGACTTTTGCATTAAGACACAAAGAGATGGTTTTATCTGTGCCTGCAATCCCTAAAGTTCTGACTCTTTTTGAAAAGAATATTACTTTTTATTTTTTTATGAAACTGGTGTTTTTATTTAATGCTATAACTATTTATATAAAGCTATTCAACAGTTACAATCATTTTGATAAAATAAAACACATATATTTAAAATTTGATTAGCTCTTGATGAAGTCTTATAGAGCAAAACTATTTGCCTGAGGTTGAGTAAAGAGTGAGTCAATTTTCATGCTTGGGTGAGTTATCCCTTTAACTGATATGGAGCCTTAAATCATTTTTCTGTTTTTCTGTTTATGGTAAACTTTACTAAGCATTATTTGTAGTGCATCTGTATTTGTTTGTGCATTTCTATGTAGTGTACTTGTTTCTGCTGCTTGAAATGACGCTGTGTTGTATGGGTATAACAGATCACCGTTGATCCACGATTCATACGAATCACAACCCATGGTTCAGAACACACGTGACCCACGGATTAATATTTTTTATTTTGTAGATTAATACTAAATGTGTATCGATCGCAAAGAGATCGCCTCTCGCATCATTCAAAGCACATGTATGAAAGCATTTAAGCTTTCCTGTAAAATATAATGATGACGGAAGAAGTTGTGGTAGGTTATTCGAGATGTGGTGGGTTTCATTAAAGGTGTTTTCTGTCACTACTTGTTTAGCCTGCATTAATGCATTTGGTTTAAGCTGCACATTTATTCATTAAAATATCGGGATCTCAACACCCACGCAACATAAATTATAAATGATCAAATCTGAAAAACGCAAAAATCAAGAAAGATTCAGTCTTTAGTCTTTTGAGTTAGTTATGAAATTACAAACAGTCAAATAACACAGAAGTTCTGGGAGAATAGTTTATAGTTTAGATAAAAAATCTGATGTTTATGGTAAAGTTTAAAATCACGATCATATGCTTAATAATGAAAGTTGTAGGCAGCAATTACATTGTTTAACCAAAAGGTGGCGACAACCAGCCATCAAAAATATGCCACTGAATTATTCTTCAAAAATGATCTATGTAGCAATGAAACATTACATTTTATGAGTGAATAACTGAATCATTTATTGAAAATGAGCGTAAAAATAAATATGAATTGCTCAAATTATAATGTTAAGGCTGATTTATACTTCTGCGTCAAGTGCACGCGTATGCTACGGAGCAGCCTACGCGTGGACGCATAGCCCTCGCCATGGCCGTTGGCGATGCTGACACGAACCTCGAAAAATGTGTGGGCGGAGGTGAGAACCGTGCGAGTCCGATGCAGCAAGTGTTTACAAGTGTGGAGTCCCGTGAAGGAGTTCCGGTTGTTTTGTGTTTACCTTATGATTAATGTTGTTGCATGTCCGCCGATTCCAGCCTCAAAATGAGCGAGTTTGAGCTACTTGTACATAAAGGTAGCGTTCAGAAAAAATAAAACACCAGCGAAGAAACTCGACACAGGGGAACATAAACACCTACTGCCAGCTAGTGTTTCGGAAGTGTTATTGCAGAGCAACAGAAACAGCGAGCGCACGAAAGAATAAATGCACAGCTACGCAGATTGCATGCGCCGTGGGTCACGCCGATCACTTGACGCAGAAGTATAAACCAGGCTTTACATTTATACATTTAGCATTGTCAGCAACAGTAGTAGTAACAGTGAATTTTTCACAGTACTGAAGATTTTACAATTTATTTTTATTCAGCGGATTATTTATTCATTTTACTTTTAACAAAATTACAGGTTTTAAGTTCTGCTTGTTACAACCAACAGTTTATTGCAGTACTGTTTTGTAATAAATGAAAAGTAGTGATGTGCGGATTGATACTAAAATATCGATATCTCCGATACCAGCTTTGTATGTTCTAGAATCTACTACCTTATCAAAATATCGATATTTCAGTAATTTGGAGCAAATATGTAGCAAATATTCATTGGAAATAGAAATACCGGAAAGTAACCACAATTACCCTAGTTTATCTGAATAATGTAAACTTAGTCGGAACTACAGTACTTGTTCTTCCGCCTGCCAAGTCATGTGCATAATATGGCACTGTACAACTGCAGAGCACCCTAGGTAGCCACTCAGTCAGCTGGCACATGTTGTTCAGTCACGCTGTCATTGGATATGGGTGACCGCAAGCAAAGTTTGTGTGGAGATACTTCACTTCATAAACTCAAACGATGCAGTTTGTGACACGTGTACTACTGTGGTAATAGCACCAACCTAATCAAACACCTACATATAAATCACAAGACAGAATATGACTACGTCATGACTAGGCGGTCAGAAGAGGAGAAAAGGAGAGGCAAAGGTGCTGCTGGGGCGAGACAGAAATCACTTTCAGAATCCTTTGGTGCAGCAGGCAGGCACTATCCAGGTACAGAGGGTGAAAATGTGGCAATGTGGCTGTATTTTGGGGGTTTGGGTTTTTGTGACAATGATAAAAAAAAAAGGTTAAAAATCTTCAAGGGGACCGGAATAACACTAAACTAAAAGTTGTGAATGTTTATTGTTTTATGTTAAGATGTTAAGGCATTTTAAGATATACATGCTCAGATGCTGTCAACAAATATGTAAGTTGGCTCTTTTTTTCTATAATAACTCTTCATCAATAAACAAGAATAACCCGTAATATGTCTCGTATTAAGTATAAAGTGACACTTTTAAGTACACTACTTGTTACTTTAATTTCCCAAACAGTTATTTTTTGTGCAAAGTATCGGTATCGGATCAGTATCGCCGATACTCGCCTTTATTTTACTTAGTATCGGATCGGATAGGAAACCAGTGGTATCGCACATCACTAATGAAAAGCACATTACATTTGTCTCCTCCCCTTTTTGGCTGATCCAAAAAAGGGACCGATCCGTGACTAAATAACCATAGCGTGATCCAAACCGTGAGATTTGTGATCCGTTACACCACTACTGTGCTGAAGACTCTCCAATTGATTTATAGTTTATTAGGATAGGACAATATTTAAAAACGATTTGAACATTTATAATCTGAGGATTTAAAAACATAATCCTAAAAGCTATCTAAATGAAATGTTTAGTAATGCATATTACTAATCCAAAATTGAGTTTTGATGTTTACAGTAGAAATGTACAAAATATCATCATGAAAAATTATCTTCTTTACTTAATATTCTAATTATTTTTAGCATTAAAAAAATCCTCAAATCATTCGAGTAGTCTCACCTTATTACATTCTGTTGTACATTCTCTCCAAATGCATGCAAGAGCACCAACATATCTCTTCTCTCTTTTATAAGAGAGAGTGGCAAAATGGAGGCAAGAGAATGGAAGTATTTCACAAAGGGGCTCTTTGAAGCCAATGAAAGGAAAAATAGACTTACCCCGTGGCTTCTGGGTTTCTTCTGCTTCCAATGGACTGTGTGAGAAAGAGAAAGTCAAATAATGAGCTCATGAATTAACATGTGACAAGCAAAAAAAAAAAAAAAAAAAAAAACATGGCACAGCTTCACCTGAAGCTCTTAAGCCCACTTTGCTGCCCCTCACAGCACTTCTATTGTGTTGCTCAATACAGATAAAGATGGGTACTTAATGGAAGATAAACAACTGAGAAAGCACACACTGTATATTATATATTCTACCCACTGGGCCAGCATTATTCAAGTAATGCAAAGACTAAGGGCGTGTGTCCACCGATGCATTTTTGCGCTGCCGAAACATGAGCTGTCTTTTTTTTTTTTTCTGTAGTTGTAATGAAAGCACCACGTTTTTTAATTGCTGGCAGTGTAGCTAGTCGTTGAACGTGCATTTTAGACTCTAAGCACTGAGCACTTGCCATTTTTAAAAAGGTTTGACAGTTGGAGTGTCCACTGAGTGTTTTTAAAACAATGATAGTGTTTCTGAAGTGCAAAAAAATGCTTCTATCAAAATGCTACCTAACAACAGACCAATCTAAAATCTGTAAAGTGATGATAATTTTTTTTTACAGTCATGCAGGGTGTGTCATGCAATTATTGGGTTGATTTCAAATAAAAATCTTACAAATCGTTTGTAAAACTTTACATTAATTACTCACCACACACACAAAAAACCTAAAAAGTTAATGTAATTCTATCATGACAGCTTTCTGAGAGATTTAGTTTGGAAATAAATATGTATATGGCAACGTCTGAACTTTGCGGCATAAATCTGCTATGCTGCTGCTGCTTCGATTTTTTTGGCAGAACAAGTACTGAAACTTACTACTGCCAGTATATTCACAGATATGCAGTCTCAGAATTTAACACACAGCTGCAAAAATAATAAACATGTAACGCCCTAAACAAGGCAGCGAAATATGAAGACAAAACAAACCAATGACATTTGATTATGCAAACAAGCAGTTACATTAGAGGGCTTCATTTATCTACACGAGTTGACTGAAATAGGCAAATGAAACAAACACCGCCCAAAATAAGCAGACCTATTGACAACATTTTTTTTTTTTTGGCTTGTTGCTTTTTTTTACTATCATGGGCAATAATACTGCATGCTTTCTATGTTCATCTATGTGGACCTGGGCTACCTTGCCGACTGGTTTAATGCTAGTGAGCTAGAATATAAATGCTTGGGCTATCTTGCCGAATGGCTTAACACTGGTTAACTATGTGTGAGCCTTGGTCACTTTGCCAACCGGCTTAGGATTAAATTAGCACACTATGGCCCAGCTTCACAAACAGCGCTTAGATTAAGCCAGGACTAGGCCTTAGATAAATTAGGCTATTTAAGCCACATTTATAAAATGGTCTTAGAAAAATATATTACTGGTATGCACCTGGAGACAAAAAAAATGACACTGACATATTTTAAGACATCTCACTGCAAGTTATTTTGAGTTGAGACAGCTCAAACATGCAACTTAATCTAGACTAGCCTTAAACCTTGTTTGTGAAACCGGGGGTATGTGTCCATGTTACTAAATATCACGTAGCAGGCTGATAGAAAATATTGTCACCTTAGAATTATAAGGTTCTATCTGACATTTTTGTCAAAATTGAGTTTATTAAATGATTAATTTTTTTATATATATACACAATTTGTTTACATTTTAAGACTTTTTATTTAAAAACAAATGTTACACACATACTGTTGGCTATGGAATGCAAAAACTCTGAAGCTCAATATCTCAAAATCATTCAGAACGCAGATAGAAACTTCTAATTCCAAGGTGACGATATAAACTCAGCCAGGGCTGGGCTACTTGGCCTAAAATCTAAATCTCAATAAATTGAACATTTAACTCGATTGCGATTAGTGAACGATTATTTTATTTATTTATTTTATTTTTTAGTTCTCATAGTTTACTGACAAGTCTTACAGTAAATATGCTCACATATTACAAGTTGATTTTAAAATAATTGAAGGAGACACACACTATCTACTTTATGATTATTTATTGAACATCAACGTTGAACAACCGCCCACTCTCGTCACTGTTATCAAACCAACCAATCACAAAGCCTGCGCTATGCGGAGTCTCGACGTGTGGTTACATTTTTTGAGGTGTGCGGCTTCTCAACACGGAAGTATAAATCAGTCTTAACAGAGCAGGGTCCTGTGACCCTGTGACCTGCGGTAGAGAAAATAATTGGAATAAAATCGTCCTGGAAAAATTTGATTGATTATAGGTTATGAATGTCCACTTCAATTACTTTTCGATTAATCGCCCAGCCCTAAACTCAACAACCAAATATAAACTCTGCAACATGCTTTGCAAGCATAAATGAAGTATAAACATACTATATTTATTTACTGTAATAGCTCATCTTTTCAACCGTAACACATAATGTAATAACTTAGTACCAGTATCAGTGCTTGCAGGATTCTTAAAATAAATGTATAAAATATAAGCTGTTATAAATGGATTAATGGCTTAAGGATGGCCCCTTGGCCTCAGGGACAGCGTGAGATTTGCTTGGGACAGTAGACATGATTATCAGTGGCTCCATTGAGTCAGTGCTCGCTTATTGTCACTAAAGTTTATAATATGCCCATGACTGTTTGTTAGTTTACATGCAAATTTAATCTTATAATCAAAAAGCAGCATGACAGACAAAAATAATGGGTAAAAAAGCAAGTAAAAGAAAGCAGGTGAAAACAAAGCTAGCACAAGAATGAGAGGATGATCACACATGTGGCCTATCATCATTCAGAAAGCTTGTTTCGCACACGAGTGATACGGTCCACATCTGCATATCTATATTGTCCTCTGGCAAAGGCATGTTTACCATATGTGAAAGCTTAACAGGTGCTCTCAGTTCTCTCATGCAATGTCCTGTTTCTTTCAAGAGCTTGATATAAAAGCCTTCATTTTCTATGACACTAAAAAGCAGCATATCTTGAAATAAAGAAATAAATATGTACATATAACTATGTACAGTGTATATTTTTGTCATTCATATATTTTATATAATAACCTGATTTTGAATTTTAAAGAATGTATGATTCGTCCGAGAATTGCACATGCCTAAGAAACAATTAAATAAGAAATTAGAAAATATATGTATGAAATGTGGTGTCATTAATATGAAAGTTTTAAATCTTAAATTTCTTTAATAAAGCAAAAAGTTTCTGTTTGACCCAAAATAGCTTAATTTCTATTGTCTAAATGCATTAAAATGTGTGAGGATTTTAGGTAGTATTAAGTCAAGTAATTAAATTACACAGCCTAAGGAATGTCCCAAGCCAATTTCTGACATTTGTACTGGGACCATTCAGCTCTATCAGCTAAAGAATGCTGATGAGAGCTGATGCTGATTGAGCTGATAAAACACAAAGGTGCAGTGTGAGGAATGCACAATTTATGACAAGAATGAGCGTCTAAACTGGGGTCACCAAACTTGTTCCTGGAAGGCCGATGTCCTGCAGAGTGTAGCTCCAACAAACACAACTGAACAAGCTAATCAAGGTCTTAATCAGGCATGTGATCAGCCGAAGACAAACAATGAAAAAAGACGAGCACCATATGTATGCGTTTTAAATATTAAATAATAGTTCTAAAAATAATAATAAATAATATTAATTATATACATATTTGAACTTGACCACACAATTTAAGTTTCATGTTTTGCTTTTTTCAGTTTAAATGTTCAGCAGTTTAATAGTCACATAAGTAATATTTAATGAGTTTATACTATGTACTTTTCCCTCAATGTCGGTACAGATCCACACACTGCACCACTAACTCGGTTAGTTCTCTTGTGTCCACAGAATATAATTTTTTCTGTAATTTAGTAGACTGTTTATTCCAACTTTGCCATTAAATCGTTTAAATGCCTTAAGATATTAAGTCCAATTGAATTGAGTAGGGAATATACTTTAACATTCCACCCTGAAAAAAAAAATCAAGCTGTTTGGACAGAACTGTGTGTAGGTATACTGTAATGTCCCCACAGTCATATTGGAGTGACAAAACAACACAATAAGGCTCTTTTCTTTAAATTTCCTGATGTTAAAGTAGAATCCAAATCCCTGGAATTTTGAGGCCCACCGCAACGTGATGTAGGAGTGCGGTTTTCCTAAATGCTCGAAGTTATTGACAGCCGCGTATTAACATGTCTCGATAGTAACGCATTTAATCCTATCCACACGAGAGATCTTGCAAAGCAACTGGGATTAAAAGATCTGTTCAGCTCTCTGTGATCATCAAAACATCAAAAGTTCAATACATTTTTTAAAACAGTAAATATTTGTAATAAAGAAAAGACGGTAAAATTGCTATGTAATTTATCACCAGAGACACATAGTGTGAATAAAATTACAAAAAAAGATGCTTCAATCTCGGTTTGTGGACGTTAATCATGTTTATTTTGTACATTAACATAACGGGTATCCATACACCAGTATTTATTAATGTGTTTCCTGTCACATTTGCCATACAAAAACAGTCCAAACGTGTGTGTGTTTGTGTGCGCAAACTTTGTAACAACATTGTGTGTGACTAAATCATTGCAGAAAGGTTCGAATTAGCTCAGCAACAACTGCATCAAATAACCGCTGGGAAAGTTCTTACTGTAGTAGGGGAAATCTGCTTTATTCGTGTCAGTAACTGTGCTGTTTATCTACATGAGCGGTGAGCAGCAGAAGGCTACATGCATCAGAACAATAGGGAGAGACCTCTATGGCTCTGACATGCACGTGGGAACAGTGGGCGGAGAAAACCAACTCATTTTCATTAAAGGCACAGGCAACAAAAACAGCTACAGTGACCTAACAGCTCAAATTTCCCACATTCAGAAATGTATAATAAATAATCTGATGGGTGTTTTGAGCTGAAACTTTACAGACAGAAAAAGACTTATCTTAAATCTTGAAAAAGGAATAAAATAAGTGCCATTTAAATCTAAAACTTTTCAAAACTTTTTGAAACCTACGAAACTTTCAGGTATTAAATTTCAGGTGCTAGGCTTTAGCACTGAATAAATGAAGACATGCAGACAGATGACTTGCAGAGAGAGGACAATAACAAATGTGCATCCTGTGGCTTTATTTATAATGTACATAGTCGTGACATGCAAATGTGAAAGCAGAAAAAGTGTGCACAGCCGCACACTCATTCAAAGCGATTTCATAAACCATATCGTCAGTGGCTTCCTCATAGCCTAGGTAGGTCAATGCACAACGATAAACAATGAAGGCGTAAACCATCAGGCTGTCTGCTTTGATGACGATGAATCTCACAGAGACACACCCATCTGAAAAGTTCTTGCTTCTTAATGGTAACAGTCAATTAAGACCAATGAGCCTCGGCTAGGTCAGTGGCGTTTCTGTGTGGAGTTTGCATATTCTCCCGGAGTTCAGGTGGGTTTCCTCCGGGTGCTCCGGTTTCCCCCACAGTCCAAAGACATGTGGTACAGGTGAATTGGGTAGGCTAAATTGTCCGTAGTGTATGAGTGAACCGCCAACTTATCCAGCATTTGTTTTATGCAGCGGATGCTCTTCTAGCTGCAACCCATCACTGGGAAACATCCATACACACTCATTCACACACACACACACACACACACACACCATGGACAATTTAGTTTACCCAATTCACCTATACCACATGTCTTGTGAAAACGGGGAGAACATGCAAATAGAAATGCCAACTGACCCAGCCGAGGCTCAAACCAGCAACTTTCTTGCTGTGAGGTGATCGTGCTACCCACTCCGCCACTGTGACGCCCCAATCTTTTTTTTTTTTTTTTTTATTATAATTTTTTTTTTTTTTTGCTCAAAACACAACAATAGTCTTGTCCTCAAGACTTTTAGAGAAAGGAAAAAAAATTGTGCGAGACAACATCAAATGTACCGTCACGTCCATAGACGCTGCATTAGAAACATTTTGCATAAGTCATATACTGAACCGTACTGAAACAGTGACCCTAAAACCAAAAAAACTAACTTTTAACAATGTGCAATGTTCCACATATAGTACTGTACAAAAGGTGTATTTGAGTTGTGTATGCAAAATTTAGAATTTAAGGTAAAAGATGCACTTCAACCCACTTTCAACACTTTCTTAACCAGGTGGACCGTGCACCATTTTTTGATGTTTGAGCTTTCAAACCCTTGTTGGTGTCTTATTGTATTTTTCAGATGTCTTACATTTCAGCAACAATTAACAAATTTGTTTAATCAGCACACACTGGAAAGGTGTGAAATGCAAGGTTCAAAAATGTACTGAACATTGTTACTATTTTTTTATTTCTTAATTATGTGCTGTTGTTAATTAAATTTATGTATTTTATTTACATATTTATTTTCAACTTATTGTCTTTTTATTTTTATTTTTAATGTATTTTGTTCTGTAGTTCAAACAAAACCCAATAACTATATTTGGGGGGGGGGGGGGGGGGGAGATGCACTTCAAAATAATGTCAAAGAGCTCATCCATGATATTGTCCGAGTGCCACATTGCATTCTTTACAGTTCTTTTATTAGTGTTTTAATAAATTATTACGTTATTACAGTACAATTCTGTAATCTGTTAGAATATTAAGGATATACTTTTAGGTTTGTAAGTTCATAAAAACTTAGAGCAAAAAAAACATTTTTTATAACGTTCTAATCACAGTTTCTTCTTTCAAATGGGATTATTGTCAATGTATGAGGAACATAGTAACTTTAAGTAATTCAAAATGATGCTACTTCAGATGGACCCTTTTTTCCACCTTTTTGGAGCATTAGTTTATGATCACCACGAATTGCTAACATCTTTGTGTTCCAATGGGGGGGATGACAGCATACAGCATTGAACCAACATGAAATTATGTAAACAATGATAAAAACCTTTTTCAGGGGTACTATATTTCTGAAAACAAAACCCTGACTCTCCTCATAGAGGACTGGCCAAAGCCAATTCCTGTAATTGCAAGAACTATCCCTTGCCACAGGAATGTTATAAACATCCTTCCAAACAACGTTTGGGACTGGGGCCTTGAACCTGACCACGTGTCAGGTTTCTGGGATAGGGCAAAGGACAAGAATGCTCTCATTCTGACCAACAAGAAAAAAATGAAAGAAATACAAGAGGAAAATGGAATAGGAAGTTTGTGAAGGTCATAATAATACTGTAAAAGAGAATATAGTAAACGAAAACACTAGACTTCTAAGCATATAGTAGGTGGGGGCTTGAAACATCTATCTATCCCCCTTTCTTTACACATACATAAACACACCATATGGACCAGCGTTTCTAAAGCCTGCCAGTATGGATAGACATTAGGAGCAGGTCTGTTTATAGTCAGTTTTCATCATATATAGGCTTTCTCTTGCATGGATCTCAAACTCAATCCCTGGAGGGTGGCAACTCTGCACAGTTTTGCTCCAACCCTAATCAAACACAGCTGATCCAACTAATCAAGGTGTTCAAGAAGACTACTAGAGACTATTAAGCAGGTGTGATTTGAAGGTGGTTGGAACTAAACTATGCAGAGCTCCAGGAAATGAGCTTAAGACCATTGCTTCTTGCCTCTATTAACCTTCCATTTCCAGTAGTAGGGTTACTTGATTATGGAAAAAATCATAGTCACTATTATTTTGGTCATAATTCTAACATTTTAAAATGATTATCAGTGGGCCATATGACCAAAAAGTTTTGGAGATATATAGAACTGTATTTTCCCCCAGTAAATAAGGTTGATAGTACACCTATACATTACAAAGATCATTCAATTTCACAAGTCTTAACACTGAAGCAGAATGAACCAACCTAACAAAAAGGTCTTGCAATTATGGAAAGAAAAAATACAATAAAATAAAAATATACTAATGAACCAAACTCTGCTTTAAACATCTACACTGTAAGAATTAAACTTGATTTCTTTCTTTTTTAAGCTACAAACGTCCTTCAGTCAAGAGCAGTGAGTGATCTTGTGCTTGTCTTTTTTTTTTGTTTGATTAATAATGATTAAAACAGTCAGTCAGCAACAGGAATATAGTGTAATGTCGCTTTAAAGGCTTCCGAGCAGTGCTTTGAAATATGAATTTTTATTCGATGTTTGATGTAATCTCAACCCAAACACGAAGAGAAGGTGTGACAGTGTAACCCCTCCCTCTTTTTAAAAACAGCCAATAGCGTTTTGTATTATCACCACTCTGCCAGTGAGAGTGGTTGAGCTCAAGTGCATCAATTGAAAAGCAAATGTGAAGCCTCTTGAAGGGGATGGGGCATGTCAGATACTAGAGAGAGTTTGATTGGTTATGATTTGATTAGAAACTGTACATGAACAAGAATGTGAATAAAACCGTTGATCCATTTAGGCGAAAGTGACAAACTACAAGCTTTTTGTTTATATCAGTTTTAGATCTTCTAAACATGAATTTTGTCACTGCTTTGGAGCATACTAGCTTATAGATATCTTAAAAACGAACAATACTACTACTAACATCTGAAAAACTTTATTTTAATGTCATTATTTAAAATCATTTTAATTCTTAACTCTTTATCTTTAGTTATTTTTTCAAAACAAATGGGGGTTCATGTGAGTAATCACTAAGTACCAGGTTTTCACATGGTTTTGCATGAATTTGACCATTTAGGTGTTCTCCTTAAAATGACTACCTGGTAGAGATGTAACGATTCAATACGATTCCCATTACTAATCTCACGATTCACGATTTAGTCACGATTGTTTTACAAAATCATTTGAAACAAATTTAAGGTGAAGAGCCTTTTCATTTTTTTATGTATTTTCTTCCATAACTAAATTGCTATTTTAAAAACAAATTCCAATAAAAAAAGAACAATACAAACTAAAGAAGACTTATTCATTTAAACAAAGCTGTGACTGTGCTGGGATTTTACATTTTTAAAAAGAAATATCAGAATATCTATGTTTTCTGGCATAAGCTGAGGTCTTTGCACATTTACAATTTCCCCTGCTGATGAAAAACTCCTTCACTGGGCCTGAGATGGCTGGTGTGGAGAGGTAAGCCTTTCCTAAACCAGAGAGCAGGGTGTACAGTGGTGGTCAATAGGCCCTCTGCTCCAGGGGACTGGCCACAAGCATAAAAAAAACTGATTATAAAATTTCTAATAATAAAGTAGAATGGAGACAGGACTGGAACATGATTATGAAGGTAAATAATTAATATTACTTGTATAAATAATTAGTAAAAGTATCAGTGTGATACACTTAGAAAGAGATAAGCTTGAACTTTTTTAAATATAATAAGCAAATAATAAGCAAATTATTAAAATATGCATGAACTAATTTGAAAAGGAGAGGGAAAAATAATCTAATGCCTGGTTCTGTAACAGTAACCTGTTGCTCGCCGCTTAAGTGCAGGTAAAGCGAGATTGTGCCAGTAAAAAATGCACTCCTTCTCTTTAAAACATGTATCGCGACTCATTTAACATTTACCGGTTTGAATCGTCACATATTTTAATCGATTTTCAACCGATTTTCATCCCTACTACCTGGTACCAGCTCGTCTCTGAGGCTGAGTGCACACAATCACATGCGTTCTCTTCAAGCTTTTAAAAACATGAATGAATCCAAAAAAAATCAGCAATTGAAGCGCGTTCCATGCTGCAAAAGTCACGTTACAGTACATGCTTACTAACTACAAATTTTTAGGGGTGTGACGAGATCTCGTATGACAAGATCTTAGGAGATTAAATCACGACGAGATTTCTCGTTGAGGGGAAAAGTAGTCTCATCAGTTGTCATGTTATGATTGAGCGTGAGGGTAAAACTAGCATTGAAGATTGGATTTAAACCGCAAATCAAGTGCTTTGTACACACCTGGAAACCCAGGCTGGCCTCGGTGTTGTGCGCCATTCATTTGCTTGGGCAAGTGTGACGTAACTGCTTTTTTTTTTTTTACTGGAGTTTAGTGGCTGCCGAGTTTAACAAAGGCTACAACTGCAGCCACACACATTAAGGCTTCATAACGATGTGATGGAATAGCATTTTAGATGTGCTGAAAGTCATAATTACCATAAACACAAATCAAATTAAGACATGTGAAGGATTTCTGTTTCAGCCGCATTATTGAAGTGCAGTACAGGCATGTAAACACCAGAATCAAACTATTACCATCATGTAGGGCATTTAGCTGCATTTTGCGACAGGATAAGGCATACATACACGGCTGTTTGACACTATTCTCTGCCCCTACCGAGTCAGTAAAGGACCACAGACACACACATCTCCATGCGCACACACACTGAACTCCTGGAAACTCATCACTTCATCATGGCCAAGAGAGCTTAATGTGCTGCAATTTAAGAAAACACATGCAATTACAAAAAACTTTAAGAAAAGATCTTCATCCATTTCACAACACAAACAAGTTACAAAAACGTGCTAGATTATCTCACAACACTTTCAGATAGCTCGAAACACAACTGAAATGTTTTAAGAGGACCCTAAAACATGACAAACTCAGCTATTTAGGTTATGGTTGCTTAGGCTAATAAAATACAAAAGACAAGGGATTCAAAATGTTAAAATAAACAAACAAAAAAGTTTTAAAAGATCACCTACAACTGCACTGAGCTATAGTCACAACGGCTTATGTCCTGTTTTTGTGTGCACAACATTTATGTTGTGTTCCATTCTTTTTGTAAGTGTTGCAAAATGCAGCACGTTTTCGTAAATTGTTTGCGTTTGGTAACACTTTATTTTGATGATCCATTTGAGTATTACTAGACTGCTTAATATCTGTTGATACTGTTGCTAAACAGACATTTAACTGACTACAAGTAATTTTGCAAGTAGGGTTGGGCGATGTCAACCAATTTGGCATCGTACAATGTCTAATGTTGCCATATCACCCTGCAGC
Organism: Danio kyathit; assembly: GCA_903798195.1. Lineage (NCBI taxonomy): Eukaryota > Metazoa > Chordata > Actinopteri > Cypriniformes > Danionidae > Danio > Danio kyathit. The sequence goes on along the minus strand of LR812530.1, from coordinate 18,134,752 downwards.
CCAAGACCGGTTACTCACTGAAGCTAAGCAGGGCTGAGCCTGGTCAGTAACTGGATAGGAGACCACATGGGAAAACTAGGTTGCTGTTGGAAGTGGTGTTAGAGAGGCCAACAGGGGGCGCTCAACCTGTGGTCTGTGTGAGTCCTAATGCCCCAGTAAAAGTAAAGGGGACACTATACTGTCGGTGGGTTCCGTCTTTCAGATGAGACGTTAAACCGAGGTCTGTGGTCATTAAAAATCCCATGGCACTACTCGTAAAGAGGAGGGGTGTAACCACGGTGTCCTGGCCAAAGTCCCTCAATCGGCACTTACCCATCATGGCCTCCTAATCATCCCCATCCACTGAATTGGCTCTATCACTGTCTCTTCACTCCACTGATAGCTGGTATGTGGTGAGCGCACTGGCGCCGTTGTCCTGTGGCTGCCGTCGCATCATCCAAATGGATGCTACACACTGGTGGTGGTGTGGAGAGACCCCCCTCATGATTGTGAAGCGCATTGGGTGTATGACCATACACAATAAAATGCGCTATATAAATACACATTACATTACAAACATCGCGAAGGACGACGGCATTGTCATCCATTGTCATTCATGAATAATTAATTAATTCATAATTAATCAATTATTTGTAGCCTACCATTTCAACTACCTGACACGCATGGTTTTTGTTTTACCCCTAACCAAATCATAAATAAAGATTAGTTAAACACAAATTGCCACCTGTCAATCACTTTTTCCGCGGGACTCTGGCATGAATAGGCAGAGTGATCTGTGTTGTTATAATGGCGTCGACAAACTTGGTTGGTAAAAACGGTGCACAACCAACAGCAACCAACCAACAGTATCTGAGGTTCTCGCTAAATTTACTAAGTGCAAGTGTGAAATCGAACAATTGAAGCAGTGTACTGACACGGTGACACGTTACCTGATGGATTCAAAAGACAAGTACATCCTTGATAAACTGTCCGACGTGCACTGCTTTCTGGGCTGACTGCTGGAGCTCAGACGCTGCAGCGCATGACAGTTTTTGTGTGTGTGTGTGTGTGTGTGTGTGTGTGTGTGTGTGTGTATATGTGTGTGTGTGTGTGTGTGTGTGTGTGTGTGTGTGTGTGTGTGTGTGTGTGTGTGTGTGTGTGTGTGTGTGTGTGTGTGTGAGTGTGTGAGTGTGAGTGTGAGTGTGAGTGTGAGTGTGAGTGTGTGCGCGCGTGCGCGTGTGCGTGTGTGGGGGGTCACGTGATATGCGTTTTCAGCAGTATAGTGTGAACGGAGAGATCTTTTCAGAAATGCTAGATAAAGGCCAGTGTGGACCGTTTTCGTTTTAAAATGCCATTTTAAAACTAAGACATGTTAGTGTAAACGAGGTGTATTTTTCGCGAGCAGACTGTTGCTGCGAAGGGGGCGGGGCATCGTCCCAACCCTATTTGCAAGTACATGTAAATTTACACTAACCCTAATCTTAACTCTAACCCCAACCAAACAGTCTACTTATAATCTAATGAGAATTAGTTGGCATGTAGATGCAATGTGACTTAAATTCAACAAATGGACCATCAAAATAAAGTGTGACCTTGCGTTTTATTAGTTTGTTTGTGTTGTGTGAAAATGCATTGTATGCGAGGATTTACACCACTTGTGCTGTCAAATGGATGAAGGTATTTTCTTAATTTCCTGGCGTTTTTTTATAATTGCATGTGTTTTCTTAAATTGCAGCACATTAAGCTCTCTCAGCCACTGTATGTCCGGGAAAAGAAGTTTTCTTTTACATTCAGTGTGCTGTATCAAATTACATTAAAACAACTTTCTTCTATCAGTCCTTACGTCATTCATACCCAGTAGCTCAGATATTGTCACGGGAGCATGAATGAAATCTTTCTGAATGAAAACGAAACTGCTGAAAAATTGGAAATGAAATACCAAAAATTACATGAATTTTTTTTTATTCAATTTGTGGAAAGGACTTTGATTTCTCATGTGAAATTGTAGAAGTGGGAAGCCAGTCAGTAGAGTTTATAGCTAAACATTTTGCAGCGTTTGCATGTCCTTTACAGCATAGAATTCATTAAAATAGAACTCAAATACCATTCATTACAAGTTGATTTTAAAAAAAAAAGCACCTAAATAGTTTTGCATTTTGTGATTTTTTTTTTCAGTTGAATAAAAGAGACTATTTTCCATATTTCATCATTGAAGGCTTCTTAGAAATACTGTAAAAATCTTGTCTCGTCTCATTCTCGTAAACCCAATCTAGTATCTCATCTCGTCTCATGGAGTAAGCATCTCGTCACACCTCTACTAATTTTCACGTGAAACTGAGCTTTGCAGAGGAACAAATGTGTACTGCCGGAATAGGGGATGACGCAATAATTGCTTTATCTAGAATCGTTGAAAGTCAAAATTGAAAATTTTGATTAATTTCACAATCCTTTACAGTAGATTAATTACACTACAAGTAAAAAAAAACAAAACATTTATTTTCCAATTTTACAGGCCAAGTAGGGTACACCATGACCTCAATCCTTCTTTCTGCACCTCAGAAAATAGTGGGGCTGGTTGCTGTTTTCCTTGATAACTTGATAAGTCTGGTTTCAGTAACCACCCATCCAGTAAACTTCACACTAGCTCAGTGGGCAAGAAGCATTCCTCATCCTCTACAGTAGCTTTTACATGTTTGCTCACATTGCTGTGGCAAGCTACCAATTTACCCATGAGACTGTAGGACCAGTCTTACCTTTCACATGCAGCTGTAGAGATAATTTTTCAAAAATGTTTAAGGAAACTAGTTTTAAAACAGGCTTTAAAACAGGGAAAGAGACTGGCTTCAATGAATATTGTGGGGGACCTGAGAGCTTGTGAGGAACACTGATATTGTGTCTCCTGAATTCATTGCTTGAGGCTACTGACGGCAGTAATGGATGTGGAAAGACGCATTAAATTTAGAAAAAAATAATAATAAAAATAAATAAATAAAGCCTAATTTTGGATTAAGATCAATAAATAAATTTAGTTAGACTTCTGACTGATATCATTGGGTATTTTAAAACAGGCTTCCATGGTACAACAGATTACAACACACATCTATAGAAAAGTCAGAGTCAAAGCTTTCTCTCTTTTCCTTGTTGTCAAATGTAAAGCAGCTATGATTACAGCCAGTCATTGAGCAGCACAATATAGTAGTCAGAAATACCAACTGTTGAATAACAACAAACAGTTAAATTAGGCTCGGTGTCTACAGACACAACGCAGAATGACGCTGTAGTCAGATCAAATAACAGTCAACACATCTGCTGCAGCTGCACACAATCTCATTGACCTCAAACATACTTGTATAGATAAAGACTACCATAGCAGCAACATCATCTCAAACACAGACATACGCTTTGTCCCATGTCATTGGTATTTAAAGACCTGTCCAAGTTTACTTTCACTTTAACACATACCCTACATGACCCAGATAAGCCGGTGACCTTTACAAAACAGACAATTAAAGACTAAATAGTAACATGCCAGGACAGGATGAGCTGGTTTGACGTGTAAAAGCTCAGACAGAGAATGAACAGAATGTAAACACACCACTCTAATGTTAATGTGGATTAAATCGTGTAAAAAAAAGGTCAGGGTTTGCTCTGACACATCTTTTCATCTAGGAAATCAAGTGGTCACATTAGAGAAGTTCAATCAAAATAATTAGATAAGGAAAACAATATGGTTGGTGGTTAAAACTAAAGTTCCTTTTATAATGATTACAGGATGATTACAAAATGTAATTAATCTATAATATCTATATAATATATTATAATATCTGCATTTGTAATATTTATATTTATATTAATTTTGTTAATTAAAAGTATATATATTATTACAATTGTCAGGCCTGCAGCAGCACATCAGACAAAAGTTCACAAACTTTTTCAAGAGTGACTTAAAATACCACATAAATAATGTTTTATAACTCTTTGAAACTGACCCTTTTAGGTTTTGATACAAATCGTGCTGTTTTTGGCGACTGCCACTTTAAATTTAATTGAGATTGTGCTCTTTTCAAAAGAGGGCGGAGCTACAAATGCCTGTGCATCAGCATACTGGTAGATTCAAAACAGGACTAACGTCATCTTTTTGAAAAACTAAAAATGTGAAAAGAAGTGTCTTAGAAGACATCATAAGTGCATCATAAAACTCCATTGTTCAATCTTCAGCAGGTGGAAACTTTGATAGTAGATGGCTGCTTCTCACTCAGGCCCCATTTACACTAATACATTTTACAGTAGTTTGAAAACTTAAGTTTTGCTACGGTTACGGCTTCGTCCACACTACCCCAAAGTTTTCCAGCCCTAAAAACTAAGCGTTTTGAAAATTCTAAAGAGGCTGTTTTGGTTTTAAAACGCTGCTGCTCCGTATCAGTAGCTATGTTTCCATCCAAAAATGCAAATTATCTTTTTGCGCAAAACTGGATTATCGCATAAAAGACGTGCAAATAAAGCAGCGTTTCCATCAAACAAGTCAAAGCGAACAAAATCGTCACTTCCTGATTAACTGGCACCCAATATCAACAGTAAAAACTGAATTTGCTGCAGTAGGAGAAGCTGCGTCAATCTTTTCTTCATGTAATAAATGACTTGCGCCTCAGAAGGCAATCCTGACATGCAGTGAATGCGCGGTGGCGTTTGAAGGCGTGAGATGCGGAGCACAGACGCTCTTGATTCTAGAGGTCATTAATAATATAATAACACTAATACTTAAACTGTAAGGCGTTTTAGAATGACCAAAACAACATTTCAGATGTTTTACAGTGTGCTCAGCCTGCTGATTTGTCCATTTACACATATTTATCATCACATGATCTCTTATTACAAAAATCACATGACCTTTTTTTAATGCGCACATTGGAATTTGTGCGGTAAAAGTGTTTCCATCGTAGTTTATGCGCATCTTTTCTTATTGAATAAAAAGTTTATCCTACTCAGTTATGCGCATATGTTTTTTATAAAAATAGGTGAATGGAAACCGCTACTGTGGATGGGGGAAAATGGAGACATCTGAAAATGGAGGCGTGGCAGCAGACATTCACCTATCTGATTGGGGCTTTTTCTTTATATTAGGCCCGTGCACAAAGTTCAATCTTGCATCCTTTCCTTGTAAGTTTAGACTTCGCAAGTTTGATATGGAAAACAAACTCCCGAGGACACATCGGGTAAATCTTTAAATGGACTTTATAACATCATTTGCATCACCCTGGCTACATTCTTTCACTATCTTAACAATAAATAAAAAACATGATATAAGGAACTGCCTATTTTCATTTTAATATTAACTGAACAGACACTAAAAATGTTGAGGCATCGTGTAGCTACATATTTATATGACCGTCATCTTCACTGTATGCATATTTATAACAAAACGAAGCCTATAACATAACTGCCTTCTTTCATTTTCTTCGAAAAATACGAAACATACCCTGTCTCTTTTGCTGAATATCAGTTTTAATAATCAATATTGGTCATTATAAAAGTATAACGTACAATAGGTTTATAGCCTAGGCAACAATATAGGCAACCAATCAGTCAAATGTGCAGAATCAGTGTACGTGGTTACATAAATTAATATATTAACTTATCTTTGCGCTCAGCCAAACCGTGTTACCCAAGAACAAGTATACAGTAGATTCAAAAGACCAAAGAGACATTAGATAGAGACAAGGTGAATTAAATATCCCGTTTAACAACTATAGTGAGATGAAATCCAGCGGAAAATCCTTGGTGAACTGTCCAACATGCGGGGCTCTCATCTGGGAAGGTGTGCTCAAAGCACCCACTGACTGCCTGGGGCATACGCTGCAGCGCATGCCAGAGTGTGTGTGAGGTCACGTGATGTGCGTTTTCAGCGGTGCAGAGTGGATGGAGAGCGGTTTAGAAACGCTACGTGAAACGCCAGTGTGGATGTGGATTGTTTTCGTTCTAAAACGTCGTTTTAAAACTAAAACGTATTAGTCAAAACGGGGTCTCAGAGCTGTTTATGTTAATGAGCGAGAGATCATCACTAATGAGGGGGCTTTAGCCATTTGATGACGTACAAAAGGGAAAATGTCTTTTAAAGTGTTTTTATCAAGTGTGATTATAAAAAATAGAATTAACTCATTTTTACCACTAGAGAAGCTGGCTATAATAACACACTGATGCCACATAATCGTGTTATTTTTGCAGAATAGGTCCCCTTTAAATCATGGAATCATTCACAGGCCTCCACAGTTTAGACCCAATGATCTACAGAATTAGCAAAAATAATAACAACACATTTTTAACAATTTTTTACAAAATGCTGGTTTTGCTAGTCTGCTTAAACATACTCTCTCTTCTTTGGAAGCTCTGCACATTTAAAATCTCCATGTAAGTTCCCAGAAATGAGAAACACTCCACACTAACTGAACTTCTGTAAGTTCAAACCAAAACAAAAAGCTCAAATGTCAAAATAGCAGGACGTGTCCTGGCATAGACCTCAATCCTGCTGACTAGGGAGAGTTCTTTATAACTAAATGCTGCCCTCACATTGAACTTACTAAGCAGTGAAACATTCTGTGCAACTATGTAAATGGTCAGACAGGATATTACCCTCAGATTCTACCCTACCTGTGTTGTTGAAGCGACCTTGCTGGTTGGTCTTCGTGAGTGATTAAGATGTTATGGGATGACAAGGTATTGGTGTTTCCCTTAGAATTGCTCCTGTCTCCTTGTTCACTCAAAACTCCACTCTCTTTACTGTGGTGACTCAGTCCAGAAGAAGCATCCGTCATCTTCGGCTCCGAGCTGGGAGCGACATTTGATGTGTCTGTACTTTCCTGATGTCTTTCTCTCTGTGTGCATATAGATGTATTGTCCTCCAAGTTTGCATATCTTTCAGCCAGCATCCGTCTTCTTTCAGCCTTGTAGCGGGCAATACGTTCAGCTTTGGCATCCAGAGATGAGCTTTGCAAAGAGTCCACAGCATCCATGCTCTCTTACTCCAGTTACACGTTTTTTTTTTTTTTTGGCTGATATAACCTACAACACGGAAATCCACTGTTCCAATGAATGACAGTGACAGTGGGCGTTCCTGCTCACTTCCTAGTGGACAATGAGTTTGCAGATAACATTCCACTGTTGGAAGAGATAAACAAAATTAGTTGCCTGTTACTGAATTTAAAAAAAGCATCTTTGTTTAATCACTGAGTGAAACAAAATAGATAAGAAAACAGGATATATGCGAGTGTACATAAAGCATCTCACAATCACTAACAGACTACACTCTTAACACTAAAAAAAAAACACATAAGACTCCAGCCCACATTGCTACGACTCTCATATTACCCTGAACAGCCCCAGAGAATGATAACAAGATAGAAAGAGAAAGAGAAAGAGAGAGAGAGAGAGAGAGAGAGAGAGAGAGAGAGAGAGAGAGATTAGCACCGAAATGCACACAATACATTCTGTTTCTCCAACTACTTAGTCACATTACTGTCTACTGACTACATACGCTGCCTTCTAAAAGTCTTTCTAAAGCTTTCTAAAAACGTTTGTGCTCATAAACTAGACAGTGCAGCTAAAGGTAACAGAATCAAGAGGTCATGAAGGGCTTAAATGTTGTTGTTTTTTTTTTTTTTTTTTATACTTAACGGTCTTTTAAAAAAAGTACTGCTCATGATGTAAGACACACATACCCACAAAACAAACAGAGCATTATACAAAGGCAGAAAAAAATCTATGGAGAATTTCGAGTGACATTAATAAACAAACCATTCAACATAAGCAAGCAGAGTTGCACAATTAATCCAAAGCCAAACACCTACGCAATCTTATTCAGAAATGACAACAATACAGGTATTACTCTTTGCAAGTATGCGCACCGTAGACATTCAGATGAATGTTTGACCTGGCACTGAACCAGAAAGAGAAGACGTCATGTATAGTTATGGCTTAAAAGTGACTGTGTTGTCTATTCATATTTTGAGAGACTTGAGGTTCAGAAATGTCAGGTTTTCACTTGATCGTTGTAAAAAAAATTGAACTCTTTATGTGGAAATGATGCTCACTTGTTTAAAAGTGTAGTGTGTAAGTTTGACAACCAGTAGTCGAACTAGGTATTGCACTCCAGGCTTCAAAACACGCAAGTGCAGGTTGTCAGATTGACGACAACAGGAGCGTGCCTGACTTTAGAGCCTAAAAGCTGATTTAAAGGTGATTTAAGTTGTGTTCTAAATAAAAGCAATGGCACACGATAGATGGAATTTTTTCCATATTATACAGAGTTTAATTTTGAATGCTATTTTACATGACATTTATTGCCAAACTACTGAAAGTAGCAGCAGAAAGTCTATCACAGATCTTGAAAATAAAATAAACCATTTGAAATTTAACTGTGCAAGCCAACACATAACAGTGATTTAGCATGTACATTTATTAATGTTTGAAGAACCCCTATTATGGGTTTTTGAAAATGAGCTTCCATGCAATGTGTAACACAGATCTAAGTGAATGAAAACATCCAGCTGAGGTTTAAATCTAAAAGTGCACCTTGTTTAAAACTATTGATTCTTTAGCTAAATATTTGACTCAGAGTCGAACAAACGAATCGAGTTTGGTTTGGATCTTTTGCTTGATCACATCGGCGTTGATACGGTACATCACCAAATATGTACTTCTAGTTCTATTAAAACACATGCACATGCTTTCCCTCCACACACTAGCGGAGGAACGGGACTGATCATGACGCGAAGATGACGATCACTGACAGATGGAGATTCGGCTGCGGGCAGGGCTGGAGCAACCTAAACTGGAGCTCTAGGCAAAAGATGATCATGGCGCCCTCAAACCGAAAGCAAAAATGAGAGACGGGGGTGTGATTGCGTGTACGACAGCGAGGACCGGGGCGGTGGGGGATTATCGCAGACCCCACCCTCTCTATTCTGCCGCCCTAGGCGGCCACCTGGGTCGCCTCTATGGACGTACCGGCCCTGGCTGTGGGGAATAAAGGGTTAAAGTTCATTTTCACAACAATACCACAGTATAGCCAACCATGTGAAGTGTTTGTTCCTGTCATTTTTCTAATGATTGATATAATAACCTACGCTGCAGCGTGGTATTCGCCGGCAGTTTGCCATTGAAGGACCAGCAGAGACTATGGGTCTTTGTCAGACTTTGACAGAGACTTTGTCAGTAACTGTTACAGATCACATGGACCAGTTTCTTCTTCCTCCGGGTCATAACACGTAAGTGTCATTAAATCGTTGCCTCATTTTGTGTAGTTTGCAAAATATGTGTTTAATTGTGTGTTATAAGTTGTAATCGCTCAGCGTGGCTTGTGATCACGTATCGATTATAGATCAGTGCTTGTACTGTAACTCTCAGGTTAAATCTGTATGGGGCTGTTCACATATCGTGTCCAAAACCACGTTAAAAATGTGACGCGTGCTTCTTTTACCGATTTTAAGTGCGTTTCTGGACTGGCGATCCTCTGCTGTTTGCCTTAGCTATGGCCACCATTAGCTGTTCCTCACACGCATGGCGCGGTTAATTTTCAAATTAGTTCAACTTTTGCCACTGTGTGGATTAATACTGATGTGTGTCATTGTTACTCGGGGTTAGGGTCACGAGTAGAGCAATATGCTGGTCTTTAACTGCATTAATTAATTGCATTCCTGCATTAGGCTCTCATATACTCTCTGGCTGCTATTTCATAGTTGTGGTAGGCTTTTCTGTCTGTCTCATGCTGTACGCAGTCGACCAATCGCAACAGACTGGGTCATCGGACCAATCAGTGCAGATTAGCTCTTTATTTCTGAGAGTGCTCTCACCCAGAAATTAACATTTTATTTAATATCATTTATTTTACTTCTAACAGTGTGATAAATTATCTAAAGGGCCTTTTGAGGTGAAACTTTATAGACACCAGTGTTTCCCCTACCATTATATTAGGGGGGGCACCCGCCCTTCCAACGGCTTTCCGCGCCCCCTTTGAAGACAAGTTAATTGTATTTTATATATTGCACCAGATCCCAACTTCTTTTAATAAACAAGGTAAATAGCCATACAGTATGTAATATCTTATTTACACAACAGCATGTTATTTCTTTCTCTACATGCCCACGCGTGTACAAATTTCTGCTCTCTGAATTGCGCATGATGGAGTTCCACACAGCCACTCTCTGCTGTATTGGGAATGAGAGTGCATGCTCTGACAGGACTGAAGACGCATGTTCGCTCCCGTATATTATGCATAGCCTACAGTAGCCACAACACAGGTAAATGATGTGTGGAGGCGTAATCGATTGATGCGCTGAGATGTTGGAGAAGAGCAAAATATTGTAATGGTCTTGCATATAATTAATCCTTTTTACATATAACAACTGAAAGTTCTTTAATATTGCAAGTTCACTAAAAGCTAGCTGGAATTATTAGATAAATAAAACCTTGAATATTTAATAATATAACATCTTGTAATACACTCATTGCTATAAACAGTAGTGTATAAGGCTTTTCCTTTTAGTAAGTAATAGGTGTGCATTTTAACTTCTTATGCATCAAATATGCGCTCCAAACTTGATTGAGACATGTTGAATTCTTCTTTCATCATGCAGTGTTTCCAAATTGCACTATTTGTAATTTAAAAATTTATTACATTCATTTTAAGTAAAAATAAACTTAAACATAAACCTAAACTGTAAACCTAAAAACGTATATTACATCTTGTCAAAAGGGCCATAACAGGTACCCTTTAAAAAGTTAAGAACACAAAGAGAAGAGACATTGTGTGAGAAATTGCACATTGGTCAGTTGCACAAAACACTCACAAGGTCTTATAACAGAGCCAAGGTTTGTGGAAAAAAATAAAACCACCATGCCAATGAGTGTGAGAAATAGGGGTACAGATGTTGCTGAAATTAAGAAAGAATTACAATCTGGTGAAGGGAAGTTAGCAGAGCCCTCCTGGATTCTTGCTTTGGGGTGTAGGGGTTAATGGGCCACATCTGGAACTGGAACCTCATGTTTATAGCTAATAGCTTCCACACAAAGCAAGGACAAGAAGGAGAAAGGCAGAAACAGAAACCTAAAGCTGAAATAAAAAAAAACAATAAATGGAAAATGAGGAAAATGAGTTTGCTATTGAGTACAAAAGAGAACAAGGAGAGTGCTTATGAAGACTTGAGCTGTACTGAAGGTGAAAAAATGAAATAATCATGGGAAAAAGTAAAAGATGGATGGAAGAAGGGTGTGAGAAACACTATTCACAGGGATTTACAAACCAAGAGGAAAATGAAATGCCATAAAAGTATAAATACCACAAGTAGTTATGAGTTATTATAGTTACACTAGTCTAAGACTGGATCAGGGACACAAAATCTTGATTGAGAAATCCAACAATCATTAAACATTTGAATACATTTTTACAAGTAGGCTCTTAATTGTTTCGTTTGGTATCTTAAACCGTAAAGCACTATATGGTTCACTTCCAGACATCCAAGTTTTACAGTATGGCTCTCGGAGTAAACAGTTGGAGTGTAACAAAAAACAAGTGGTCAAAAAAACACTTTTTTTTTTTTTTTTGCATAGCTGATCCTTTTTTTTTTTTAAAAGAGGAATGTCTGAAGAACAAATAATGTTGAAACCAAGTGTATTTTTTTACTTTGGTCTCCAATATCTGAAATCTAAAAAAATATAAATAAATAATGCATCATCTAGGACCTCCAGAAAAATCATGATGTAATTGAACAGGAGCATAAATGCCAAAAACAACTGAAACAATTAAGGAACAAGTTTCCTTCCAAGGGAGTAAATCCTACAAGAGGCTCGCGTCAGCTCTATGATTAGAAATGCATGTCATTTTTCAGGTCGTCTAGGGGTCCATAGCATGCGTCTTGCTATTACCTATAAAGGGCTGCTTGGAATAAGGCGAACACTCTTTTTTTTTTTTACAATCAAGGGTAGAACTCTTTAAGATACGAGGCATTTGCAAAAACATCATTAAGGAAGCCATACAATGAGAAACATGACACGTGAAGTTTCATTCTATGAAAGCATGAAGTTTTGCACATGTGAGGTGGAAAGTGTTTAAAAATGCCACAAGCAAAATGCTTCCACATTCAAAAGCAATATTTCGATAAACAAAACAAGCCCATCACACATTTGTCAGTCCCGGAATCAAAATTGATAGTCTCTAATGAGTCCCCATTATTAATAATAGAGGCATCATTAAAAAAGTGACTAGATTGTGTAAAATTGTTGGCTCTATTAAAAAAAAAGATTCTGCTTAACTGTAAAAATGCAGCACTGAAACGTGACGACTTCCAGAAAACAAGCATATACATTTTTGGGCTCTACCAATAAAAAGCTTGATGCGTCTTTGTTTATTTCGTTGACAGAGCTCATATACAGTGCATCCGGAAAGTATTCATAGCGCTTCACTTTTTCCACATGTTTTTAATGTTACAGCCTGATTCTCAAATTTCTACATACCCCATAATGACAATGTGCAAAAAGATTTTTTGAAATTGTTGCAAATTTATTAAAAATAAAAACCTGAAAGATCACATGTACATAAGTATTCACAGCCTTTGCCGTGAAACTCTAAATTGAGCTCAGGTACATTCTGTTTCCACTGATCATTCTTGAGATGTTTCAGCAGCTTAATTGGAGTTCATCTGTGGTAAATTCAGTTGATTGGACATGATTTGAAAAGGCATACACCTGTCTATATAAGATCCCAGGGTAGACAGTGCATGTCAAAACACAAACCAAGTATGAAGACAAAGGAATTGTCTGTAGACCTTAAGAGACAGGATTGTCTCGAGGCACAAGGATGGGGAAGGTTACAGAAAAATTTCTGCTGCTCTGAAATTTCCAATTAGCACAGTGGCCTCCATCATTCGTAAGTGGAAGATGTTTGGAATCACCAGGACTCTTCCTAGAGCTGGCTGGCCATCTAAGCTGAGTTATCAGGGGAGAATGGCCTTAGTCAGGGAGGTGATCAACCCGATTGTCACACTGTCTGAGCTCCAGCATTCTTCTGTGGAGAGAGGAGAACCTTACAGAAGGACAACCATCTGGGCAGCAATCTACCAATCTGGCCTGTATGGTAGAGTGGCCAGACGGAAGCCACTCCCCGCCTGGAATTTGCCAAAAGGCATCTGAAAGACTCTCAGACCATAAGAAACTAAATTCTCTGGTCTGATGAGACTAAAACTGAACTCTTTGGAGTGAATGCCAGGCGTTACGTTTGGAGAAAACCAGGCACCACTCAACACCAGGCTAATACCATCCCTACAGTGAAGCATAGTGGTGGCAGCATCATGCTGTGAGGATGTTTTTCAGCAGCAGGAACTGGAAGACTAGTCAGAATAGAGGGATTGATGAATGTAGCAATGTACAGAGACATCCTGAATGAAAACCTGCTTCAGAGTGCTCTTGACCTCAGACTGGGGCGACGGTTCATCTTCCAGTAGGACAATGACCCAAAGCACACCGCCAAAATATCAATGGAGTGGCTTCACAAAAACTCGGTGAATGTCCTTGCGTGGCCCAGCCAGAGCCCAGACCTAAATCTCATTAAACATCACTGGAAAGATCTGAAATGGCTGTACACCGCTGCTTCCCATCTATCCTGATAAAGCTTGAGAGGTACTGCAAAGAGGAATGGGCAAAAATTCCCAAAGACAGGTGTGCCAAGCTTGTGGCATCATATTCAAAAAGACTTAAGGCTGTAATTGCTGCCAAAGGTGCATCAACAAAGTATTGAGCAAAGGCTGTGAATACTTATGTACACGTGATTTTTTAGGTTTTTTATTTTTAATACATTTGCAAAATTTCTAAAAAATCTTTTTTTCACATTGTCATTATGGGGTATTGTGTGTAGAATGTTGAGGAAATAAATGAATTTAAACCATTTTGGAATATGGCTGTAACATAAAAAAATGTGGAAAAAGAATATGAATACTTTCCGGATGAAGTGTATGATATTAGACATAAGCATTGACACAAATGTCCACACAAAGCATGTAATGTACAAAGAGGGCACATTCGAGAGAGGCAGCAGATTCTGACTAAAATCACACTGCAACAAATTGAAAAGACATATGTCAATATTGATGAAAGACCAAATGTTTCTGTAAATATTGTGAAAGATGTTGTGGTTCCAAGTTGTAGTGCTGGTAAGGGAGAGGCTTGTGATGACCCAATACAGGAAAGTGAAGTAAATGATGTGCACAATGAAGAAATATAAATGATTTGTCAGAAAGAACATTGTAGACATGATGGTTCATGCATTGACCTTGGTGTGGCCAATTGTGGAAGGGATTTGCATTTTAGCATCTTATCTGCTTCAGATGAGGGGGGGGGGGGGGGGGGGGGGGGGGGGGGGGGGGGTATTTTTTATGGTTTTGGTTATGATTTTAGATTTTCAAAAAACATAATTGAAGACTCTTTTGAAAAAGCTGCTCTCCTCTATGTCCCAAAGCAAGTGGAAGGGGAAAGACTAATTTACTTTTTTCTTGTATTACGTTTTTATGCATGTGGAAATAGATAAGCAACTATTTGTCATGTCCCTTGGAGGAGCAGCTCTAGAAGAATTGACTGTGTTTCTCCACAGTGCATTGCAGAATTGGCAGACATTATTGTTCTCAAGAGAACGGAATGAATCTATTTCATCTCTAAATTACACCATATACGCATGGGACTCAATTGGAAGGAGCAGAAGAATTAGCACAAAAGATAGACTTCAGGTCTGAACGTGCAATCAAGAGTTGTTATATGATGACCTTGAAGAGGCTCTTTCTGTTTCAATAAAAAACTTCAATAAAGTTTCTCCCGTGAAGAGCTGCAACACTGGAGTTAATGTTCGATTCCCAGAATTGCATGTTTCCATAGAGAAAAAAGACGACAGAAAATTGCCATCTAAGGATACACTGGAATTTAGCATTATGAAAAGAAAAGCCTTCACATATAGAGCTTGTATTAAAAAAAAAAAAAACATATATAATTAACATCTTCAAAATGCTAGAGACATTCAATAGACAACAGTGTTTGAATCAGGATTGTTGAAGCAGAGATTTCAAAACATTTACAATAAAGCATGCTATCAATATTGCCAAAAAAGCTGTGAGACAGAAAATGGTCAATAAAAAGTTTTTAATAGGTCATAAAATACAGATTTAACTACTAAAGACCATCAGGAGAAAAATAGTCAGAAGCCATTGGCTTTTTTATTATAAGTGCAAACAGCTCACTGCCTTTCCTTAAGTTACACAACTGAATAATCAGAACTTGTACAGACAAGCAAAGCCAAAGGCATTAGAAATTCTTTCAAAAGATTGCAAGAGTTGAATAAATACTTTATAATATTTCAAATACTCAAATACTTTGTAAAAACATAACCTCTGGGTTCTCTTTGGTGAAAACGTACTTCTAATGCCCAAAGCGCTAATAATAAATAAATAAATAAAAAGGTAGTTGAATTCAATAGTGCAAAAGAAAAATACTGTAGTATAGAAGTCAATGAGTACTGTCAATTGTCTGCTTACCAATCTTGTTCAAAATAGCATTCCTTTAAAAGACACATTAAACAAAAACAAAATAAACATTATGCATTTGCAACAGGTCTTGCCAAGTTGTACATAATAAAGACCTAAAGAACTGCCTCAATGTTTCTGACCTTTGGAGTACATATTAACACAGACACTAGCCAAGTACGGCCATCAGGTCTGCGCTAAACATAATATTTAGGAATATAAATTATTTACAACATTGTATAACCAGATTTAACTAACAGAAACGAACAGTTAAGCCTTCCTCATCCTTTTTTGGAGGATAAAGCAGCGGGAAAGAAGTTGGACATCTTTCAACAGCAGATTTCCCCTAACACTCACTGAATACACAGACAACATTTTCCCTTCCACTTTATTACAAAGCACACTTTCCTTAAGTATTATTAAAGTAGTCGCATTATACAACTAAACTGTAAGTTGTTGTCATTCACTTAAAGTCCCATCACATTTATAAAGGATGGGGTATAAGAGAAATCAAAATTGTTCACCTAGTGTTAATCCACACCATGTTATCTATGTGATTGGATCTAGCTGTCCCAACCAATGGCCAACTGCTTTTCTGTTTATTTATTATAATACAACTATTAAACATTAACTAGAAAATCTCAAATCTGTTAGTATGATACATTTAACCAGACGTTATAATGAATTTAGCTGGATAGAATACAGTCAGATGTGGGATGAACCATACTGCAGGGCATATACTACTCAGACACTTCTCTTTTGAGAAACATGGATTTAAAAAAAAAATATTAAACTGGAGCATTCCTTTAAGGTATTTAAAGATTTTAGACTGTGTCCATGCATCCAAGAAAAAAAAAATTAATTACATGTTTTTTTAATTATTTTCTTATAATATGGATTTCCAGCCTGATCTCACAAGGAATCTTAAGTATTTTACATTTTGTCAGTTTAGTGGCTAATTCGTACAAATTCGTACAAGTTAAGTCGTGTGAAAATGTACGATTTTAAAAAGGAGGTGTGGCACCTAACCCCACCCCTAAAATGGAGGCATGGCACCTAACCCCACCCCTAACCCCAACCGTCATTTGGTGATGAACAAATCGTGCTTATTTGTACGAATTAGATCGTACAAATTCATACGAATTAGCCACTGAATCAAAGTTACAAATTGCCGTGAGATTTCGTTGGGATTTCACATCACCTCATTTGCCAAAGGGTCTTGAAATGTTTTTGAAGATTTGTTTTTTCTAATCCCCTTCTTTCTAAGGACCTGCTCTACACTGATTGGTCAGACAGACTTTTGTGATTAGGTAGTGTGATAATATTTATAATAATATGATAATATTGTAATTATTACAGTGTTTCCCCTAGGTTTACAGTTTTTTTTGTGTGTGGGGGGGGGTGGGGGGAGGGGTTGGGGCTGCGGCGCGACGCAGCATGGCTGTTCAGACTCACACTCACACAAGGAGTCATGGCCTTTAATGACAGCAGTAAATAAATAAATAAAGCAGTAAATGTATCTTTATGGGCTTCTGGAAGAACATTTCCTGAGCCTCTTGGTATGGAAAGTCAGAAATGTCTAGCCCATTTATTGAGACATTTATTAAGCATGTCTCTTATAAAAATGTAGATGTGAACATGTCATGGCCAGAAGCAGCTTTACAGAAAAGAATTCATCCATTGCCTTATTTATCAGGGGTCACCAAATCAGAATGAACCGCCACAGAAAAATTACAAACAACGCAATTTGGAAACATCGCAAATGATGAAAGATGAGTTAAAATGCACATCTATAAATCTAATACTTGTTTACTAAAAGAAAATAGGCATATAAACTTCTTATAGCAATGAGTGTATTACAAGAAGTTATATTATTAAATGTTTATGTTAAAAAAAAAGTTTTATCTAATAATTCCAGCCAGCTTTTAGTGAATTTGTAATATTGTCAAAAACACAGAACTTTCAGTTGTTATATGTAAAAAGGGCCTAAATGCATGCAGGACCGTTTAAATATTTTGCTCATCTCCAACTATTGACAGCAGATCTCTCAATGAAAGAGAGAGAGAGAGAGGGGGGATTTGCACTCATTATATCTTTACTGCTCTATTCGTTTATCCTATCATATGTAATGTTTAGACCATTACTGTGCCTCTCGCGATCTGTTCACTTGCTCATTTACTCTCATTGCCATGATTTCCGGGTATTTTAATTCATTTTGGTGGATCACGGAGCCGGTATGAATTTGCGGAATTTACGCAGAGCCTCCGGGAGAGGTCATAACTAGACACTAGATACTAGGAGATAGCTCCACTTGCATCAAAGATCACAGCATGGCATGTGCGCGACGTATCTGAAGAGCGGGGAGGGATGCGGGACGTACAGTATTTGAGGACAGGGCGGGAGACGCACGATTTCTGGGAAATTATCATTCGTTTGCGGGCATCTTTGCGGGAACTTACGAGACGCGAGCGGAGAACAGAAATGACATGCTGTTGTGTAAATAAGATATTACATATGGCTATTTAGCTTGTTTATTAAAAAAAGTTGTGATTTGGCGCTATACAGATAATACAATTAACGTGACTTCAAGGGGGGCCGGTACAGCCGTTGGGAGGGCGGAGCGCCCCCCTTATATAATGGTAGGGGAAACACAATATTATTTTAACAATAGGTGAACTGACATTGAGTGTGAGGTATCATAAAGGTGTCATATTTTATACACACATATATATAGTTTCACAAATTTTCTGCATAACTCTCCTTTACAAAACTTACATGTACAGCGGTCCCTCGTTTATCGAGGAGTTACATTCTAACAATAACTAACTAATGTTTTAAGGCTGTAAAACCCCTCACTACACATTTTATACACATTTTTCAGACAGGCATTAACATTTTCACACTTTTCTCTAAGAAAGTTCAGACTTTCTTTGAAAAATAAGTCCAGTATTATTGAATGAAACCAAAGATCAAAACCTGTTGTCAGAACAAACAGGCAAGCAGTCATCGATGTGAGCAAAAGGTTCATAAAGCCTTTTAGCTTTTGTGCGGATAATGTTAGTATCAAGCGTAATGTTCGTTTTCCTGCAGTCACTGATCCACAAAACTAAAGCGGTCTCTATCCTTAAGGTGGTCACACACCTGATTTGCCGCATATGACAGCAGGAAGTAACACACACCGGTTGCGCACATTCGCCTGTTATTTAAAATGAAATTATTCAGATGGCGCTCTGTGGCACGGCAGAAATATTAACAGTGTACTGAGTGGTAGCTAGGCACCGCAGACAGCCGTCGACTTGCAGCGCTGGTGTGCGTACTGTGATATAGACCCATGTCTACAATTCTAAAATAAATGGTGCTGTGTGGTTGGTTGTGGCGCAGCCCATCCAGTGTGTGACCCTCTTTATAGTGGTCTTGCAGCAGACAGTTACAACCCTTTTTGCATCCTTGATGAAAGGCACTGCTAGCAAAGATTTATGCTAATATGGCAAGCTGAACGCATTCTGCACTGTACAGGAGACACGGCGGAGATTGATTGACAATGGTCTACAGCCAATCAGGATGCAGATCACAATGCGCTGTAAAAAAATAAAAAAAAAGGCATGTCAAATTGCACTAAAAAATAATCTGCGAAACTGCAAGGCCACGAAAAGTGAACTGTGTTATAGCGAGGGACCACTGAATTTTATTGGCATCCTTTCAGCCAATTGGCCAGACTAATGTCTCAACATCGCCATCATCCATTAAAAATCCCATAGCTGACAACCACTACTTAAAGATGACATCAGATTTACACAAGTTGATATGATTGTTTAGAGACTTAATGAAAAGTCTATAACTTACATTGGTTACATTCCCAACACCCTTTTTTACCCAATCAAAACCACCTCAGTTTACAGCGAGTCATTTCACTTCATATCTCTTTAAATGCTAATAAGCAGATGATCCCCTCCCCATTTCTGAGGATGGTGGATCTGGAATGGCAGTCCATTGTTGAGGTTTATTTAAAGCAAACCTCAAACTTTTTTTTGACTTTTGAGACAGTGAGAATTTTGACCAGTAGATGAAGTGGAATGGTTTAAAATGTAATTTAAGCAATACTAAACTTTTTCTTTCAAGCTATGTTTTAAATGTTTGCTGGAGAGGAAATAGTTCTGCTAGATATATTAGTTATAATTGTGTTTAGAGAAAGAAAGGTTCAGATAAAACTTGATAAGATAAAAAATTGCTAGACTGTAAAATCTGCTGGGTTCCACACAATTGCTTGACACAAATGTTGTCTCAACACAAATTGATAAATGAATTGTTTTTACATATTTATGTGAACTGAACATAAAATGATTATGTGGTCCCCCCCCCAAAAATCAAGAATTGTGTTGAGTCAGCTCATTTTATATTAGTTTAAACGAGCAAGAAAAATAATTGAGTGTAGGGCCTATCTATAAAATAATAACAGAAAGCTATACAATAATTAATATGACATACATAATAGAAGCAGCAGTATACTAATCTTTGGACTTTTGTTAAATGGGAAAAACTATAAAGGAAAACTTTCAATTGGAAAATTATGTATTTTTTTCCAGTTAATAATGCAGTTTTGGGGAAACTGTGATGTTTATTTTTATTTTATGATTTATTTTTGTATTATTATTATTTAATATAATCATAGTTCTTAGAAAAACAAAAACAAAACTGGTAAAAATCTGTTTACAAACAACACAATCGGACAAGAAAATTGTAATAAATTAATCTCTAATTTTTAGTCAGTACTTTGACACTCTTTAGAGATCCATTAAGCCATAACAAGATTTGGCTTCATCTAGATTAATCATTAAGCCTTCTGTTTAACTTCTACAAGCAAAATCATCTCATTGGGAAAGAAACGAAGAACTAAAACTACCAGCGAAATGCATGTTTTAAATAGTGAGATTGTGTCTGTTCGGTGAGTATGTGATTGCGAGTAATCGCTGGGGCTCAGGGCGTGTGGAGATGAAGCACAGCATGCATCATCAGCCCATAATCCAATAACATTATCCGACAACTGCATAGGCTAAGATGTGTCTTAGGCATGAAAGAGTACACAACAAATACAGCACCAGACCTGTGGCCTGGCTTATACTTAGAAGAGTACAAGCCAGGCCACATTTCTGGTGCTCCTGAGGGAAGATTAATTGCAATTATCTTTATTGTGGTAATGTGGTTTATTAATAATATATAAATTTCATAAGAATAATTAAGCCATTTTATAAGATAAATTCTAAAAAGATTTTCTTTTAGTTTTTGAAAGAATCCTACAATATTACAATCTTTTTCTTTTCCTACAAATAAAATTACTGTAAATCTACAACAAATAACAGCTACATTTTACAGATGGCTTAGAATTATAAAACGATTTACCTGTCATGGAAACTAATTTAATGCATTTTGATGAATTAGTATTCAGTTCCGTCACCAGAAGCAACAATATCATTCTCTACCACTCATGGTTGTTGGCAATTAGGTCAATTTCATTAGAAACTATCAATTAAAATATATTTAAATCCTAAAACAACTGCAGACAAATCAACTTTGTCATGGCGTTTTCTTTTCCAAAGCATTTTCACTTCATTCATATGGAAGTGTAAATGCTAATCCAGTGCATTATGGGATTGACAGCAGAACAGAGAAATCGTTGAGAGCAGCCGAGAGCATCAGAAAGGTTGGTTATTGGTTGACTATGCAAATGTCAAGCAAAAAATGCCAGGCGGCAACCAATTGCTGTGAAAAAGTTGGCAAGGTAAGATGTAAATGTATGTTTACAAATGTTTGCTGAACTGGATTACTTTGCTGAAATCACAAACATATTGCATCATGTGTAACTGAGTGGTTATTCTTTAAAGTAGCTATAGCCTTCCATAGCCTACAGCTAATCAAATCTGTCAGGTTCTGGAGCGCATTTCAAGTTACAAAGAAAATTAAAGCTGCAAGCAGCGATGATAGGGACCTCGCACCCCAGCTCACCGCCGCCCGGGGGCCTCAAGATGACAGAGAACAGCGAACAATATTAATTTAAGCCGATATATTAAAAAAAACCTGAGAAATATCAGATTTATGCCAAATTTCCTCCTGTCAGCAGGTGGCGCTATGACTGTGACTCAACATTGGCATGTAGATGTGTTCAGGAGAGAAACTTTATTACCCATGTGAAGTTTCAGGCAGATTGGACATTGTGTGGTTGAGTTATGAGCCAAACTACCTTCTGCCAGCAGGTGGCGCTATGACTGTGACTCAATATTGGCATGTAGATGTCTTCAGGAGAGGAATCTTATCGAACCTGTGAATTTTCAGGCAGATCAGACAGTGTGTGGTTAAGTTAAAAGCCAAACTACCTTCTGCCTTCAGGTGGCGCTATACCTGTGACTCAATATTGGCATGTAGATGTCTTCAGGAGAGGAATTTTATCAACCATGTGAAGTTTCAGGCAGATCGGACATTGTTTGGCTGAGTTATAAGTGATTTCCTGTTGCCAGCAGGTGGCGCTATAACTGTAACTGGATATTGGCATGTAGATGTCTTCAGGAGAGGACTCTTATCAACCATGTGAAGTTTCAGGCAGATTGGACATTGTGTGGTAGAGTTATAAGCCAAACAACCTTCTGTCAGCAGGTGGCGCTATAACTGTGACTCAATATTGGCATGCAGATGTCTTCAGGAGAGGAATCTTATCAAACTTGTGAATTTTCAGGCAGATCGGACACTGTTTGGCTGAGTTATAAGTGATTTCCTGTTGCCAGCAGGTGGCGCTATGTCTGTGACTCAGTATTGGCATATAGATGTGTGCAGGAGAGGACTTTTATCAACCATGTGAAGTTTTAGGCAGATCGAACATTGTGTGACTGAGTTATAAGCCAAAGTACCTTCTGCCAGCAGGTGGCGCTATGACTGTTACTCAATATTGACATGTAGATGTCTTCAAGAGAGGACCCTTATCGAACATGTGATTTTTCAGGCACATCGGACATTGTTTGGCTGAGTTATAAGTGATTTCCTGTTGCCAGCAGGTGGCGCTATAACTGTAACTGGATATTGGCATATAGATGTCTTCAGGAGAGGACTCTTATCAACCATGTGAAGTTTCGGGCTGATCGGACCATGTGTGAATGAGTTATAAGTACTTCCTGTTCCATGGCGAAGCGTTGATGTTTGTCAGTCCACCACGGACACGCCCCTCGGTGAAAACTCTAGATCTTCACAATATATCATCGCTACAGCTTTCAGATAACACCACCCAAATTTGGTGCTGATACGATAAAATTTGTGCGAGGAGTTTGTTATGCTGTAAAACACATCACTTCCTGTTGCCACCAGGTGGCGCTATAACTATAAATGGATATTGGCATGTAAACGTGTTCAGGTCAGGACGGTTATTATACGTGTGAATTTTGAGGCTTATCGGATAATGCATGCCCGAGTTATAGCAACTTCCTGTTTCATGGCGAATCGTCAAAGTTTGCGAGGCCGCCACGGACACGCCCATCGCCGAAAACTCTAAAGCTTCGCAATTTAACATCGCCAAGGTCTTTAGATGACAAAACCCAATTTTGGTGTTGATCGGATAAAATCCCTAGGAGGAGTTCGTTCAAATACAACGCCTGGAAATGGCAAAAACGCCACTTTTTCGCCGCAGGAAGTCAAAAATATCCGACTTCCTGTTGGGTTTGAGATATTGCTCCAAGAGACTTTTTTGTATGGTTTGGCATGTTTGAGGTGTGTGCCAATTTTCGTGCGTGTGCGTGATTCGTAGCTCGGGGGCTAGTCCGTCACATGCGCATAGGTGGCGCTGTCGAGTCATTTTGCCATACCCACTTCCGAAACCTATAACAAACGTAAATTTTCGCCACTTCTGGGGCGTGTGCAAAGTTTCGTGAGTTTTCGGGCATGTTTAGACCCCCAAAAAGGCGATTCATTCCGCGGAAGAAGAAGAAGAAGAAGAAGAAGAATAATAATAAACGGAGCAATTCCAATAGGGCCTACGCACCGTTCCGGTGCTCGGTCCCTAATAATAAATGATAAATTATCTTAAATAAAACAAATACAGTTATAGATATGGTATAGAAGTATATAATTCCACTCACTTGGGAAATGGAGGCCTCTTGAATGGTTTGTGAACATAATTAACTGCATAGCATGCCATATTATCTGATAATTGTAATAATGCCAAAAGGCAGTTGACAGTGTAAAGCCACATGAAACAAAACAAAAATACGATGTATATGCCAAGTTCAGTGGCTAATCAGCCGGAATCGACGTGGCGGCGACCAGCGAGACCTAGCTGTCACTCAAGTGGCCACGCCTTTTATTATGCAGACCTTATAGAACTTAATAAAAACGAAGATGAGTTATTAAAAAATTTTCACGTCGTCACAGTTCATGAAGGGTAATATTAGCTATATACACCAAAATCAATTTTTGTACCAGCCTGTAAACACCTTTTTCTGCTGTAAAGTTGGCCATTTTAACATTGGGGTCGATAGAAATGTGCTCTATTATGGAGCCAGGCCTAGCGGAATTTCAATGAATTGCAGTTACTTCCGTATTAGCTTCACAATGGAGAGCGGGATGTTGTCGCTTGGCACAGACCCACCTTGTTAAACCAGGCATGCTCAGCCCTAAATGTAACAGCCTATTGCCAGCATTGCCAGCAGTACGGAGCGAAGATTTCACGCTGTAGTGAAAACGTATCAATATAATCCCATAATCCACTGCATGGGGATTTGCGCTCAACTTCAACTGAAAACGATTGCTGTACTTCGCTTCCAATGTTAGACTGTGTGTACACCAGTGCATTTTTTTCTCAAGCTGAGCATTTGTTTTCTGTTGTCAGTGGTTGCACTAAGTTTTTTGAGTGTCTGCAGCATAGAGAGGGACTGAACGGGAGTTTTACAGCACTAAGCACTCAGTGGGCCCTATCATACCCACGGCGCAATGTGGCTCAAGGAGCAACGCAATTGTTGTTTGCTAGTTTCAGCTCGATGCAAGAGTCATTTTGACGTTTTGCACCCCGCCGTTTAAATAGCAAATGCATTTGCACTCATATGTGTGCCCATATGCGTTCTGGTCTAAAAAAGGAGGTGCGTTGAGGCGCATTGCTGGCGCGTTGCTATTTTGAGAAACTAAAAGAGGGCCCTATTTTAACAATCTAGGCGCAAAGTCCAAAGCGCAGGGTGCAAAAGCATTAGGGCGTGTCAGAATCCACTTTTGCTATTTTAAGGACGGAAAAATCCGCTTTGTGCCGCGGGGCATGGTCTAACAGGGTTGAGCTTATTCTCTTAATGAGTTATAGGTGTGTTCTGAGAATAACCCAATCAGAGTCTCATCAGTTGCATCCTGCCATAGTGCATTTGCTATTTACATGGCGGACTTTGTAAGTGGAATAACGGAGCGCTTCACTAGCGAGAAAACAGTTAAACAGACCATCTGCAGTGTGAGAATGAGAGATGAGCCTCCTCATTCTTTACTTTCACTTTCACTCTCTTCCATGGATAAGGAAAGGTGTTGTAAGCGCAGACATTCATTAGCCTACATAATTAATTTTGTTTAAGTGCAAACATTTGTTTTGAAACTATTTCTAAATTCAGTTCTAATTTCCAGCAAACAAATAAATGAACAATAATAACGAAGTGTGGCCAAAAAACTGAGTTTTTTCCAAATACAAATGCTATGCCCCATATGGTCTAAAACCTGACAGGTGGGCAAATCCAAGCGTGTTTTTAATGCAACAAATATAAATATGCATATAATAAATAATACTACTACTTATAATAACATTATACAAAAGCAATTTGTCATGATTAACTGAAAAAGCCCCCTGAGATGAAGGTATGAAGGCAGTAGTTTTTATATATTTATGTAGGCTAGAAAGTCCTTAAAGGATCACGAAACACCAAAACACATTTTTGAGCTGTTGACAGTCATATATGTGTCCCACGCTGCTATAAACACTATTAGGACACATATATTGCACTAAAAAGTGAAAATTTGTTGTTTTTGCGTTATTTTGAGCAAATTTGTTCTTCCAGTTTGAAACAAATTTTTGAAGCTACGTCACGGCCATGAGATACATAGGTGTAAATCCAGGCTGGAGAGTGGCTGTCTGTCTTTTCGAGAACATTCTGACGTATGTGAGTGTGCTGCATTAATTCATGAGAAGGACGTGCTTCAAACCAATCAGTGCGCTCTATTGTGTATGACGCGAAACTTCATTAATATGCATGATAGCTCCGGAGACTGTTTACCAGTTTACACTATTCAGACGGCAGAGAGACGCCACGTTGTGTTGCCAAAACAAGTGAAAGAACAAGAATTTCGTCGGTGTTGCGTTTATTAGTGTGCTGCAGTGAAGGTTTTGTTTTTTTATTTTCCCTCTATGAGAGAGCAGCTGGACTCACGTGTGGATTACAGTGCACACGACAGAAACGCGTTTGTAAGAAACATTTTTTACCCGAGAGCTTTTCGGATCTGGAAATGATGAAATCCGGATTTGCCGCTCGTCTCCTTTTAATAAAAAGACACAGCTCCAGTTTGATTGTCTGTCTACAGATATGGTAAGTGTGTTTGCTGTGCAGTGCCCTTTGTTTAACCCATATTGCTAAGTTAGTTCGTATGGTCAGCGGCGCTCTTTCAGTTTTTAAAGACATACCATAGTCAAAATGATTTAGTTACTAAGTTTACAGTATGTTAATATCACTGCAATATTACAGTACAATATTATAGACTGAAAGATCCGCTGTAAATGCTGCTCTCCGTGTGTAAACATGTTAACACAAACTATTCCCGTCGTGCAGGATTTTCGCCGCATTTTGTGACTGGATAGTCTATACACACACGGCTTTCTGACGCTACCTACCGAGTACATAAGTTACAGAGAAATGCGGAGGATTTTTTTCTCTCATTCGCCGTGCGGTATCAAATCAGCCTCTGTGTGTTTGTTTTGCCTGTGAAACTTAGCGCGTGCCCAAATGGAAACTCCCTTTTTGCAAATCCTACCCTCTTTCCCTCCCCCGACACTCCCACACTCCCAGAGCTGGACACGGCCAACTTTCCTGACTTTTTTCAAAACAGAGGTGTGAAAACACCCTGCTGAGATAGGGGGTTTCGTGGCCCTTTACAATAGCAAAAGTGGATTCTGACATGCCCTTAATGCTTTTGCGCCGTGCACTTTGGACTTTGCGCCTATATCTTTAAAAATAATCCCAGTGTTTTTTAAGGCATTGCAAGACAGACGAAAAACACTTGTGAAGTGCCACTTCTGAGCTAGCCATCAAAATCACAGTGGAGGAGGGGCAGGACTATACAACGCAACTGTCACCACCACCACCACCACCACAATAACTTGGGTGCGTTGGATTTGAACCACAGCATCTGCCGGCAATCAATGAGATTAGTCAAACGCAGACAAGGGCATTTTTCCTATTGCTGATTTTTACTTACAAATTGCAGATTCAATAAAATTTCTGTACTTTTTTTATTTTTTTACTAGAAACTATAAAAAATGTGTGTATTTAAAAGCAATGTGTTTAAACAAACAAAATGTTGATTTGCTTTATCACAGGCTGAATCTGTAGTGATTTCAGAGACAACAACATAGGGCGATTAATCAAAAAGTAATCGAAATTCAGAACCTATAATCATTCTAATTTTTCAAGGACTAATTTTTCCAGAACAATACCCCACCCCCCCACTCCCTCTGTTACAGGCTGATTTACACTTTTGCAGCCACTTTGCAGCCACATCTGATCTCCTGTCAAGTAGGTTGATGAACCCATTCTTGAGCCCTACTTTGCACTACATTTAGAACACTACTTTAATATAAAAAAGTAGAAAATAATTTATTTTGTTTCCAAAGGTGCAACAGGTTATTTATTTTCACTTTTTTTATAACAAAAAAAGTGACTATTGGCTTTCAGCAATGTGTGTTTTAATTTTAATTGTTCAACAATGATGTTCAATAAATAATCATAGATAGTAGCTAGTGTTGCTTCAATTTTAAAATCAAGTAATGCACCCTTCATTCAAAAATCTCTCACTTGCAATAAGTGATAAATAGAATTGGTGATAAGTGATAAATAGAATTGGGCCTTAGATTTTAGGCCAAATCGTCCAGCCCTACAACAACAGCACTTTAATTTGTGATCCACACAAAGCAACAACATATTGGGTAGTTAGTGAATTAAAATAGATTGTATCATTTCAAAATATGAAGTGACACATAAAACATACTGGCACAAGCATACAACGATAGACATGTAGGTTAAAAATGCAGATTCATTCTCTTCCAGCAGGGGGCACGTGTAGAACTGCAGGAGTAAAAGTGTTTCCAGCTGCTCGATAATCTAAGAAGAAAATGCCGTCTTAACCTTTATGACAGTATGTTTCACTCAAATGCCTTAGTAAAACCTCACACAATATTTAGGATTTTCTGTTCAATTTTCTGTTCAGATGGTCGCTGGTTAGAGCCTCGACTGGGTCAGTTGGTATTTATGTGTGGAGTTTGCATCTTCTCCCTGCGTTCGTGTGGGTTTCCTCTGGGTGCTCTGGTTTCCTCAACAAGTCAAATTGCATGCGGTACAGGTGAATTGGGAAAGCAAAATCGCCATAGTGTATGTTTGTGAATGGATGTTTACCAGTGATGGGTTGCAGCTGAAAGGGCATGCGCTGCGTACAAACATGGTGGATAAGTTGGTGGTTCATTCCGCTGTGGCAACCCCAGATTAATAAAGGGATTAAGCCGAAAAGAAAATGAATAAATGAATGAAAGAAAGATGATGTAATATTAGAACAGCATTCTGTCAGTGCAGTATTGACTTTTTTTTTGCGCACCTTCATTACTTTTCCTTTTATTCTTGTGCACTCAGTCTTTTAACTGAACAATAATTCAGTGAACCCCATTGGGCCCAATTCAATATGCTGAATAGTCATGGGCCGGTATAAGATTCTGACGGTATGATAACCTTGGATAAAAAGATCACGGTTTCATGGTATTGTGATTACTGCTGTAAAATATATTCTATTTAAATGTCTGGATAAAAAAACACAAACTTTTTCCCCATTGAACACAATATATTTTATTTTGAGAAACATTTAAAATATTTTGGAACAGTAAATATGTCAGGCTAAAGAATTCAAATTAATCATTGGCTTCTGCTGTCTTTATAAGTTTCTAAAATAAAGATTTCTTTACAATTTAAAATAGCACCTTTGGCTATCTTTTCTGCCGGAGATACTGTTTTCTTAAAAAACAAGAAAAAAAAACATAATAAAAATCTTACATATACCATAATAACAGTATAGCAAAAAATCTTGGTGGTTTTAAAACCTTGACTTTTCCAAACCGCGGTATACCTTGAAAAAGGTTATCGTCCCATGCCTAATGCTGAAACAGGTAAACTGTTGCTGACGTTAACTTGACTTCAGCCAACTGATGGCTTGGAGCCTTGAACCATCAGCTTAAGTGTCTCGGACCAGATAGCAGGTCCTTTGAACATTGCCTTGGACCCATGGGATCTTTTGAGTCTAAAAAAAAATTTAAATCAAACCACCAGCTGACAGTTTTGTCCTTTTAGGGTACAGTTCTGTTCACTACAATGCCTGACGAGCCAGCCATGAAATAAAAAAATGTACAAACTCAATGTTTTTCACCTCATTAGGGCATATTGTTTCTCTGTTCATGCTCATTTCTGAGAGTGATTGCAAGCCCATGTCAGATTATCTTCCAGTGGATAAGCAGACACAGATTCTGTAATGAATTATGACAGGCTACAAGAGCAGATTAAAGATAGCAGGTCTTGTTTAAATTCAGATCTAAGCTAATAGTATACAGGGCTGCATGAGCTAGGTGGACTTCAACTCAGCCAAGCCAGAATGATTTATCCCGGCATTCCAGTTCATTAGCTTTACTGATGGGTTTCCCAGCTGACTCAGCACACACTAAACTTTTCCAAGTCTGAAAACTAGTGAGAATAGGCTGAAGAGAGAGAGAGAGAGAGAGAGAGAGAGAGAGAGAGAGAGAGAGAGAGAGAGAGAGAGAGAGAAACAATAAAAACAATGTATTCGAACAATCAGTGCGCAATTAAAATAGGGAATAAGCGAACAGAATTCTTCACTAAGGGGCGGGGGGTGAGACAGGGCTGTCCACTGTCACCAAACCTCTTCAATATTTACATCAATCAATTGGCAATGCTCCTAGAGCAAGCAGATACGTCGGGTCTCACACTATACGACTCCAGTGTAAAGTTCCTGCTGTTTGCAGATAATCTGGTGTTGCTGTCGCCAACAGAAGAGGGTCTACAGCAGCAGCTGGATATCCTGCACAGCTTCTGTCAGACCTGGGCCCTGACCGTTAGCCCAAAGAAAACCAAAACCCTAATATTCCAGAAAAAACCCAGATGTCAGGGAAAGAGACACAGTTTCACCCTTGGTATGACAAAAATTGAACCTGCCACAAATTACACATACCTGGGGTTGAAAATAAGTGCTAATGGAAAACTAAATTTGGCTGTGAATGAACTGAAAGAGAAAGCGAGAAGGGCCTTTTACGCCATTAAAAAAATCAACACAAATAGAAATTCCAGTTCGAATCTGGCTCAAAATGTTCCAGTCAGTGATTGAACCTATAGTGCTATATGGGAGTGAGGTGTGGAGTCCTCTCCTCAGTCATGAGTTTGATAAATGGGATAAGAATCCAATTGAAAGCCTACATGCAGAGTTCTGTAGGAGCATCCTCAGGGTACAGAGGAACACACCCAGCAATGCATGCAGGGCAGAATTAGGCCAGTATCCTCTACTCATGCGCATTGAGAAACGAGCCGTCAAATTCTGGAAACACATAAAAATGAGTGACCAAACTCTTATCATTATAAAGCCCTTAAAACCAAGAAATAGACATTGAAAAAAGCCCCCTGATTCAGATGGTCCTGAAGCTGCAAACACAAACCAACACAACGAATATGACTAACAGCAGGCAGCATCAGGACACAGACATGCTCATCCACAGAATTAAGCCCAATCAGATGATAAATGCACGAAAAGAAGAGTATCTGATTTACTGGAATGAAGCAGCAGCAAAACAAAGTAAACTTCAATGTTATTTAGACCTAAATAGAGATTATACCACAGCAACATATCTGAGTGCAGTAAAGGATAGTAAATTAAGAACAACAATGTCCAAATACAGGCTGAGTGCTCACAGTCTGACTGTAGAGACGGGCCGATACAGACAGAACTGGAAACCTAGAGAGAGCCGCATCTGCCCACACTGTGCCCAGGCAGAGGTGGAGACAGAGGAACACTTCCTCACCCGCTGCACAAACTATCAGCACATCCGAGACACATTCTACCCCAAACTACAGAGAATTTCCCCACAGTTCACGGAGTTAGACAATAAAACACAGCTTCAATATTTACTAGGGGAAAAAACTGACTGTGTCCTTCTAGCGGCACAATACATTAACGCCTGTCACAAAAAGAGAGAGCAGACCAATAAAAACATCAGTGATGCGCTTGCAAACGCAAACACATGCACGCACGCACGCACACACACACACACCTAGATTCTTATAAATGAATCATTGTAAATATACTGATTATTATTGTTTTTATTACTGTTAATAATAGACCCTTTTCACATTTCCGGGTTTCTCAGTAGCAGAAGTCGTCATAGAGTGCACAGAATGGGAGTACATTTTGTGTGAGACCTTTAACGCCAGCCAGAAGAGAGAATAACGGCAAATGTACTGTCCCGCTACATAGATGATGCATTAGAAACCCCTCTCACAAGCGGTAATTAGTTTTTTGCAATTTTATGCAAAGATGATATAATACATTCATAAATGCATATAAATGTTCATAACTTAAAAAAAAAGTTCCAACAATTTAACATGATGACCGTTAAATACGTCATAACAGGCTTGTGAAAAGGGTCCATAAGTTGTCTAACAAACAGGGATGCAACGATTAACCGATTTCACCAAAAGTGCTTTTCAAAGTTTTAGCAGCCTTTAATTTGTTAGACAAATACTATTTTTTTTTATTTATTCTTATTTTTATTTATTTCTTAATTCATTGTTCTGTCATTTACTTTCAGTGTAAATTACTTATTTTTAAATGCCAAAAACTGTTTTTTATTATTATTTTGTGCTGTATTATTTAGTTACTGAGCAGCAATAAATAACACTTTAAAATATAAAGTGAATAAAATAAAAAGGATAAAAGGAGTTTTCATGTGATTTTCCAAACTAGTAATGTTTTGAAATCAATGAATGCATAATAATCGTGATAACTCCTCAGAATTTTGTAATGGTTGCATACTAACAAAATGAAAAAAAAAAAGTATCAGTATTTTTTGACCAAACACCATTGTCGATATTGATAATAAAAGTTCGGTATGAAGTGCTATAGTTTTATTAAAATGTGTCTGCTGAGCGCGCGCCTTGGAAGCAATGCCTATAAGCTTAGGGTGTCAGTTTGTCATTTCCAATGGAGGCGCATTGGGAGCGATGTGCACATGGTGTACAAGTGGCGCGCACATGATGCACGCACATTTTCCAGGTACACCTACAGTAGTTTAAAAACAACTGAACTTTTCCAACTGCCCAGAGCGCACCGCGATTCATGCAAGTAGAACTAACCAATCTACTTCACACGTTGGAATATACACATTTCAGTAATAATGGCAGACTAATTACCTCAGACAAATACAGCACACCCAAACACTGCCGTGCTTTTTACTTTACTCCATAAATTTGCATCGGATTTGCAGCATTTGTCTGTTTGTCATCTTCTGAGAAAACGGTTGCCTAGATATGGGAGATGCCATAAAAAATGGTGAAGGAATCCACACGGTCGTGCTTGTCACTTCAGTTCAGAATAACAACACACGTGAAAATGGCTGCAGTAGAGCAGCAGTCAGGAGATTGTAAATAAAAAAAGGATGTCGCCTCAGTGGCTTTTTGGTTTCTTTTCATGTGCATCCCAGCCACTAGCTCCCTATCTGAAATATTTTTTAGGGGGTAATGTAGTCATTCAACTTCACAATTTGTCATGTTCAGCATGTATTTGAATAATGATGGTTGGTTCCTTTACTTGAAAGCTCAGATCTGATTATTATAATTTGTTTTGTTTACGGAGTTTGAGGTTTACTGTGTCATTATTATTGACACCTTACAGATGTTGATCTACCTTCACCATTGCACAAATTTTCATTTATTCATTCATTTTCTTTTCGGCTAGTCCTTTATTAATCTGGGGTCGCCACAGCGGAATGAACCGCCACCTTATCCAGCATATGTTTTACGCAGCGAATGCCTTTCCAGCTGCAACCCATCACTGGGAAACACCCACACACTTCCATTCACACACATACACTACGGACAATTTAGCCCACCCAATTCACCTATACCGCATGTCTTTAGACTTGTGGGGAAACCAGGAGCACCCGGAGGAAACCCACGCGATGGGGATAACATGCAAACTCCACACAAAAATGCCAACTGACCCAGCCGAGGCCCGAACCAGCAACCTTCTTGCTGTGAGGCGAGAGAACTACCCACTGCGCCTGCACAAATGTTGTAACATTTTATTTATTAAGTTTCAATCTCTTTAACACTTATGTTTATTTTATTAACAAGAGATCAGATATTCTGTTTAAATATTTTTGACTATTAAAGCTATTTGCCTTAGTAATGTTGATAAATTAAAATAAAGTGGTCTAATAAAACAAATAATCCTAATATTCCTAAATGTATTGTTAAAAAAATATTCATCAACATCGAATGATATGAAACATGATATTGTGGTATTTTTTTTGCAATATCGCCTAGTCCTAATCAGTCAGGAAACAAATGTAATGTTCTTTTTCCTCATAGACATGAAGTATTCCAAAAACAGAGAGCAGGGAGAACAAGAGAGAAGTGATATGTATGTATTCTAGAAATTCCATAAGTATAGCAACTGTGGTATAATGTAATTTGCTAAAAGTTCAGATGTAAACAAGTGCAGACATTTATCGAAATGTATATTGTTTCACATATAACTGTCAACACAGCTGGTAACGTTTGCAAAGTCATTGACTTAAATGCAGATGGCTAAAAAAAGTAAAGATTTACACAGCAGCACTCTACAAAAGCACTGTTCCATAAAGACTGGGATAGATCTGAATACAGCTGTAAACGATGTGACATTATGACATCAGAATGGATGATGTTCAATTTACAGTACATGGGAACAAAACCATCTGTCAAGCATGTTACAACTAAGATAGGGAAGTGTATTTCTACCAGAAAAAATCAATAAAAAAATTACAAGACAGCATATCCTGCATTTCATAATCGCAGTGTAATCAGCATGACCCTGATGTTCGCAGGCTCTGAATCACTTAGGGCATTATGAAACTCATGACCCATAACTACTACCTTTGACATCAGGGAAGGGCAGGGTGGTCAAATAGTCATCAAACAACTCATTTCTTAAAAAAAAAAAGTCTTTGATCGTATTTGTAAAGTTTTGTTCAGTGTGCTTTAGCAATAAATGCTACTTAGAATTCTTAACTCGAAATACAGCTCGTAAGCATCACAACTGTTGTGAGAAATTATTCAAATTATAAAATTTAAAATTTTAAAGACAAGTAAATGGCCAAAAATGAAATAGAACAAACAAACAAGACAAAAAAAACATATTAGTGTTCACTTTATTTTGTTTAACTACAGTTGGGTAAGAAATAGAATATATAGACGTTTAATCAAATGTAAAATAACATAGCACAGATTTTATTATAAAAGTAATTTTGTTAGTTAATATTGATTAAGGTTTGCTCAAAGCACAAAGGTTTTCATTCTTGTTATTTTATTAAGGACAACAATTCCAGATAATATTTAAGGATATTTGTTCATTTAAGCATGATAAAACATTCAAACATTACCTAGGAAAAAAGTTTAATTAACAATTAAATAAACTAAAAAATAATAATTATACAACAGTTGAAATCAGAATTATTAGCCCCCTTTTTAAATTGTATTTAATTTTTTTAATATTTCCTAAATTATGTTTTAAAGAGCAAGAAAATGTTTACAGTATGTCTGATAATATTTTTTCTTCTGGAGAAAGTCTTAATTGTTTTATTTCGGCTAGAATAAAGGCAGTTTTAAATTTTTTAAAAACCATTTTAAGGTCAAAATTATTAGCCCCTTTAACCTAGTTAAGCCTTTAAATGTCACTTTAAGCTGTATAGAAGTGTCTTGAAAAAGATCTAGTAAAATATTATTTACTGTCATCATGGCAAAGATAAAATAAATCAGTTACAGTATTAGAGATGAGTTATTAAAACTTTTATGTTTAGAAATGTGTTGAAAAATCTGCTCTCCGTTAAACAGAAATTGGGGGGAAAAACTAACAGGGGGCTAATAATTCTATAAAAATGAAAACACACACACACACACACACACACACTTGAAGTCAGAATTATTAGCTCCCCGGAAGTATTAGCCCCCCTGTTTATTTTTTCCCCAATTTCTGTTTAACAGAGAGATTTTTTCAACACATTTCTAAACATAATAGTTTTAATAACTCATTTCTAATAACTGATTTCTTTTATCTTTGCCATGATGACAGTAAATAATATTTTACTAGATATATTCAAGACACTTCTATACAGCTTAAAGTCAATTTAAAGGCTTAACTAGGTTAACTAGGTTAACTAGGCAGGTTAGGGTAATTAGGCAAGTTATTGTATAATGATGGCTTGTTCTGTAGACTATCAGAAAAAAATATATAGCTTAAAGGGGCTAATAATTTTGACCTTAAAATAGTTTTCAAAAAAATAAAAACTGCTTTTATTCTAGCTGAAATAAAACAAAGAAGACTTTCTCCAAAAGCAAAAACATTATCAGACATACTGTGAAAATGTCCTTACTCTGTTAAACATCATTTGGAAAATAAAATAAAAATAAAAGGAGGGCTATTAATTCTGACTTCAACTGTGTGTATATACAAGGGAGTGCAGAATTATTAGGCAAATGAGTATTTTGACCACATCATCCTCTTTATGCATGTTGTCTTACTCCAAGCTGTATAGGCTCGAAAGCCTACTACCAATTAAGCATATTAGGTGATGTGCATCTCTGTAATGAGAAGGGGTGTGGTCTAATGACATCAACACCCTATATCAGGTGTGCATAATTATTAGGCAACTTCCTTTCCTTTGGCAAAATGGGTCAAAAGAAGGACTTGACAGGCTCCGAAAAGTCAAAAATAGTGAGATATCTTGCAGAGGGATGCAGCACTCTTAAAATTGCCAAGCTTCTGAAGCGTGATCATCGAACAATCAAGCGTTTCATTCAAAATAGTCAACAGGGTCACAAGTGTTTGGAAAAACCAAGGCGCAAAATAACTGCCCATGAACTGAGAAAAGTCAAGCGTGCAGCTGCCAAGGTGCCACTTGCCACCAGTTTTGCCATATTTCAGAGCTGAAACACCACTGGAGTGCCCAAATACACAAGGTGTGCAATACTCTGAGACATGGTGATTATTGGTGACATAGTGATTATTAACCCACACTGAACTGAGCTAAACTGTTGACCCTGTTGACTATTTTGAATGAAACGCTTGATTGTTCAATGATCACGCTTCAGAAGCTTGGCAATTTTAAGAGTGCTGCATCCCTCTGCAAGATATCTCACTATTTTTGACTTTTCGGAGCCTGTCAAGTCCTTCTTTTGACCCATTTTGCCAAAGGAAAGGAAGTTGCCTAATAATTATGCACACCTGATATAGGGTGTTGATGTCATTAGACCACACCCCTTCTCATTACAGAGATGCACATCACCTAATATGCTTAATTTGTAGTAGGCTTTCAAGCCTATATAGTTTGGAGTAAGACAACATGCATAAAGAGGATGATGTGGTCAAAATACTCATTTACCTAATAATTCTGCACTCCCTGTATATATATATATATTCAAAATATACACTTACTTAACTTTCACAATGAATGGCGTTGAGTCATCTAAAAAAAAATTGTGTTGTTTTGCACATTTCTTTACTTCATTGATTTCATAATATCAATACTTAAAGCCTCATTTTCAAAGAGAGGGCTTAGTTTAAGCCAGGACTAGGTTTTAGGTAAATTAGGATATTTAAGCAGCTTTCATAAAATGAGACTTAGAGAAGGGTATTAATGGTGCACATCTTGACACAAAACTATGGTATTGAAATAATGTAAGATTTGTCAGTGCAAGTAATTTTTAGACAGCTCAAACATGCCTTTTAGTCTTTGCTTTGCCTTAAGCTTTGTCAGCTATGTTTCCGTTCCATCCTAATTTTATGCACATTTTGAATTATTGCATAAAAATGCTTCATGGAAACACCAATAAAAAACATATGCGCACAACTATTAAACTTTTTTTCATTTGATAAGAAAAAAAATGTGCATAAAAAGTCATGTGATTATGTTATAAGAGATCATGTGATGATAAAAATATGTGCAGCGAACAGCATTAATGAACAAGCCAGCAAGCTGACCATATTGTAAAACATCATGTTGTTTTGGTCATTCTAAATATGCCATAACCAAAATCCGTCATCGCAGTGGTTCAGTATTATTACCTCCCAGAACTATGTCTCACGGCTTCAAAAGCCACCACACGTTTCTTGCATGACTGCATCATCTCATGAGACACAAGTCATTTATTATTATAATTATAATTATAATTATTATTATTATAAGAAAAAGACTCGTGCAGATTCTCATACCTTCCATTTTTCTTGATATTTGCCATTAGATTTTTAGGAAGTGATGTCTTTATTCTCTTTGACTCACTGGATGGAAATGCTGCCTCATTTGCAAATCTATTATGCTATATTCCAGTTTTGCACATTCATTTAATTAGCACCTTTTGGATGGAAACATAGCTAGTGAAAGTGGTGAAAAAAGTTTAATGACAACTAGAACTTTAATGTTTAATAATAGACATCTAGAGTTATTTGATTTTCACAGAAAGACCAACTTTAGTGTTGTTTTAGCCAAGTCATTTTACACTCACAAAATTGCTTGCTGGTACAAAGTCTACAAGATGTCCTGATCCTAAACAGCATCAGCCCCCTAAACCCTCAAACCTGTGTAAATATTTACAGTAAAGAACTTCCTAACACATTATTACCGGCTATTATCACAGGCCAGGAAATGGAGAAGTAGATCAAGGAAGATGAACAGAGAGAAAGAGATGTTTGAGTCACCGTTGATCACTGTTATTTTTTTTATTGAATATTTGTAAATGTTGTGCTAATGTTGTGCATTCTGTGACACAAAGATGCACTGCTATATATGAATAAGTTTTAAGACAATATCTTATACTGTACAATGTAAGAGACTAGGGGTGTGCCATATCATTTCTTCCATGGTAATATCGGTATACACTTTTACTGTCATATCACGATATTAATAATATAGCGATGTGATGACATGATGTGCACCGCGCACAACAATCTGTGAGTCTGCAGCTCTGCGCACCACAATGCCAGTCTCAGATCAAGAGAAGCATTTCAACCTCCAATGACAATTTAACAACTAAAATGGGAGCTACTTCCATATAGCATAGTATAGCAGTGATTTGGTTACAAGTAGTAAGAATTATATTCAATCCAACTGTTAAGTCGTGACGTATTGAATACTGTTTTCGGGTCCAAGCAGCTACTCATTTGAATTGAGAAAATATTCGTTTATGATCACTTTTTAGTCATATCACACATTAAAGTGAATTTTCTATTAAATCATGGTGTACACAACAGTCTCTGGACATGCTGCATCACAAGCACTAATATTTTAACAATTTCTAAAAAATGTATAATTTTCTGACCATCGGATATTAGGCATGGATATACAGTTAAAGTCAGAATTATTAGCCCCCCTGAATTATTAGCTCCCCTGTTTATTTTATTCCCCGTTTTCTGTTTAAAGGAGAGAAGATTTTTTTCAACACATTTCTAAACATAACAGTTTTAATAACTCATTTCTAATAACTGATTTATTTTATCTTTGCCGTGATGACAGTAAATAATATTTGACTAGATATTTTTCAAGACACTTCTATACAGCTCAAAGTGACATTTAAAGGCTTAACTAGGTTAATTAGGTTAACTAGGCAGGGGCAATTAGGCAAGTTATTGTATAATGATGGTTTGTTCTGTAGACTATCGAAATAAATTAGCTTAAAGGGGCTAATAATTTTGTCCTTAAAATGGTGTTAAAAAAAATAAAAACTGCTTTTATTCTAGTCGAAATAAAACAAATAAGACTTTCTCCAGAAGAAAAAATATTATCAGACATACTGTGAAAACTTCCTTGCTCTGTTAAACATCATTTGGCGTATCAAAATTCAAAGGGGGGCTAATAATTCTGACTGCGACTGTGTGTGTGTGTGTGTGTGTGTGTGTGTGTGTGTGTGTGTGTGTGTGTGTGTGTGTGTGTGTGTGTGTGTGTGTGTATATATATATATATATATATATATATATATATATATATATATATATATATATATATATATATATATATATATATATATATATATATATATATACACATACACTGTATATATATATATCGATTGTGATTTTTAAAAGTAATATATTGCTTTTTAAATGTTTATTATTGCCTTTTGTTCTCCCCATTCAGTTTGATATAGCGCTTGGACCCAGAAGCCGATTCATATGAAGACATATGCAATTATTTAAAGTGAGAGTATGTGATTGGCCAAGGACAGAAAAGAAGTAAATAACCAATATTCAAGTATACAGATATCTGTTTTTCATGACTTTTTCAAAACCTTGTGGCATTACTGTTTTTCCAAAACATTTCCAGGCCTGGAAAATGCCATAACAAAATTCCATGACTTTTCCAAGTTTTCCATGACCGTATGAAGCCTGATACTTACATTAAAAAGATCAGAGTAATGATGATGTTTTGAATGTGTCATTTTCAAAAATGTTGACTTTTTTTAAACATGCTGAAAGAACTTATTATTTGTTAATAATAATACCTTTTATTTTTAGGCGCCTTTCAAAGCACTCAAGGACACCTTACAGCAGATCACAAGCACATCATAAAAATACAAGCAGTAAAAATATAAAAGAATTTAAAATAAGTTATCACGGTGAGCAGCCGCAGCCAAAACGCGCCTGCGTTCACTCAACCGGAAACTTAAATTCAATATTGGTGATATTCAGATGTGGTTTCTGATATATTGATAGCTTGTGCATTATTTGTCATAGTTCTTGTACAACATTGAAATGTAAGATTTTTAAAAGTAGAATTGATCATTTTTTTAGTTCTGTTTTTGACAACAGAACTCTACAAGTGCTGATATAACACCATAAATAATTTCATTTCAAATTTAACTTATTGAGAAATCAATCTGGCCAATATGGTACTGATATAATAATACATGTAGTATCAGAGAAGTGCGGAAAACTGCATATTTATTAAAACCTAAATTTAAAAAAAAAAACAACAACAATTGAGGTAGCATTTAGTGCTGCGGATATATTGTCCCACAATAATATTTCAATAGAGATTTTGCTGCAGTTACTAGGCATTTACCAGGAAGAGAATTTATGAACGAAGTATGCAACTGATGCAGATAAGTCATGTGATAATGACAAGAGACAGACAGTGAGTGATTCTGGACGCTCCTAAAGTGTTGATCATTAATTGAATCTGAGGTAAACAACTTAAATTCAAAAATCTGAGGCAAATTTAAAAACGTTGCTGTGCCTTTAACTACACATAAGGAACGGTGGTTTCCTGTGGACCATCATTTGTGAAGCACAGCACGCTCTGGACAGGTGATGTAAACACAGAAGATGCTGCAGAATGAAAACAGCACATGGACGAGAAGAAAATTCCATCCAAAAGAAAACGGCAGAAAATTTTCCAAGTTTGAGAACATTTAAACTAATGCCTGTTTCACACGTACTACATCTTAAGTGCATGTGGCACCAATATTTATTTCCGCACCTACGTTAATAGGTTACTACCGTAGGTTAATGTTACAGCATTCACACTGAATGCAGTTCCAGGAGCATACATCTGCAGTGGTGCAGCTATCATTTCCACAAAAAATCTATATATACTGTGCTGCATAAAGAAAACAGCATTTTGTTTGTGAGCAAAATGAAGACTAATTGATGCAAAATAGCAATAATGTCATCATACAAGCAGAATTAACAGGGTATATGCAGGAATCCTAAAGGTAATTTCAATAACTTTAAGACTTTTAAAGACCCTCTCAGAATATTTTAAGACCTCATCACCACTTCAAGTTCTAATCAGTATCAAACCTTTAACTTAATAAACAGTTGTTAATAAACAGTTGTAGTTAAATAAATCAATGGAGCACAGCTAGGCATGGGCCGATTTAAGATTCTGACGATATGATAACCTTGGATAAAAAAATATCGCGGTTTCACAGTATTGTGATTAATGCTCTAAAATATATTCTTTTTAAATGTCGGGGTAAAAAAACTACTTTTTTCCCCTTTGGACATAATATATTTTGAGAAACATTCAAAATATTTTGGAACAACAAACATCCCAGCAGGCACAGGACATGATGTCAGATTGATGTTGTACCCCAAAGGTTGACATCAGAACCCAACGTCCAACCTAAAAATCAACCAAATATCAACGTCTAAAGCCTGGTTTATACTCCCACGGTGCAAGCTTTACGCATAGCCGTGAATTTATACTTCTGCGCGCTGTTTCTGTTGCATTGCAATAACACTTCCGAAAATCTAGCTGGCAGTAGGTGTTTATCTTCCTCTGTGTCGAGTTTTTTCGCTGGTGTTTTGTTTTTTCTGAACGCTTCCTTAATGTACAAGTGGATTTAAATTCGCTCATTTTGAGGCGGGAACCGGCGGACGTGCAACAACTTCAATCATAAGGTAAACACAAATTAACAGTCTCTATCCGGAGCTCCTTCACGGGACTCCACACTTGTAAACACTCGCTGAATCACACTCGCGCGGCTCTCACCTCCGCCCACACTTGTCAGCGCTACCAAGCCGACCCATCACAGAGCTGTCGCTATGCGTACGTGTTAAATTTTTTTGAGGTGCGCGTCAACGGCGCCGACGGCCACGGCGAAGGCTATGCGTCCATGGGTAGGCTGCGCCGTAGCATACGCATGCGCTTGACGCAGAAGTATAAAACAGCCTTAATGATGTTACAGCTTGACGATGTGTGGACGTTACCACTATGCCGTCTATGAGACGTTGGATTTTGGTTGCCATACCTGATGAATAAATGTCAATTTTTGACATCCATATGAATTTGGTTTAAGATGTTGGCTCGACGGGCGACACAGTGGCGCAGTAGGTAGTGCTGTCACCTCACAGCAAGAAGGTCGCTGGGTCGCAGGTTCGAACCTCGGCTGGGTCAGTTGGCGTTTCTGTGTGGAATTTGCATGTTCTCCCTGTGTTCGCTTAGTGCTCCGGTTTCCCCCACAGTCTAAAGACATGCGGTACAGGTGAATTGGGTAGACTAAATTGTCTGTAGTGTATGAGTGTGGATGAGTGTATGGATGTTTCCCAGAGATGGGTTGCGGCTGGAAGGGCATCCGCTGCGTAAAAATGTGCTGGATAAGTTGGCGGTTCATTCCACTGTGGCGACCCCAGATTAATAAACAGACTAAGCTGACAAGAAAATGAAAGAATAAATGTTGGCTCGACATTCGATTTTGGTCACTTTTTAGCACAACCTAAAATCAACCAAATATTAACATTTAATGATGTTACAGCTTGACAATGTGTGGACAATACCACTATGATGTCTATCAGATGTTGAATTTTGGTTGCCATACCTGACAAATTAATGTCAGTATTTGACGTCAATATGACATTGGTTTAAGATGTTGCCTCAACATTGGATTTTGGTCAGTTTGTAACACAACCTAAAATCAACAACGTTATTGGACGTCAAATTAATGTTGTCCTTAGATGCTGGCTAGACATTGAATTTTGGTCATAACCTACATCTAACCTAATATTAACTTCTTATGATGTTGTGTGCCTGCTGGGATGTAAAGCTAAATAATTCAAATAATTCATTGAACCAATCATTCTGCTCCTTCATTTGTTTCAAAAACACAGATTTCTGTACAATTGAAAACAAAATCTTTGGAGATCTTTTCTGCCGGCGATACTGTTGTCCTAAAAAACAACAAAAAAACATAAATAAAAAAATCTTACACATACCTTAGGAACGATATAGGAGAAAAATTTGGCGGTTTTAAAACCTTGACTTTTCCAAACCGCGGTATACCTTGAAAACGGCTATCGGCTAAGCACAACCATGCAACAGAACTC
The DNA here is from genome assembly GCA_903798195.1 of Danio kyathit. NCBI lineage: Eukaryota > Metazoa > Chordata > Actinopteri > Cypriniformes > Danionidae > Danio > Danio kyathit. The sequence continues at coordinate 18,091,835 of LR812530.1, read as the reverse complement.
AGATAAGCTCGGAAGAAACAATGTTTGAAAGAATAAACTACGTGGTTGTTTTCAGCGACAGGATTTATCAACTTTTAATCCTTTTTTAAGACCCCGCGGACACACTGATTAAAGTGCATTATGTTCTACAGTTCTAAATGTCAAAGAAGGAATAAATAAATTAATTAATTAATAAAAACAATATTCCTAAAAACAATTAGCAAAATGTGAATAGATGTTTTTTTTTTCACTCCGGACAACCAAATGACTAACTAACTCAAAAACAAGTTGATATAAAGGAAAAACACAAAATTTATTATTACTCATATAATGTCTTGTAGAAGACAAGTTTTTGGTTGTAGTAAATTACATACATTTTCCTGTATATTTTTCTATTTTGAATGTTAGGCTGCACCAAACGGGTTTAAACACTAAATGGTTTAGGGTTTAGATATTATTGTATGCAGTTTAAATAATAAAACTAGATTTTTTCTAAAAAGGAAACAAAAAAGTAACTTTTTTTAAAAGAGGCTTGTATTATTCTCTCATGCATCATTTGTCAGATTATTTCATTAATCAATGAAGTTATAGGTATTTAGAGTACGTTTCATTTTAAAAAACCCTTATTATACATTAAAAAAAGGTCATATTTTGGTTTTGGTGGAGTTCAACAACAGGCTGATATGCATGCAAGGTAAAAAAAAACACTTTCATTGTCTTATAGTATACATTTATTTTTACCTAATTATCCCAGCAACTCCTATATGATTCGTTCAGCAATTCATTTGTTTACAAACACCTCCTTAGGATGAAGCTAATCTGCTGTGATTGGTCCGATGACCCAGTCTGTTGTGAATGGTCGACTGCATTCAGCGCGAGACAGAGAGAAATGCCCACCACGGCTCATTAACAATTTTGAAGTAGTCAGAGTGCAGAGTCTATGTGTGAGCCCAATGTAGGAGTGCATTAAAGCAATGCAGTTTAACACCAGCATATTGCTCTATTCATAACCATAAGTTAACCAAGAAAACCAAGGAGTCATGGTCTTACTACTGTATTTGAATTGTACAACCGTTTGTAAATTATAAATTAACATTTATTTTATATCTTTTTTATTCACAAACTGTGCAGCTTTTGTCACTGCAATGTATCTTTATGGGGTTCTGGAAGAACATTTCCTGAGCCTCTTGGTATGGAAAGTCAGAAATGTCTGGTCCATTTATTGAGACATTTATTAAACATGTCTCTTATAAAAATGTAGATGTGAACATGTCATGGCCAGAAGCAGCTTTACAGAAAACAATTCATCCATTGCCTTATTTATCAGGGGTCACCAAAGCAGAATGAACCGCCACAGAAAAATGACAAACAACGCAATTTGGAAACATCGCAAATGATGAAAGGTGAAAATGAGTTAAAATGCACATCTATTAATCTCTCGTTTACTAAAAAAAATAGGCCTATAAACTACTACTTATAGCAATGAGTGTATTACAAGAAGTTATATTATTAAATATATTTATGTTAAAAAAAGTTTCACCTAATAATTTCAGCCACCTTTTGTAATATTTTGTAATATAAGATTTGTAATATTGTCAAAAACACAGAACTTTCAGTTGTTATATGAAAAAAAAAAAAAGGCCTGAATACATGCAGGACCATTCCAATATTTTGCTCGTCTCCAAATATTGACAGCAGATCTCTCAATGAGAGAGAGAGGGGGGGGGGGGGATTTGCACTTGCGATATCTTTACTGGTCTATTCATTTAACCTATCAAATGTAATGCTTTGACCATCACTATGCCTCTCGCAATCTGTTCAATTGCTCATTCACTCTCGTCGCCATGATTTCCAGGTATTTTAATTCATTTTGGGGATCACGGAGCCGGTATAATTTTGCGGAAGACACGCAGACCCTTCGGGAGAGGTCATAACTAGACACTAGATAGGGGACATAGCTCCGCTCACATCACAGATCAAAGCATGGCATGTGCACGACGTATTTGAAGAGCGGGGAGGGATGCGGGATGTATTTGAGGACTGGGCAGGAGACGCGCTATTTCCGTGAGATTATCATTCGTTTGCGAGCATCCAGGAGTCTCTATGCATTTGCGGGAGACTCCCGGACCTTTCAAGAGACTTGGGATGTCTGTATCTGTATATATTTTAGCTGCAGTGACGCGAGCGCAGAACAGAAATGACATGCTGTTGTGTAAATAAGATATTACATACGGCTATTTAGCTTGTGTATTAAAAGAAGCTGTGATCTGGCGCTATATAGATAATACAATTAACATGACTTCAAGGGGGGCGGGTACAGCCGTTGGGGGGGCCTTATATAGTGGTAGGGGAAACACTGTTCAGTATTAATCCACACAGTGGCAAAAGCTGAACTATTTTGAAAATCGACTGCCGCACGTGTGCTGAAACAACTGAAAGTGGATTTAGCAATGACAAACAGCAGTGGATCGCAAGCTCACAAATTATTATTGACACATTAGCTCGCATTTAAATCCATAAACAAAGCGACACACATCGCATTTTCAACGTGATTTTAGACACAATATGAGAATATAAAGTAGGGATGCACCGATGCCGATACTTGGATCGGATATCGGTTCGATATCGCATATTTTTGCTGGATCGGGTATCGGCCAGCTGGTACCGATCCAAATCCGATCTTGCGCGTGAGCTATATTCTGTGTTTATAAGCCAACTAATAGGCTACATGAAGCCTATTTTAAGGCACTAGAACATTGTCATGTAGGCCCACTATATCCGAAATGTTCTGAAGCCATTCTACAGTTTAATGTGAAGTACAGATGAATATTAAAGTGTTTAAATTCATGTTCAGTTCAGCCCTTCCCGCCGCTGCGCGGCTGCGCCCATCAATCATTCTCCATTCATTCACAATTCAGTCTGCTTGTCGCATTTGACAACAGGAAAAACTTTCTCTAAGACTATTTGTTCCCTTTAGTCTAAATAATTAGTGGAGATATGCATTTAGTTTTGCATTAAATGGGTTCATTTTGACCTGCAGCAGGAGTTCATTTCATCATGTTTGCGCTGCTGTGTCTGTTAGATCAGATCGCATTTGCAATACTGGAGTGGAGACGGTTATTACCTGCTCTTCACACACAAAGTAAGCCTACCTGAAATGTTTAGAAAAGCCTCAATAATGCATTGGACAGATCCTCAACGCACTTATTTCTTCCATTTAAGCTGCTGTTTTGCAAATGTCTGCAGATACCGGAGCGCTGCGCGCTGTCTCCGATGCATCAATCGCTTTCATTCACGTGCCGGCTGCATGCTCAGAGGCGACGTACGCCGCTTCGTATAAGATTCTTACAATGTGTTTGTTCTCCCATCCTTCAGATTGAGTTTATTTTTCTACGGTGAATACATTAATTGCTGCGAATAGTTTTAAAGCCTGGCCCTTTGTGGTCAATAGTTTATTAAATAAATTAAAGGTGAAACTGACGGGCGCAATATGGATTGTTATTAACAGAAAATGATTTAGCCTAATATAGGCTATTCTGAAACTGTGAACATTTCACTGTAATTTTATATATTTATATTTTATTAAACAGACCAGTTTGTGTTTTGGCGCTGAAGCATATAAGATTTGGAGAGGAATTATTAAGTAAAACTGGCATCAGACGGTTTAGTTTAATCTGCATCAAACCTGCAGGAAAATATCAGGCTGTAATTTAATATAATTAATAAATTTAATAAAAGGCTGATTATTTTACCAACGATGTCAATAGCCTATTGCAGATTTCAAAGAAAAATCTTAATATTAAAAATGAAAGGACAATATCACAAGGAATGCTCAAATAATGTAGCCTAGTTTTACAGCAAGCATGTTTTTAGTTAGATTGTGCCGTCTGTCTGTTATGTTTTTACTAAAGATATATGATTGAGTTTAGCACCAGAGCTATAGAAACTGCTCATTTCGGTTAATTTGGCCTCGTTAACCGAATGTTAACCGCTAACAGATTAATATTAAAATATTAATTAAAAAAATAATTGACGTGCCTATATTTTGTATGACACATTAAATATTGCATTTTAAAATACTGATTTATTTTAAATGCAAACAGCATACAGAACATAATATAGCATCTTCACCTGCTGTGTTTTTAGCAGCATATAGAAAAACAGAAACTAAACAAAAAGAATAAAATAAATCCTGCTTTAGATCTTCCCCTAAATGACAAGTTTAAATTACAAAACGAAAACACTGACGTTTTATGAACCGGCAGGCTGTTTGTCCAATCATCTTTTTTTTCTTCCATCAAATAAAAATATCAAGCTACCTCAAATAGATCGCTCCAAAATATGCATTTAATTAATGTTAATTAATTAATGTTAAATATTACAAATCTCCTGTCAACGTGTTTAATAGAATTCATTAGTTTAAAGATTATGTCTTTAATTACGATTATGACTTATTTCCTCTGTCTCATTCGCGGTTCATGTGCGCGCGCTGCGTGTAATGAAAGACAATGAACCTAAAGGCTCTATGTTGACTTTTTGTAAAGTATTGGCTACTACATAGCATATAACAATTTTGTTGTTTACATATGATATTGCATTATTTGCATACATGTTTTTTTAAGCTGTAAAATGAAAGCCTTTGGTGCGAGGTCCATTAGCCTATGCAAAAAAAAAAAACTTTAGATTTGTTTGGTAGATTAGGCTATGTAGGCTATTTAGAAAATTATACTATATAAGAACTATTAATAACTGTAATTTTCCAAATAGAAAAAAGGTTGGTTTGTTAGTTGAACACTAAATCACCAATAGTCTATTTATTGAGTTTATGACACGGCTCTGGCAACACAGAGGCGATCCACATCAGCGCTGGCTGTCAACAATTCTGTGTCAAACTATGAGCAGAAATATCCTTCTTTCATTTTGCTTCATTGACAAAATATGTAGGCATGTGTGGTTGCACGTTACTGTTACTGCACGCGCTTTTCCATTCCAAAAACGCGAGGCGCACCGCACTGCCTTTATTGATGACAAGAGAAAAAGGAGCGCGGTGCTCTTTTTATGTCACTAGGAAAGGACTAAATCAGCTGAGCCGTATTGTGCGCGAGTGTTCCTGACAGTAATTGTAATTTTTAATTGCATTATGATATTTAAGATTTGTAAAGTCATATCGCTTTAAATGACTTGAAACAGCGACCACAAGTCTCTCCTCCATCATTAAAAGCTCGCCGAAGTCGTCTTGACAACACAGACACTGCTGTCACCTCAAAGAAAACCCAACCCCGCCTCTGCTTTCATTTGATTGAAGAATGAAAAAGACGAGACTGACGTAACACGCTTTTTCCGCTGGAGAGCACATAGCGCGCAACGGCAAAACATTAGTAAACCATGCAAAAGATGCACCTATCAGTCTCAACGCAAAAAACGTTGGGGACAACAACAAAAAAAACGGCACAGTATCGAGATCGGATCGGTATCGATCGATATTCAGAATTTTGGTATCGAGATCGGATCGGTTGGGAAAAAAATGGTATCGGTGCATCCCTAATATAAAGAGTTAACCAGATACAGTACAAGCGGTTACAAGTAACACAATTAAATATACATCATTTAATAAATAAATATTACATAATTTGCAAGCTGAAGTAAACAAGCAGACACTCTTGTAAAATGGAGGAAGAAACGGATTATGAAATGTGTACTGTAAAGTTCCTGTCAAGCTCAGACAAAGTCCCATATAGTCTTTTCTGATCCTTCCTTTAACAAATGGCTGATAAATATCCCGTTGTAAGTGTGTAGATTGCTGAAGCACTTGTCAGAAAAATGACGGGAACACAGCAGAAGGCTGGGGCCATAATGCTGAGGTATTTTTGCAAAAATAAACTTTAACCACTGACTCTTCACAGCCTCATCTTTGGGCGGGGCAGGGGGGTTTCAATTTTCCTGGGTCTGCACGAGCAAAATATGGACGGGGCTTGAGTTCCGTAACGACATCACGGCTAAGGACTCGTTACAGCGGTGATTCAGTAGAATCAAGAAACAATAGTTTTAAACACGGTGCACTTTCAGATTTAAGCCTTAGCTGGATATTTCACTTCACTTGTTCATCTGTGTTACACACTGCAAGGAAGGTCATATTCAAAAACCCATATTAGGGGTTCTTTAATTTATTTATATCACATCTGTGTCTCCCCCCACTGGCATGAATTCTACAAAGCAAGGTTAGCTTGCCCCCTGCTAAACCTAAACCTACTTACTCAAGGTATGTCAGTTTCAAAACCACTCCTGGGAGTAAGTGTGGTCAAGTATGTTTGCACAAAAGATTTTCTTAACAGAACACCGATATCATTCACACTAACTGATCCGTAGGGCTGGGCGATACGGCAAAAAAAAAAAAATCTAGATTTTTTCATAAAGTTTGACCGATTCACGATTAAAGTACAAATTAAAGAAAGATTTGACCTTCATGCGGTGACAGCCGACATTCACAACACGCCGTAACCATCCTTCAGGTGGTGCGCAGGTATAAAATACAAAACCAGACGTCTGGGATTTGAATTAGATGCAATTATTTCCTTGTTGTTCAAAGAGTCTGCAAGTTCGTGGTCCATGGATATATGTTGTTGCTGATGATTCGATGCGCAGCAGGAAAAAAAGGCTTTCAGCAGTGCATGTAGTCGCTGGTAAAGTTCTCACCCAGATCAGAGCGATCGGTGCTACCGAATACAGTGCAGCATGCAATAAACTCACGCTCAGTCAGGCGAAGTAAAGGTCTCATTGCCTATATGTCAATCAAATTAATTAAGCTCTAGCCACGAATAAAACTTTTAGCCTATTTTATTATTTTGTTTAATGTATATAGTGTAATCAGGGCCGGAGCAAGCTGAACTGGCGCTCTCGGCGAATGCCCTTAACCCGAAAGTGAAATAGAAACTTACGGGTTTGCGGATGAAAGTGAGGACGGGGAGGGAGTGGGTGTCGCGGATGAAAGTGAGGACCGGGGGGTCTCGCTCCCTATTCTGCTGCCCAAGGTCGCCTCTATGGACGCGCCGGCCCTGAGTGTAAAGCTGGATTTATACTTTGGCCTGGCGCCGCATCGTGCACCTCTGCTGACTGCGCGCGCACCTCGTGACAATGGGCTAGCGCGCTTGCGCTGAGCCAGCTGTGGTAGCTCATCAACAGAGCCGCGACGTCAACACACAGAATCTGTCAGCACAATTCAGCACGGTTGTCTAACAGTTTAGAACGGTTTGGCACGATAGTGGAAAAGCTGCTATAATATTTTTTTTAAAAAAATATTGATACCTCGATTTTATAAAAAAATTAAATCGTCTTAAAGCGTAAAATCGAATTAATCGGGGAAAAAATAAATAAATAAATAAATAAAATAAAAAAATAATAAAAAATAAATAAAAAAAATCGCCCAGCCCTACTGATCCGTATTCCATATATTGCAATGGCTACTTGCTAACCCTGAAAGATGGAACCAAAAACTGAAGTTATCCCCTTATCCTTAACGGGATATTTTACCCCAAAAATAAATTTGCCACATTATTTACTCTCTATCATATGGTTTTTAAACTTTTATGATTTTCTTCTTTCTTTTGAACACAAATGAAGATATTTAAAGAATGCTGTTTGCTGGGACCATCGACATCCGTATTATATATACATTATATTATATATTAAGTCAATGGGTCACAGAAACCAGCATTTTTCAAAATATATTATTCTCTGTTCAACACAAGAGAGAAACTCAAATAAGTTTTGAACAAGTGAGGGGTGAGTAAATGACCTCACCTAACTATGTCACATAACCTGTTTTCTGGAAACCCCCCTGATGTGTCACACTATGTTTGAATAAAGCTGAATTCACACTGCACTTTTTTGCCCCATTGACTTCTATTCATACGCATACAAATGCAGCAGACCGGAAACGCAAGCTCATACAAAGTCGCATGTCGCTACTTTTCAAAGTTCAAGCTTGATGAACTCTGACCTGTGGTTTTGCATCTCGTGAATGTGTGAGACATTTTTGTATAAAAAATTTGCAGTGTGTGAGATCATTTCAAAGTGTGGCATTATCTTGTTTTCTTCCACCCTTTTTGCAATGCCGTCCAACAGAATTTTGCATGCTCAAACTCTGGTGTGACTCCGGCTTCAGACTTTGCTGCACGCCGCTGCACACAACAAGCGACAGACCGGACATCATTTATTTCCAATGGAGAGTAGAGCAGGAGCTGCGTGGAGTTCCGATCATTTTCGTATGCAGAAAATTCAGATCCGATTTGAGCTGCGGATACTTTAAAATATTTGAACTCCTGTGACTAGGCCGTATGCGACCGGCCGACCGGATGTGATGTATTTCAGTGTTGTCCAAGCAGGGCTGTGTGCAGTAGATGAGAAATACTAGTTTTTTTCATTATTTTTTGAATCAGAAAAAAAGTCTATATTAAAAAAGCATTTCTATTCATAAACGAGTAATAAAAAATATTATTTATTATGTTGTCTCCACATTCTCTCCAAAATTGTCAGCAGTCTATGAGATTCTAGTATTCATTCATTCAACCATGGTAAACACACAGAGAATAAAGGCTCTTGCTTTTGCACTCCTTTATTCTCCCATGGTACGCGACAAAACTGAAAATTCTGTGCGACTGCCACAAGGGGGCATATTCCGACAGTCATGGCCGAATGTCGTGTGCAGTTGAAAGGCAGCTTTATTGTGTATATTAATGTATGATATTAGAAATTGAATATTAGTCATTTTACTGTCTCTCAGGTAGGGCTGGGCAATAAATCGATTTTATTGATTAACTTGACATGTTCCATCCTCTCTTCATGTTTCGGGTGAGATTAGATCAAACATCAAATAGAGTGGAGGAACTATATCGTCCATTTGTATGCAAAAACCCGAAAGCAAGTGAGCATTTTAGCAGTTCCGGTTCCCTCGTCCCAAAGTCAATGGGTATTTTAAATGGGATTTCGGTTAAATCGCTTAAATAAGGTTCGTGGCTAACACAAACTCAAGATACTTTCATGTTTTATTCTATGACATAAAACACATCAGTTACATCACACTCTTAATTTTTTAATCGGTTACGCTTCTTTAAAAAGACGGTTGCTATCAAGTTGCTAAATGGGACTTCAGGCAGTGTCGGAGACATTATACGTCATCGAGCTTATCTGGTCTGGAATGCAGCCCGCTTGCATTGGGCATTTGGATTTGTCTGTGATTTAAGTATTTTCATGAGTAGTATTTTATAGTTTGTAGTATTTTTCTAAATGGGAATTCATATTGTGTGTAGATAATGCCTTCACTTGTAAAGACTGTCAAGGCAATAATTTGTTGATCATTTATTTTAATTAAACAATATTATTATGATACTGCTTACCAGTGCAGCCTGTCTCTTCCCTGCTCTCAGTAATGCAAACGTGTGAATAAACGTGTAATACACACGCGTTAACTGTGACTTTAACGTGATCAGTTGATTTTTCGTTTTTTTCCTCATCTGAACACATTTAACTCGGTCATAACTGCAATATTTACACTCCTCCTTAAAGTTTATAGCATATGTGACTGTATGGGCTGCTTTTTGCTGTACTTTGATATTTTTTTGCTGTACTTTAATATTGAATGTTGTTTTGTGTCCATGATGGAACTTGCAAACATATAGACTTGTCTCTCACACCTCATTTCTGTCATCTGTTACTAAGGTAAGCGGGCTGTATGCACAGGAGCGATACACTTATTTAGTCTCATGATAATACTATGTAGGCACATTTATACATAGAGTTTTAAAACTTTTACAGCAACCGTTAAGCAAAACAAAATGTATTTCCCACGTAAAAAGACTATCCAAAAAACAGGTAGGACTATGTGTTTTTGTGTATTTATTGGTTTATAATATATAGTGTGTAGATTATAATATAATAAACAGAGAAAGTAAATCGTAGTCATGGACCATTTATTTTCTAAAAATAAGCTTGAAAAGTTGTCTGTAGCAGGGTGGTGCTGACGTCACAGGCGAGCGCCCTGAAGTCATTGTAGTCCGTTTATAGCCTAATGTTAGCTTTTCAGTTCTTGCATTTGCATTTAAGATCCAAAAGTGCTAAAAGTTGTATTTTCATGTGAGGATTATCCGGTTGGAAAAAACGCGCAAGTGTAATGAACAATGTTTGAACACAGAGCTTATTATTTGCAATCTTCAAAAAGCCTATGGGAAAATTCTATAGGAATTTTATCAAATGCTCATTTTATGCTAGCAGCAGATTAGCCTACAAGGGGACGTCATAGTTCCTGCACTCTATACAAATGCACATATAAAGCACTTCACTGAACCTTTAAAAAGGTCATATCACTCAGCCCTACTGTCAGGGGCATGGCTAATCTTAAAACAGAAAGCATACAGTACATGAGCAGTACAGTGCCATAATAATTTATTTTAAAAACATAAGCTACATGAAAAGAAATTGATAATTGATGGGTGTTTTTTTTTACAAATCCAAATATTAGAAAATATCTTGGCACTGATATATTGTTTGACCAATATTCATCAAAAGCAATACTGTAAATTGCCAGATTCTTTCGCCCTGATCGCCCAGCTGGCATTTATGCTATTTATTAATGATAACAACCAGCTGGATGTAAATTATACCTTACTTGATTACTGTAACTTTAATTGATTGTAATTGTAACTTTAATTGATTTAACTGTAACTTTAAATGATTGATAAATCTGAAAACAGTATCCATAGCATTTTCACGTGAAAAGCCAATTTGTGTATTTTGTGAAACAAAGATGTCATCAGCCCACATCCTGACCCTAGTCAAACATCACATGTTTCAACAAGGGGAGGCTATAGCATTTGTTGTGCTACTGAACAATATCAAACAGCATTCGCCATGTTCATCTTGTCATAAACATTTTTGTCAAGAAAGCTTGGTGTGATCAGCAGCTAATCTCCTACGAAGGACAAGGGCATTTTTACAGAAACTCGAAAGATCTGAAGAAACACAAAGAAACCCAGGAAATCCCTATAGCGGCTTCGCTTCTGAATAAACAGAAGATTTAACTGCTTTCATTGATTCAGAATGACTAATAAACACACAACTTAAGTTATGATGCAAGTTTGGAGAAAATTTATGTTATTATATGTGGTAACTTCATGTGCAGCATTTACTACACAGAGCTAAAGTTCACTGAGAAGCGACACAAACAGCTGTCATTATCACGGAACGATTATCTCCATGTCATTTTCGACCAATTCAACAGAATTCAAATTTAAAACCAATTTTTGTGTAACTAATCAGTGACCTGCAGCTCTGTGTAGTAAATGCTGCTCCATCTGAACACACACGCTGGAGGTTTACTAGAACTGGCTTAGCTGACAAAATGCGCATGAAATCGTGCAAAAGATCAGATAAGGAGCTTTCCTTATCTGATATTTTGCAGGATTTTATGCGCATTTTCTGGCTTTGTGTGAATGTGGTCTTAGGGTGCTTTCACACCTAGACTTTTATTCCGGAACGTGGCGCGTTTGCCCAGTTAGCGCGGTTCGTTTGGCATATGTGAACAGGGCAATCGCGCTCTGAATCGCGCCAAAGCAATCGCTCCGAGACCGCCTGAATGAGGTGGTCTCGGCTCGATTGAAACGAACCCTGGAGCGGATCGATTGTAGTGAGAAAGCGATACGATCCGAGCCCGGTTATATCACAGTGTTTTATGGATATGTAATAGGCATATGGCTATATGAAGAGAGAATTATGAGTAGATTATATGAGTCATTCCAGACATCCCAAGTCTCCCGGAAGTTCCGGGAGTATCCCGCAAATGCACAGAGACTCCCAGATGCCCGCAAACGAGTAAACGCAAATCTCCCGGAAATCGCGCGTCTTCCTCCCAGTCCTCAAAATACGTCGCGCACCCTTATCATCACCCCTCCCCTCCTCGCTCTTCAGACATGTCGCGCGCACACTGTCAAACACCACCAAACCACCCCGACAGCTGAGCGGGACTCTGCTAAATAAACCACGAAACTCTGACCAATGTGAGGAGAGTTTACTCACACGTGACTTGTTTTAGCTATTTTGGTCCATTTAGAAACTTTGCAGTGTGAAAGCGAACCGCGCCAACAACAAAGAGCAACAATGTAACAATTTTAATCCCTGTTTCGGAACAACTGAATCAATTCACTGGTGTGAAAGCACCCTTATACTGCACCCAAAACTCCAAAGAAAGCCAATGCAAAGAGAACAACACCAGAGAGATACTAGAGTGCTTATATTACAAGTCAACAGTCCACAAGCAGTATTTTGCAATTAAATTATTCAGACAAACAAAAAAAATAGAAAAAAGTAATAATAGAATAATAAAGATTTTTTTAGCATTATTATATCCATTGTGGATAATATACGCATCACAAACGTGTGATAAATTACATTTACTTTATGTATTGGTTATCTAAATTTGACCAGAGCCTTAGTATCTTTACAGTATGCCCACCTCCCCAGTGGTTGCTGTTCTGCTATTGGCTGGAGCTGGCCAGAGGTGAACCCAGAGTTGAAAATAAATATTTAAAGCAGGAGTCAAAACAAGAGAGGAAAATGACAACAGGCAATCAGAGTCAGAATATCTGCTGAGGTTTTCATCTTTTTGTCTGAATTAGAATTAATTAGATCTGAAAATATATATTTTACCAGTTTATTCTAATATTAAATAAATTATTTAAAACATATTAGCTAATAAAAATAAAAATTAATTCTAGGGAAGTGTTATATCATAAGAAATATTCTCATTGCAATATTCAACAATAGCAGATCTATTGTTAATATTTCAATGTATTCCACTTGTTCATATTTACATTACATTGAACCACATTCTTTTCAAAGTTGGTGAGAATGGCTTTTTACTTTAAACTGGTCAAAGTCATTATGCTACACCAAACTAGGTTATCGTCTCTAGCACTTTTAAAACAATCAGAAGCAGAGTATAATAACATTTAAGTTTTTAACATTTATTAATTTAACATTTCATAAATGACACTTATTCTTAAGTGTAGTAGAAGGAGCAAAATATCATCATTCTAGAATTTTGACACATTTAGGACAATTTTACTCTGAGCAGCTTAATGCATGCAGTTGCTAATGACACAGTAACACAATTCCACACCCTATATACTTTGACATTTAAAATAATTCCCTAAGCTTACTTTACTTCACTTGCAACGTCTTTGCAGAATGTTAAATGTGCTCTTTGAAGTATTTGTTAAACATCTGACATCTAACCAAAGCTGTTTGTTTATTTATTTATTTAATAAACATTAATTGACTTGCAACAAGGTTGCCAAATTTATAAGAAAATTGCACAACTCGATCATTAAATAAAAACAAATAATTATTTAATACAGAGGTGGGGAGCATGTAATCGGATCTAAAAACAAAGAAAAAAAGAAAAGAGAAAAAGAAAAAAGACGAAACTCCTAAACAAACAAGATTAAAATATAAGCAAAAGATTCGCTGATTTCATCCAGAACTTGAATCTACAGGGAACATTTCAAGAGACCTTTGGTTTTTCAGTTGAATTAAGAAACACTACGCCCATTAACTGGTCAGAGCAGATCTGACATTTATCCGTGTTTTTAAGCAGACTGACAATAATGTTTAACTAAACATCTTGTTGTGAATATAAGAAACATGAACGGACACTCAGTACTCACCTGCTTATATTTCGCTGAATCAAAACAAATGAAATCCGATAAACACCGCGAGTCATTGGACAGAAGCATAGACAGGTCCGCCGTATTTTACCAATAAAAAAGAAGCGTGAAATAACGCAGATACATTGTGCGGGTCGCACAGCAAACAAGCTTTTGGTCAGCGATTGACAGTGCTTTCTGCCGGATTTAAACTGCCTTCCTGTTTCTCCTGAAGTACTATTAAAAAGTCGAACCAAACTACAGTAATGCCTATGAAAGGCTGCTGAACTGAAGTAGTGCGTTTGTCAGCCTTGTGTTTCAAAGTTGAGATCCCGCCCCCTGCCCACACCAATAGTGGATGGGAGTTTGATTTACTTCATTGACTCGAATCTTTTGAATTGCTTCAATTGAATCAGTGAATCACACACGATTGTTAAAACAATCGTCTATCGCTTTACTTTAAGCTCCATATCTTTACTGAAAACTTCAAAAGAGTGTTCACACGTATTTTTTCTCAGTCTTTAAGTGAGTTCAGTTTCTGTGCAATATTTAGATTATAATCGTAATTATTTTGCCAAGACTAGATGATTTAACTAAAGAACGAGTCGGTTCAGGAATTGATTTAATAATGGGTGGAGCTTTACGTTTCCCAAGCATGCGCATGCTACAGTCTCTGCATGCATTCCAAACAGGAAAAATCTGCCTTCGAAAGGCAAGATAATACAAGTGCTGTCCCGGGTACAAGCCTTCACTCTTCATCTCTTACAAGCACGAGCCTTTAGAGCTTTTTATTACTCTTTTAATTGGTAATTCGTTACGTTGTGTAAACGTCTAAAATGGTAATTGTTAGCTTCCTAACAATAACTTTCATATGTTGTGTTGTTATGTAGCCTAGGAATATCGTGGTTTGTGAGAAACATGCATGCATGTTTACAGTTGAAACAAAGTTTCTGGATGTTCAAATCTCACAGCATGTCCAACGTTGGACACTACTGCAGTTTAGTTTATGTTAGAAAATTATAGAAGTAACCTGAATAAAATTAATAACTGACATGAAATGTTCTTTAGTACTTAACACTTGCTTTAAGTGATTGGTTAGGCTATTTCAATACTATTTGTAGATTCATCGTTTTTTAGAATGAAAAAAAAATGTGAAAATATTTTTTTTTTTTCTAAAAAGTTTTTGTATGGATAAAGGAATCAAACGTGTCTCACAGGGCCATGTGTTACACATGTAAACATATATTAAAAAGATTTTTATATACACAAACATAAAAGTATTAACGTATGTCCATTTTTTGTCTTGACCTGGTTTTCTTACAGTACAAGCTTGTCAATGTTATGGCACCACCCTGTGTTTTTAAGGTGCACTGCAATGCTGCACGTACTGTAGCATGTTTGAACGGTGTGTGAACCAGTTCAGGTGTCTGCAGCAGATGCCTGTTAAATGTCCGCTGTGCATTTACACAGAATTTCTTTAGTCGCATTGAGTGGCTGAAAGAGGATTTGTGTTAAATGTGCATTGTGCAGTTGTGTAAAGAATATCCTTAGTCCACACAGTTTAAGTGCTAAGTGCAGATGTGTGTAAATGTCCATTGTGTGGCACAAATGTTTTGAAAGTTGATGGGATAGCCTAGCCCTATAATCCAGGGCACTCTCCATGCTTACTCTATAGGACAGTGGTTCTCAAAATGTGGTACGTTTAGATTTCAAGGGGGACACCGGGGGATAGTTGTAATACAGGTCAGTTTTACCACTTCCAATGTTTACGAGCTAGTTAAAAATAAGCTGATTTACTTCATATGCTTATATTACTCATACCACATATGAAAAAGTCCTGTGACAGACAGCAGACATTAGACGGGGAAAAACTACATTAGAGCTAATTATTTTTGAGATAGCAATGCCTGATATGTAGTTAAACCCATGTAATTTGTGTGTCTGTGGATACATGTAATGCACATTTTTGATGATAATGTTTTAGCTGATAGCTGTAAGGAGAACCGATTCTTGTCTACAAGACTCTGGCTCAGTTGTAACAACAAAACTCTTTGTAAATTGAACATCAGTGAAATGTTACCACCAACCCAAGCAGATTTAAAACTGTATTTACTGTATATGATTTAATTTCACTATTCCTATAGCTCTTGAAAGAGAAAGTGGAAGTAGTTTGAGTTCAGTGTTTGACCTCTGTGAACTCATGAAGCCTGCACACACATTTTATTCATCTTTGCCCACATGGAAAGAACCTATAAGAGGATGTATGTGCATATATGAAACCTATATGCAGTAGGCTATATATGATAACATATACGTTGTATATGTGTATGCCATATATAGGCAAAATTGAGGTGCATATATTTACATAAACAGGCCATATAGGTCTTCTGTATTGCTTCTTCATATCCACATATAAGCCCTATATGTACATACATGATATGTCTCCTATATAGCTCATATCTCACTTTGGCAACTGTCATACATGATGCCTTGCCTAGCTCATTTTTTTTCTATTATCAAGGCAATAACTAAGAACTAACTTTAAGAAATGCAAAAAAAAAAATAACGTATGTATGTGCGAACACTGGGCAACGCAGTGGCGCAGTAGGTAGTGCTGTTGCCTCACAGCAAGAACGTCGCTGGGTCGCAGGTTCGAACCTCGGCTGGGCTGGGTCAGTTGGCGTTTCTGTGTGGAGTTTGCATGTTCTCCCTGCGTTTGCGTGGGTTTCCTCCGGGTGCTCCGGTTTCCTCCACAGTCCAAAGACATGCAGTACAGGTGAATTGGGTAAGCTAAATTGTCCATAGTGTATGAGTGTGAATGTGTGTGTGGAAATTCCCAGAGATGGGTTGCGGCTGGAAGGGCATCCGCTGCGTAAAATCGTGCTGGATAAGTTGGCGGTTCATTCCGCTGTGGCGACCCCGCAAGGGACAAAGCCGACAAGAAAATGAATGAATGTGCCAACACTTGAAATTGGTATCACATGTAATTGGCATAGAATTTAACTATGGCAAATAAGTAAGAGGAGATAGAAAGCTATGATGTCTACACGTTTTCCTGAAACACTTACAAGATCAATTCTTTCTTGTATGAAGATAGTGGAACAGAAGAAAATGTATAACGAAATGGTTTGTCTTTTTTTATTTTGTTTTCTTTCCTTTATTGTTGTTTTTGCCTTATTTTTGTTCTTGTACTATATATTTTTTCTTGTACTATTCGATTGTTCTTAAGCCAAATAAAACATTTCAATTTCTTTTATTTATGTTGTCTAGCAGCTATGGATTTTAATAATTTTACTAACGTAGGTGAACATATGTGCATACAGTTGAAGTCAGAATTATTAGCCCCCCTGAATTATTAGCTTCCCTGTTTATTTTTTTCCCCAATTTCTGTTTAACGAAGAGAAAAAAATTTCAGCACTTTTCTAAACATAATAGTTTTATTAACTCATTTCTAATAACTGATTTATTTTATCTTTGTCATGATGACAGCACATACTATTTGACTAGATATTTTTCAAGACACTTCTATACAGCTTAAAGTGACATTTAAAGGCTTAACTAGGTTAATTAGGTTAACTAGGCAGGTTAGGATAATTAGGAAAGTTATTGTATAACGATGGTTTGTTCTGTAGACTATCGGGGAAAAAAATAGCTTAAAGGGGCTAATAATTTTGACCTTAAAATGGTTTTAAAAAATTAAAAACTGCTTTAATTCTAGCCGAAATAAAACAAATAAGACTTTCTCCAGAATAAAAAATATTATCAGACATACTGTGAAAATTTCCCTGCTCTGTTAAACAATTTGGGAAATATTTAAAAAAGAAAAAAAAATCAAAAGGGGGCTAATAATTCTGACTCTGATTCAGATTACAATTTGCTAAATTACACTGGGGAAAAGAATAATTTTTGGAGACATGTCCTGTGGTCTGATGGAACTAAGATTGAACTGTTTAGCCATAATGACCAGTGTAACATTTGGAGGACAAAGGGGAAAGCTTACAAACTTAGGAACACCATCCCAACTTTGAAGTATGGGGGTGGCAACATCATGTTGGGAGGCTGTTTTGCTGCAGGAGGGACTGGTCCACTTCACATATGGCATCATGAGGAAAGAACATTATGTAGAAATATTGAAGCAACATCTCAAGACATCAGCCAGGAAATTAAAACTTGGCCACAAGGTCCAAACAGACCATGACCCTTAGCATACTGCCAAATTAGTTAAAATGTGCTTTAAGGACAATAGAGTGAATGTTTTGGAGTGGCCATCACAAAGCCCTGAGCTTAATCCTATAGAAAATTTGTGGGCAGAGTTGAAAAAGCTTGTGTGAGCAAGACAGCCAACAAATCTGACTCCGTTACATCAATTCTGTCAGGAGGAATGGGCCGAAATTCCTTCAAACTATTGTGAGAAGCTTGTGGAAGGACCCAAAACATTTGACCAAAGTTATACAGTTTAAAAGCAAAGCTAAAAAAAATACCAAGAAAATTTATGTAAACTTTTGACTGTCTAGAAATTAATAAAAAAAAAATAACAAATTCTCTGATTATTCTGGCATTTAGCAAATGTAAATGATTTAGGTAATCCTAACGGACCAAAAATAGTAAAGGTTTAGTATGATTTACCATCAGACATTTAAAAAAAATGGTTATGTTCCTTTTTTAGAGTGTATGTAAACTTCTGGTTTCAACTGTATATAGGTACATATATGTGTACATATATATGTACACATAAATATCCATATATTTACATGTATGTACATATAATATAGGAAAACAGCCAATTTTATATGTCACATACTGTATTTATAAAAACCTATATCAAAACCTATATTAAAACATATATGTTTATATAGGTTCTTTCCGTGTGGGTGTAACAGAAACACAAACATACTGAAAGCGTAATGTTGAATAAAAAGCTTTCTAATCCATTTCTTGGTCATATTTCTTATTTTATAATGTTATATCTCACCCCTGTGGAAATCATAATTTTACATCTCACCACGGGGTGTGTATGTCATCATGGCTACTATATGTTAATACTTTAACTTTAACAGCATTTTATTTACCAGTACCATTTTAATCAACTTTTAAAAGCACATTTTAATTTAAATGTAAGCAAAGTACAGCATTAAGGTTCAAACTATTTGTAATGTTTAATGTGGCTGACGATAATAAACATTATTTTTATGAATAAATTTGCCTTGTTTTTGAACTGTGCCGAGTCGTTGCTGATTAATTAGGCCTACTACTACACTGCTTTATTTTGATGCTGGTCATTAGGTGGTACTTGGAGTGACAAATTATTTCTGAGGTGGTGCTTGGTGTAAAAAGTTTGAGAATCACTGCTATAGGAGATGAATTATAGGTGGTTGTGGAGTGCTGGACCTCTTCAATTTTTAAAGGAAGTGAAGACATTGCTGTGCCTTCTTCATAGTGGCAATTCCAGGTGGTGGCCAGATCCCGTTTTATCAATCGTTGCTATTTTTTTGTTTGGTAATCCAACACATTACCACAAGAATATTACATAAACATTAGGCTAATTCAATGGTGGTGAGAAGAGTCCCCTCACAATTGTAAACACTTTGGATATGACCATACACAATAAATGTGCTATATAAATGGAGATTAGATTACATTACATACAGTGTAATATAATCCTATGGCAAATACAGAAATGTTACAGCAATAATCCTCACAAAATGCCATGCAGTATTCTGTATCTATGTACATAAAAAGTACATAAAAGTAGTGGTGCTGTTATTTTTTGTGACATTTTACCACATGTTAATGTTCTATGTTATGTTATAAATTTCTGTAATATTCTTGCGGTAATGTATGGTATTACTGTGATATTTCGGTAATGTTCATCGCATGATTTTGGTATACAGTGTGTAATTTTCATGTGGTATAGCCTATGTGTGTAGTTTTTTGGTAATGTGTATATTATTGTCATATTTCTGTAATTTTACAACACAATTTTACAACACGTTCTAATGTGTGGTATTATTGCATTCATGTAAAGTTCCTATAATTTCAAACCAGCAGTAGGCATATTCTTGTTGCACTGATATTTCTGTTATACTTAACACATTATTTTGTTAAACGGTATTCCTGTAGTTTTCTTGCAGTAATGTGTGGTATTACTGTCACATTTCTGTAATATTTATCACACTATTTTGATATATATGTAATATTTCTGCAATATTCTTTTGGTAATGTGTGGACTGTAATATTTAACAAATCATTTTGTTATAAGGTAAGTAATATTCCTGTAACGTGTGGTGTTGTTGTTTTCATCTTTCTGTAGTATTTACCACAGGATTTAGTTGAAATGTTTGTAATACGTAAAAATTAAATGGAAATATGTGGTATTACTTTTACACCTCTGTATTATTTAGCATAGCTCTGATGCTACAGATGTTGATAGTTTTGTACCGCAGGCGAAAAATCTGCGTCAACGGCTGTAGTGCCCTTTTACGAACACAAGAGGGCATCTATTTGCAAGCTTTTTGTTGTTGTTGTGTTCACTTCAGCTCCCATAACCCTTTGTACCTTTCTCATTATTTGTTACAGATTTTATAAGGCTTTTTTCTTTGTTTTTTTTTTCAGATGAGTTTAGATTTTGTCCTGCTCACACGGTTTGTAAACAGAACAACAGAACCTACATGTGCATGGTTCAGCATGGTTCTTCCATGGTTTGTTTTTCTTATGCTTGATGTTTTGTGGATTTTATGTTTTTGCTAATGTTTAGCTTTGTTTGTCCCCCCTATGTCATAAATTACCTTTTCGCTTTTTTAAAATAAATACTGCAATTGAATCCCGTGTGTTGTGTGACATGGTAAATACTACTAGCTACACTAAGAATATTACATACCATAACAAAATCCTGTGGTAAATACTACAGAAATATGTCAACAGTACAACAAATTACCACAAGAATAATTACAGGAATATTTTATAACAAACAAAATTCTGTGGTAAATACAGGAGAAATATGACAATACACATCACAGCTAGCATATTACGTACAACCTGTGGTAAATAGGTACTGCAGAAATATAACAATACCACACATTACCGCAAGAACATTACTGGAATATTACATAATGAGCAACTAAATTGTGTGTAAATACTACAAAAATATGACAGCTATATCACACATTACTGCATAGGCGACAAAGGTGGCTCTGTGGTTAGCCCTCACAGCTAAAAGGCCGCTGGTTCGAGTCCCGGCTTAGCCAGTTAGCATTTCTGTGTGGAGTTTGTGTGTTCGCGTGGTTTCAGCCTGGTAAAACATATGTTGTAATTGTTGGCGGTTTAAAACTCCTAATAAATCAGAGACTAAGCTGAAGGAAAATGAAAGAATGAATGAATTAATGTAATAATATTGCTTACCATACAACAAAATGGTAAATACTACAGGAATATAAAACTTACAGCTTTAGCATCAGAAGATTTATACATGCAGTGTTTGGTGGAATAACACTTATTTAACAAACGAAAACAGTTGCAATATTTTTATTTCAAATTTAAAAGAAATATGGGGCGTCACGGTAGTGCAGTGGGTAGCCTCACAGCAAGAAGGTTGCTGGTCCGAGCCCCGGCTGGGTCAGTTGGCATTTCTCTGTGGAGTTTGTATGTTCACCCCGGTGAATTGAATAAGCTAAATTGGCCGTAGTGTACTGTATGTGTGTAAATCCAGGAGTGTATGTGTGTTTCCCAGTGTTTGGTTGTGGCTGGAAGGACATCCGCTGCGTAAAACATATGCTGGATAAGTTGGCGGTTCATTCTGCTGTGGCGACCCCTGATTAATAAAGGGACTAAGCTGAAAAGAAAATGAATGAATGAAAAAAATGTTATCAGACCTTAATAGAATTAAACAAATATCAACATTTTGCTCAAACCAATATCTAATAAATCCAGAGAAATTGGGAATTGTCACGTGGTCTCTTAATTTCCATAATCCATCCATAGGTTTATATAAATTTTCATTACTTAACCCTTGTGTTGTCTTAGAATTGTACACCAATCGCCTGTGGGGTCAAAAATGAACCACCTTCACTAACCCTCTAAAATAAAGAATCTAAATTGAATTTTAATCTTGAATTTTATTTTTGCATGAAGATACAACATGATCTTCATCACAAATTCTGAGATTTGTAGTCTTTCCCTCATCAGTGTGGAGTATTATATCAATATTAGGCGGTGGGCATCACTCATTTTTTGACTAAAGTAAAGAGTATATTTTCTAATCCTAAAAGTACCTGCATAAGTGTAAAACGTTTTAGCAAGATTGTATTTTGTGATGTAAAAATGTTTTATAGCTGGCAGGTCAAAATTGACCCAAAGGACAACCATTGTACTCTAAAGCCCAGGGGTGTGTTTCCCAAACAACGACATAAGTTGTGGCTGAACTATCATAGTACGATGCATCGTTTGGGAAGAGAACGATGTAGTGACGAGTGTTTCCCAAAACCCCTAGATTCTCTGTCGCAGATCCATCGCTTGAACCACGTTATTACATTGTAAAATGCCCATAATGATGCTCTAAATGGGGTGGAGTAACAACTTCTTTAGAGAAGAACCCCATAATTTCTTTGTGCAAATTATATTGTTTTACACAAACACACATTTAAAATAAAATCCAATATTAGTTTTGGTAAAAACATGCACTCGTTTTCCATATTTATTTAAATATATGTAAATGGCAAATATGCCTCCTTTACTAATATTATTGAGAAGTTGAACATTACATAATTTATTCTAAAACAAAAATCACTTACAAAAGCTAACACTATTCTAATATCATATATAAATCATATAAATAAATAAATAATCAAACTATTTATTATAAATACATTTACTTTAATAATAATATTAATGATGATGATGATGATGATTATTATTAGTAGTAGTAGTAGTAGTAGTATTTAGTAGGATATTGTTTATTTATTTATTTATTTTTTTGAAAAGTCTACTTTTACAATTTGACACATGTAAACCACAGCAGAATGTTCTAACCAACAGGCCCATGTCATATACAATACAGATACTTAATAAATAACCCACTATAAATTAAAAGAATTAACATATGCTATGTTTTTTATTTTCACAAGCTTTGGAGACGTAACAAATTCCGCTTTTGAATAATGGGTCACCTATAGCTTTCGCCATGAGGCTGTGTTCAAAATGATATCAATGTTTTCAAAGTGCACTGTGAAAGGAGCACAATTGTAAACAAGAAGATCGCTAAAACTGAACTGTAAAAATACTTTGAAAGCAAATTACACCTAAGAGAGATGACCTTAATGCTTTTTATTTTTAATAATTCCAATTTGGATAATTAGAATGTTCTAAATGAACTGTGGAACTGGAACTATGTTTCTAACTACAGCTCCAGAGGTGTAGTTTCAAGTGCTCAAGTTTGCGACGCAGTTTGCGAATGTTCGTTGGAACGATGGATTTGGGAAATCAACACACTATGTTTGTAACAACGGAACTTGTGACCTTAGTTGGCTAACGATGGTTTTGGGAAACGCACCCCAGGTCAGATTACATGAATTTGTCACGATTTCCCTGATGTATAGGGTGTTATGGGCATTTGTAAATGACAAATGGGTGTCATGACACAAGATTCCAGGGGCGTAGCAACCGGGGGGATATGTCCCCCTCACTTTTAGAGACAGACCATTTAGAAACAGGTGATTAAGAATGCAAACTGTGGCTGGAAGGGCATCCGCTGCGTAAAACATATGCTGGATAAGTTGGCGGTTCATTCTGCTGTGGCGACCCCTGATTAATAAAGGGACTAAGCCGAAAAGAAAATGAATGAATAAAAGAAATGTTATCAGACCTTAATAGAATTAAACAAATATCAACATTTTGCTCAAACCAATATCTAATAAATCCAGAGAAATTGGGAATTGTCACGTGGTCTCTTAATTTCCATAATCCATCCATAGGTTTATATAAATTTTCATTACTTAACCCTTGTGTTGTCTTAGAATTGTACACCAATCGCCTGTGGGTCAAAATGAACCACCTTCACTAACCCTCTAAAATAAAGAATCTAAATTGAATTTTAATCTTGAATTTTATTTTGCATGAAGATACAACATGATCTTCATCACAAATTCTGGGATTTGTAGTCTTTCCATCATCAGTGTGGAGTATTATATCAATATTAGATATTTTTTTTAAATTTTTTGACTAAAGTAAAGAGTATATTTTCTAATCCTAAAAGTACCTGCATAAGTGTAAAACGTTTTAGCAAGATTGTATTTTGTGATGTAAAAATGTTTTATAGCTGGCAGGTCAAAATTGACCCAAAGGACAACCATTGTACTCTAAAGCCCAAGGGTGTGTTTCCCAAACAACGACATAACTTGTGGCTGAACTATCATAGTACGATGCATCGTTTGGGAAAAGAACGATGTAGTGACGAGTGTTTCCCAAAACCCCTAGTTTCTCTGTCCCAGATCCATCGCTTGAACCACGTTATTACATCGTAAAATGCCCATAATGATGCTCTAAATGGGGTGGAGTAACAACTTCTTTAGAGAAGAACCCCATAATTTCTTTGTGCAAATTATATTGTTTTACACAAACACGCATTTAAAATAAAATCCAATATTAGTTTTGGTAAAAACATGCACTCGTTTTCCATATTCATTTAAATATATGTAAATGGCAGATATGCTTCCTTTACTAATATTATTGAGAAGTTGAACATTACATATTCTATTCTAAAACAAAAAATCACTTACAAAAGCTGACACTATTCTAATATCATATATAAATCATATAAATAAATAAATAAATAAATAATGAAACTATTTATTATAAATACATTTACTTTAATAATAATATTAATGATAATGATGATTATTATTATTATTAGTATTATTTAGTAGGACATTGTTTATTTATTTTTATTTTTTTTGAAAAGTCTACTTTTACAATTTGACACATGTAAACCACAGCAGAATGTTCTAACCAACAGGCCCATGTCATATACAATACAGATACTTAATAAATAACCCACTATAAATTAAAAGAATTAACGTATGCTATGTTTTTTATTTTCACAAGCTTTGGAGATGTAACAAATTCCGCTTTTGAATAATGGGTCACCTATAGCTTTTGCCATGAGGCTGTGTTCAAAATGATATCAATGTTTTCAAAGTTCACTGCGAAGGGAGCACAATTGTAAACAAGAAGATCGCTAAAACTGAACTGTAAAAATACTTTGAAAGCAAATTACACCTAAGAGAGATGACCTTAATGCTTTTTTATTTCTAATAATTCCAATTTGGATAATTAGAATGTTCTAAATGAACTGTGGAACTGGAACTATGTTTCTAACTACAGCTCTAGAGGTGTAGTTTCAAGTGCTCAAGTTTGCGACGCAGTTTGCGAATGTTCGTTGGAACGATGGATTTGGGAAATCAACACACTATGCTTGTAACGACGGAACTTGTGACCTTAGTTGGCTAATGATGGTTTTGGAAAACGCACCCCAGGTCAGATTACATGAATTTGTCACGATTTCCTTGATGTATAGGGTGTTATGTAAATGACAATGTAAATGACAAATGGGTGTCATGACACAAGATTCCAGGGGCGTAGCAACCGGGGGGATATGTCCCCCTCACTTTTAGAGACAGACCATTTAGAAACAGGTGATTAAGAATGCAAACTTTTGGATTTCATACAGATGTCCCCCCCACTTTTAAAAAGTCCACTACGCCCATGCAAGATTAAATAATTTCTTTCTTCTCGTGTAATGTGGCATAGTTCACGACAACTAGTGGTGGAAAGAGTACTGAAAAATCATACTTAAGTTAAGGTATCATTACTTGCCTAAAAATGTAGTGCAAGTAGAGGAAAAGTATCTGTTGTAAATATCACTCAAAGTATGAGTAAAAAGTAACCCTTTCAAAAGTACTCGAGTAGTGAGTATTACTTTGTTAAATGCTGATGCAGATACACATGTAATTTGTGGATGTGTGTAAACGTAACATTCTGTAGTGCATTTAGTTATTGCCCAGCAGGCACACAACATCATAAGACATTATTATTTGGTTAGATTTAGATTTTGATGTGAGGTGACCAAAATTCAGTGTCTAAAGACAAAGTTATTTTGATGTCTAATAACGACGTGAAATGATGCTAATATTTGGTTGAATTTAGGTTGTGAAGGAAAGTGACCAAAATCCAACGTCGAGCCAACATCTTAAACCAACATCAAATTGAGGTCAAATACTGACATTTGTTAGTCAGGTGTGGCAATTAAAATCCAATGTCTGATAGATGTCATATTGGTAATGTCCACACAACGTCAACCTGTAACATCATTAGATGTTGATATTTGCTTGATTTTAGGTTGGACATTGGACATTGAGGTCGGACCAACAAAAGATAAATTAAAATTAAGATAAAAATTATAGCAAACGAAATTCATTTCAAAAAGATATTTTTTTTCCAAGAAAAATATACAAATTATATTTTTGTTTGTGCTCCTCCACTACTCAACTATACGGGTGGATGATTTGCTTTGCTTTGTGGGAAATAAGGATTTAATGAATGCTTTACTGTGATTGTTGTATCACAAACCTCAGTTATATATTTACAAATTTTTAAATATGTCATTATTTTAAAGGTTATGTCTTGAGCATCTGATTTTTCCTTGCTGCTGCTGCTGATGTGCTTCCATTTTCTCCATCTCACTGGCTGCTAGTTTAGGCGAGGGAGTGTTTAATAAGCAAAGCTGGCAAAAAAAAAATACATTTAGATTTCAAAGAAAATATCTTTATGTTAAAAAGGATTCATAAGTTTGATTCTATCCATGTTGTAACGAATGCCCTTAAATAATGTAGTTATTAGTTGTCAGCAATAGGGATGTAATGATTCACTGTGAGTCGATTGAAAATCAATTCAAATATGTGAAGATTCAAACCGGTTAAAATGTTGAATGAATCGCGATATATTTTTTGAACAGAGAGGGCGCTGTGTTTACAAGCATGATCTCGCTTTACCCGCACAAAAGCGGCAAGCAAGAGGTGCTCCCTCATAAAGCAAATACAGAAGTAACTGAAACTGCAATTCATAGAAATTCCGCTAGTCCTGGCTCCATAATAGAACAGATTTCTATTGAGCCCACAGTTAAAATGGCCAACTTTACAGCAGATAAAAGGTGTTTACAGCCTGGTACAAAGAACGATTTTGGTTCATATAGCTAATATTACTAATATTATTTTCATGACAACTGTGAGGGGGTTAATTTTTTTATAACTCATCCGTTTCAGTTATATTAAGTTATAAGTCTGCATAATTAAGTGACTTGAGTGACAGCTAGGTCTCGGTGGTCGCTGTCAGCTGATTCCAGCTGATTAGCTGCTGAACTCGGCATATACATCTTTTTTTTTTTTTTTTTTTTTTTGTCGCAGTTGCTTTTTGGAATTATTTCTTACAATTATCAGATGATATGGCATGCTGTGTGCACTTAATTGTGCTCACAAACCATTCACGTGGCCTCCATTTCCCAGGTGAGTGAAATTATATACTTATATACCATCTCTATAAATGTATTTGTTTTATTTAAGATGATTTACCATTTATGTTTTTCTTTAGAAACTTGAATGCACTCCAGAACCTGACAAATTGATTAGCTGTAGGCTCTAGAACAGTCATCTGAAACACTGTCATACAATTTTATGCCTAGATTTCGTAACCTATGGGTGATGTCACGGACACTACGTCCATATCTTTTACAGTCTATGGTAAAATGACAGCGGTGAAGTGCGCCAGAGATAACACAAACTGTGTGCAAATACTCCAAAAAGAAACCGTTTACTTACACCAGGGGTGTCCAAACTCAGTCCTGGAGGGCCAGTGTCTTGCATGTTTTAGTTCCAACCCCAACCTGAAGCAGCTGATGAAGCTCTTTCTAGATACACTAGAAACTTTCAGGCAGGTGTGTTGAAGGAAGTTGGAGCTAAACTATGCAGGACACCGGCCCTCCAGGACCAAGTTTGGACACCCCTGACTTACACTAACAGAAGTATGAATATGGGGGGACTTCCGGTTTCACTATGTAGTGAGAGGTCGCACGTTGTCCTTGCTCCGACTTCTTTTCTTAGTTTGTGTCATTTGCAGCAGTCATTTCTTATATTCGACAAGATTTAAAGGGTCTTTAATGATCAGGGAGCGAAACGAATGCAGGAATGGGCAGAAATAAAAAACCCGGCAGTGGTACAGATATGGCGGCAGCACCTGTTCCTTTAACGGCAGAGGTGCTTGTGTCAGAGCTGGAGAAGTCAAGGCGAAGTTTATCAGAGGAATTTACTGCTTTGCTGAACTCTTCCTTATCCCCTTTACAAACTTCTTTGGATGGCATTCGCGGTACTTTGGCTTCTCATACCGCCACTATTTCGGAGATGGAGACGGCCCTTACAGATCACAGCGGCAGATTACAGAGTTGGAGAACAAAGTTTCTTCGTTAAAAGCCAAATTAACTGCGGCGTCGGATTTAAATGCTACGTTGGGGTCTGCTGTTGATGATTTTGGTCTCTCGATCGAAGCAACAGAATCTACAAATGGTCGGCTTTCCAGAGGGGATTGAGGTTAGAAATCCAAGAGAATTTATGACGGACTTTTTCTTTAACACCATGAAAGACGTCCTGTCAGCCCCTCCTGAAATTGATTGTGCTCATCGGAGTTTGGCACCCAAGCCCCGTCAAGGTAATAGACCGCGGCCATTCATCGTCAGATTTCACAGGTTTCTGGATAAAGATAGCGTACTACGATGGGCCAAGGAACACAAAGATATCTCATATCAAGGGCACTCCATTAAGATCTACAAGGACTTTAGTGCGGGAGTTGCAAGGAAACGCGCTGCTTTCAACAAAGTCAAGTCAAAACTGTACAAGAAGGGAATACGATTCGGTATGATCTACCCAGCTTGTCTGCGCATCACTCACAATGGTGAGCATACATTCGACACCACGGAGGTGGCTGAACGCTACTTCCAGGATCATATTCAAGATGGATAATGCCTTTGTCTTTAACAATGGGTAGCGATAATGGAAAATTTTATATACTCATATTCAATGCCTTATCCTGTATGCATTGTATGCAGTGATTAGTGTGGCTTACAGACAGTTAACTTCATTTGTGCTCACTTTTATTTTCTAGGACACTCAAATTGCCAGACTGTTTTTGTTTCCCTGTCATTAATGGACAATAATTTATTTTTTATTAATTGTACTCATTTATTATTTATTTATTTAGTCATTTATTTTATTTATTTATTTTTTCTGCTACTTTTATTTTTTATTATTAGGGACACTTTATTATTAATACTGATCATGATCGGAGTGGACTGTACTGCATGGTTTTCCGGCTGTGTAACATTATATTCCTGCAACTCGTGCTGGTTTTAATGGCGAGTTTAGGATGTTTGCTTTTTTGTTCTTTTGTTCTGTTAGTTCCAGGGTTGTTATATGTTTGAAGGAGAACGTTTAGGCACATAATTGTACTTTGTTTTTTGTCTTTTTTCTTTATTTTCCTGATGTCTTTTTGCCTGATTGATTTGACCTTTTTGCACCATAGGAATGGCTGTTTTTAACACAGGACTAAGGGGCAGAGGGTTTTTGGTTAACTTGATTAGCTGGAATGTTCGAGGTTAGGAGGACCGATTAAAGGTTCCAAAGTGTTTTCTCATCTTAAAAATTTTAATTCTGATATGATTTTTTACAGGAAACACATCTGCGTGTTAAGGACCATATCAGATTAAGAAAACCATGGATAGGTCAAGTGTTTCACTCTAACTTTAACAGTAGAGCCAGAGGTACAGCTATTGTTAAACATGTTCATTTTTCTCCATCACAGATTATTTCGGACCCCAAGGGTCGTAATGTTATTTTTGTTGGTAGTCTCTTTCATATGTCAGTGGTGCTGGTAAACATTTATGCCCCAAACTGGGATAATCCTGCTTTTTTCACCTCTCTTTTCTCATCTATTCCGAACTTGAACTCCAATTACCTTATACTGGGAGGCGATTTCAATTGTGTTATGGACCCAAGGCTTGATCGGTCAAATCCTAAAACTTTAGAGCAAACGGCTATGGCTAAGGCAGTGTCTTCTTACGTGGATAAGGTTGGATGCGTTGACCCATGGTGCTTTCTCAACCCATCAAGAAAAGATTTTTCCTTTTTTTCCAGTGTTCATCAATCTCATTCGCGCATTGATTATTTTTTCTTAGATAAAGCTCTCTTACCCATAGTTAGTACTTCTGATTATTCTGCTATTGTCATCTCTGATCATGCTCCACATTCACTTAATCTAAATCTTTCTTATTCTAGAGGCCGAGCAAATCAGTGGAGGTTTGATTCAGGATTATTATCAGACAAACAATTTTGTGAATATATAAGTAATAATATAGATGTGTTCATTGAGACAAATAAATTAGAAGGTGTTTCCCCTTCTTTGTTATAGGAAACATTTAAAGTGGTAATCAGAGGTCACATTATTTCATACACTGGTTATAAGTACAAGCAAAGGAAACAAAAGTTAAAGGATCTGCTTGATTCCATAGTTGAGACTGATAGACAGCTTCTTAATAATCCTACCCCTGAGTTACGTGCTAAAAAGCTGCAGTTAAAGACAGAATTCGATTTGCTTAGTACGAAGAATGCTGAATTTATTTTACGAAAAACTAAAGCTACTTATTATGAATACGGAGACAAAGCTGGTCGGCTATTAGCATCCCAGCTTAAGGGACAAGCTGCCTCTCGTCTAATTACTCAGGTGTATGACTCCTCTGGCTTATTAACTAAAAACCCTTCTGACATTAATGACATTTTCCTCTCTTACTATTCCAGTCTTTATAAATCAGAAGCTCCTGAAGATGAATCCACTATGCATTGCTTTTTAGATAGTCTAGACATTCCTTGCATTGATACAGATGTAGCAGTGGATCTTGACAAGCCTTT
This sequence comes from Danio kyathit, assembly GCA_903798195.1. Taxonomy (NCBI): domain Eukaryota; kingdom Metazoa; phylum Chordata; class Actinopteri; order Cypriniformes; family Danionidae; genus Danio; species Danio kyathit. The sequence continues at coordinate 18,061,165 of LR812530.1, read as the reverse complement.
AAAATTGAGTGAGATTCTGAAAGGACTTCAGATTATGCAAAATGGAAAAGCCGCAGGTCCAGATGGTTTTCCGATTGATTTCTACAAAAGGTTTGGCAAACAACTGGCACCTTTATTGTTAGATATGTATAAGGATTCTTTAGCAAATGGTTCTCTTCCTTTAACTTTGACTCAGGCTTCTATTTCACTTATACTCAAACGAGACAAAAACCCAGAGGAATGTGGCAGTTGGAGGCCCATAAGTCTGTTAAATTCGGATGTAAAATTATTAGCTAAGGTACTGGCTTCCCGTCTGGATCCCTGTCTTCCAAAAATAATCTCTGAAGATCAGACTGGTTTTATTAGAGGTCGACAATTATCATCAAATATTCGACGGCTTTTAAATATTATTTTTTCACCATCCCCCTCTTCATCTGGTGAAATAGTCATCGCATTAGATGCGGAAAAGGCTTTTGACCGTGTCGAATGGAACTATTTATTCACTATTTTAGACAAATTTGGTTTTGGCCCCTTTTTTTTATCTTGGATACGCCTTCTGTACACTGATCCAGTTGCCAGTGTAAGAACAAACTTTTTGTGTTCTCAATATTTCCCCGCTTACAAGAGGCACTCGTCAAGGCTGTCCCCTTTCTCCACTCTTTTTCGCTCTAGCAATAGAGCCGCTTTCCATAGCTTTGAGAAATTCTCCGCTCTTTTTAGGTATTGTTAGGGGAGGGACAGAACATCGCATCTCTCTTTATGCTGATGACCTCTTGCTTTATGTTTCGAACCCTGTCGGCTCAGTCTCAGATCTTTTGCTTATACTTAACACCTTTGGATCTTTTTCTGGATATAAGCTTAATATAAGTAAAAGTGTTTGCTTTCCAGTAAATAGCTCAGCTAAACAAATCCCAGCTAAGATACTGCCATTTAATTTATCCTCCTCAAAGTTTCGTTACTTGGGGTAAATATTTTGCATTCCTTCGATCTATTATATCAGCATAATTTCTCTACATTACTCACTCAAGTTAAATCAGATTTGCAACGCTGGGATAAATTACCTCTTACTCTATTTGGTAGAATTCAGTCAATTAAAATGAATATTCTGCCGAGGTTTTTGTTCTTGTTTCAGTCCCTCCCAGTGTTTTTACCAAAATCTTTTTTCAAGCAGTTGGATAGGGCTATTGCTTCCTATATTTGGCATGGAAGGCCCCCTCGTTTAAGTAAGGCATATCTTCAGAGACACAAAAAATTGGAGGGTCTCGGACTGCCTAACTTTTTGATTTATTACTGGGCAGCAAACATCAGCAAAATTCATAACTGGTATAATTTCCCCCAAATGGATTGGTGTAAATTAGAAGCACAGTTCTGCTCCAAATCTTCACTGTCGGCCTTAGTGTGTACCCCTTTGTCTATTCGCCCCTCTAAGTATACTACAAACCCAGTTGTTTGTTCTTCTCTCAGGATTTGGAGGCAGTTCAGACAGCATTTTAAACTTGCTGCAGCTTCTATTTATGGCCCTATTTGTAATAATCATCTATTTTCCGCCTTCAACATTAAATTCTTCTTTTGTTTTATGGGAAAATAGAGGCCTCCTTCATTTTTCTGATTTATTTATTGATGGAGTTTTTGCTAGTTTTTCTGTTCTTGTAGAGAAATTTAATATTCCACAGTCTAATTTGTTTCGTTTTTTTCAAGTGCGTAATTTTGTCCTTTCCCATTGTCTTTCATTTCCTAACCTGTCAGAGCTTTTTTTACACAAGAGGTGCTTAATTCACAATCACAGCTCTATATCTAGTTTATACAATCTGATTCTTCCCCATACTTTGCCCTCTCTTTCTCAGTTTAAGCATCAGTGGGAGAAAGAACTTGCATTTTGTTTGGATCAGGAATGGTGGGAAATGGCTCCTGAGAGGGTTAATTCCTCTTCTTCCTGTGCCAGACTTAGTCTGATTAAATTTAAGCTTCTTCATAGAACTCATTTAACAAATGTCAAATTAAGTAAGCTATTCCCAGGTGTGGATGTTTGCTGTAATAGGTGCTCTCTGGCTCCAGCTGATCATACCCACATGTTTTTTTCTTGTCCAAAGTTGGAACATTTTTGGAGTTCTTTCTTTGATACTTTTTCTATAATTTTTAACATTTCTCTTGAACCATGCCCTTTGATTGCTATTTTTGGTGTAACGGCTTTGTTGGATAAACTTTCAAATAAGAATGCTAATGTTCTAGCCTTTGCGTCACTGATATGGATTCACCGGAGATGGATTTTATTACACTGGAAGTCTTCTAAACCTCCTCCCACTGTCTCATGGTTAGAAGATTTTATGTCTTTTCTATACATTGAAAAAATTAAGTTTACATTAAGAGGTTCCACTGAAAAATTGTATAAAAACTGGGATCCTCTAATTAATTTTGTCAGGAATACAACACACCTCTTCGCTGATTTATAAGAATTTTTTATTTATTTTTCTTTCAAGAAAGATCTCTGCCCTTTTTATGAATGTGTGTGTGTGTTATTTATATTTTATGTATGTTTATTTAGTTGCTTTGACAATTTTTGTAGGTGCTAATGTTGTTGTGTGTTTTTATTTATTTTATTTTTTTTCTCCTCCTTGGGGGTTGGATGGGGGACTGAGGGGTTTTTTTAATTGTTCTTGTTTACCCTTAGTTATTGTTAAAAAAAAAAAAAAAGTGTAAATTATTGATATTGTGATATTTTCTTGTGTAGACTGTACAAAAAAAAAAAAAAAAAAAGAAGAAGAAGTATGAATATGATGCACATATATCAGCTGAATATCGTCAGAACAGTGAAAAAACTGCTGTCACAGACGTCTATATGCAAAATAAAACATAATAAGCCAAACCACACAAACCGGATGATTTGCAGCTCCGCTTGCTCTGATGAGAGCTATAGAGATCACACAGTGCATCAGTGTTTTCATAGTGAAAGCGTAATGATGTTTTTCAGACTGAAAGAGAAAGTTGTTATGTTACAGAACCAGGTATTAGATTGTTTTACCCTCTCCTTTTCAAATTAATTTATGCATATTTTAATAATTTGCTTATTATTGAATATTTAAAAATGTTCGAGATTATCTCTTCTTAAGCGTCTCACACTGACACTTATACTAATTAATTATACAAGTACTAATAATTATTCACCTTTATAATCATGTTCAACTCCTGTCTCTATTCTACTTTATAATTAGTAATTTTATAATCAGTATTTGATGCCAGTCACCACCTCTGTACACCCTGCTCTCTGGTTTAGCCATTTAGGTAAGGCTTACCTTTTCACAACAGCCATCTCAGGCCTATAGTGAAAGAGTTTTTTCATCAGCAGGAGACATTGTAAATGTGCAAAGACCTTAGCTTATGCCAAAAAAAAATAGATATGCTAATATTTCTTTTTAAAAATGTACAGTTTTAGTTTGATTATATTAATGAGTCTTTTTTAGTTTGAATTATTCTTTTTTTTGTCTTTAAAATAGCAATTTAGTTAAGGCAGAAAATATATTATATTTAGCAAAAAATGTGCAGCATTAAAAAAAAAATGAAAGGGTTCTTCACCTTAAATTTGTTTCAAATATCTTTGTTAAAGAATTGCGACTAAATCGTGAGATTAATATCGTGAATTGTATCGAATCATGAGTCAGGTCAATCTTTACATCCCTAGGGAGCAAGCATCAGTGTTTAATAAATTTGAAACAAGATTAAAAAAAATTGAAATTGAGATAAGAAATATCGTTATAGCAACAATTGTGACTGCTTTGTGAAATAACACTCGTTGTAGATGTCATGGGATAACTGATCGTGAAGGAACGTGTAGTCTGGCACATTTGTTACCCTCGACAAATCAAGTTTTTATCAATAAAAAAAAAAAAAATGTTTTTTTTAAAAATCGCATAATCTGACATAGTGACTTTCATAACCGACAATAAAAAATCATGTGATCTGACCAGGGCTTAAACGTGTGCAGCCTTCACGAAAAACAGAAAATGGTTGTTTTTTTCTAATGATGGGGTCATTTTAGAAAAAAGAAAAAAAGAGGTATTCAGCTAAACAGGCAGACATTGATGCACTTGAACTCATGTTTTGACAAACTTCTAGTTGTTTTTGTGGATAGATTATTACAGCAATGTATTTCCTTGTTCCTGCTCAGTCAATGAAGAATGAAAAAGTTGTAAGCAGCAAAGCAGCTCTGGGATGCTGTACGGTGCTTCAATATGGACAACCCAGGCTCACTGGAGATACGTGCCCAGGACTATATTTTTGGGAAGCATGAAATACAATTCTGAGGCAACGTCTTCCTGCAGCTTTTTTCACAACCCATTAGAGACATGTTCATTTTTGACAATCTAAAATATGGGCTCATATGTGCCATTTACATGTCCTTCTCAGATGCATCCAAAAGACTTGTGTATACACTATATCACCTTGCTATAGACTGACCCAGCCCCTTCCCTAAAATCCAACCGATAGTGTTGGATTTTAGGGAACTAGAAGAGAAAAGAAAACTAGAAGAGAAAAGCAAATTGCAGGCCCATGCTTTTACCATGAATTCTCCAATTTTTTGGGGGGAGGGAGGGGTGTTTTGGTTTCTTATTCTAGTTTCTTGGTCGTTCTTTGAAAGACTGAAACTTTCATATAAACTTTTCACAAAACATTCACATAACACAGTCATATAATATGTAATACCTGAAAAGTCTTACATTTCTCCTACAGTTGTACTTCTTGTTCAAATGATTTATTCCATATGGCACAAGATTTGTTTGTACATGTACTTCTACTATTAACTGGAATGTGTACACAAGATGTTGAATTGCTCACTGTGGTGGCATTATTTTAGGTAACACTTTATTTTGATGGTCCATTTGAGTATTAGTAGACTGTCTGCTTAATATCTGTTGACACTGACATTTAACAGTCCTTCAACAGACATTTAACTGACTATAAGAAACTTTGCAATTACATGTCAACTTACACTAACCCTAACCCCAACCCCAACCTAACAGTCTACTTATAATCTAATGATAATTAGTTGCAATGTAACTTAAATTCAACAAACGGACCGTCAAAATAAAGTGTGACCTTATTTTACTATTACTGGTCTTCATTTCCATGTAGGCAAATAAAAAGCAAACAGTCAATAAATCCACCAATCATATCTTTAAAAAGACTTGCATGGCATGGTACAAACAACTTAGCGTAAAAAAAAACTGATTCTGATGTTTCCTGATTCCTGTTGATTTTGTTTATTAAATTAGTCTACTGTATATGTAAGTTCTCCATACCTGCCTGTTTTCTTTTGCTCCACACATTAGAGATTTCCCTGTATTATTCAAAATTGGTTTACTAAATGTCTGTGTGACACTGTGGTGAGGGGGCGGGGCCGAGACCCATGGGAACGGAACAAGGCCGCTGCGTAAGTGAAGTATGTGAAACACCTGTGATGCACACCGGCCTCGAATCCCACGGAAGGAGCTCTGGACTATAAGAGGAGAAACGATGGCAGAGGAAGCTGAGAGAGGACTGGGCCCGGACATTTTATGGTTTACTTTCAGTTTGACGGCAGTCTCCGTGAGGAACTGCTGTCTGTTTGCTTTATTTTTTAGCATTAAAACTTATTAAAAGTTTGTCGGTTCTCCGCCTCCTTCCCGGCGGCCAGGTGGCTGTTAACTTTACTACAGACACATAAAAACATAATGAAAAACTCTATTAATGTTATTTATAAAAAATAAACACACGCATGCAGATTTTAAGGGTGAGAAATATTTATCTGGTATCATAATGTAACAAATGTGTGCGACATATCGCTTATGTATTTTCACTGCTCACTCTTGGTGCAAAATTCCATTACTTCAGCAAAACACCAACCTGAAATATGGTATGAAGAGTATACATTTATTAAACACATCACATTTCTTTCAAACCTTCAAAAAGTCTATTTGATTACCTTGTCGGACGTGATGTCCGGGCATCTCCAGTTGTAGAGGTAATACTGCATGTGTACATCTCCCATTCTGAACTTAAGCGGCTCCAAAAAGGCTTTATTGTTCATTATGTCAAGTGCAGAGAACACATCAAACCCCTTCTGAATAGAGGGAGTTTGACAAGTCAGGTGATCAGTTTAAACAACACATTTAAAGAAGCATTATAAATCTTGTTTGTGACAGATCAGCTGCATTGTGTTGCTATTAACATACAGTTAGGTTCATAAATATTTCGACATTGACACAATTCTAACATTTTTGTTTTATACACCAACAAAATGGATTTAAAATTAAACTAACAAGATGTGCTTTAACTGCAGACTGACAGCTTAATTTAAGAGTATTTACATCCAAATCAGGTGAACGGTGTAGGAATTACAATAGTTTGCATATGTGCCTCCCACTTGTTAAGGGTCCAAAAGTAATTGGACAATTGACTTCTAAGCTGTTCCATGGTCAGGTATGTGTTATTCCCTCATTATCCCAATTACAATGAGCAGATAACAGGTCCAGAGTTAATTTCAAGTGTGCTATTTGCATTGGAATCTGTTTCTGTCAACTTCCAAGATGACATCTAAAGAGTGGTCACTATCAGTCAAGCAAGCCATCATTACGCTGAAAAAACAAAACAAATCCATCAGTGAGATTGCAAAAACATTAGGTGTGGCCAAAACAACCGTTTAAAACATTCTTAAAAAGAAAGAACTCGCCAGTGAGGTCAGCAACACCGAAAGACCCAGAAGACCACGGAAAACAACTGTGGTGGATGACCAAAGAATTCTTTCCCTGGTGAAGAAAACACCCTTCACAACTGTTGGCCAGGGGTGCCTTTCCCAAACAACAACGTAACTCGCGGCTGACCTATCATAGCATCGTTTGGGAAAAGAACGATGTTGTGACGAGTGTTTTCCAAAACCCTTAGTTTCTCTGTCGCAGATCCATCATTTGAACCACGTTAGTTATAACGTAAAACGCCCATAATGATGCTCTAAACGGGGTGGAGTAACTACTTCTTTAGAGAAGAACACCATTTCTTTGTGCAAATTATATTGTTTTACATGCACACGCATTTAAAATAAAATCCAATATTAGTTTTGGTAAAAACATGCACTCATTTTCCATATTAATTGTAATATATGTAAATGGCACATATAGGGCCTGTGTTTGCTTTACTAATATTATTGAGAACATTACATGACCTATTCTAAAACATAAAATTACTTATAAAAGCTAACACGTATTCTAATATCAGTAGTTTGCGAATGTTCGTTGGAGCGATGGATTTGGGAAACAGCAAATCAACAAACTATCTTTGTAACGACGGAATTTGCGACCTTAGTTGGCTAACGATGGTTTTGGGAAATGCACTCCAAATCAAGAACACTCTCCAGGAGGTAGGTGTATGTGTGTCAGAGTCAACAATCAAGAGAAGAATTTGCCAGAGTTAATACAGAGTGTTCACCACAAGGTGTAAACCATTTATGAGCCTCAAAAACAGGAAGGCCAGATTAGAGTTCTAAAAAAGCCTTCACAGTGCTGAAACAACATGCTGTGGACAGATGAGACCAGGATCAACTTGTACCAGAGTGATGGGAAGAGAAGAAAAGGAACTGCTCATGATCCTAAGCAGTAACTTCAGGCTGAAATTGGCTGCAAAGAATTTGCAACCAAGTATTAAAAAGTGAAAGTTTGATTTATTATTATTATTATTATTATTCTGTCCAATTACTTTTGGACCCTTAACAAGTGGGAGGCACATATGCAAACTGTTGTAATTCCAACACTGCTCACCTGATTTGGATGCCTGATTTGGATGCCTGATTTGATCACTTGATTTTAAATAGCCTCAAATTAAAGCTGACAGTCTGCAGTTAAAGCACATATTGTTTGTTTAATTTCAAACCCATTGTGTTGGTGTATAGAGCCAAAAATGTTAGAATTGAGTAGATGTCGAAATATTTATGGACCTAAATGTATATCCGTTGACTTACTGCTTTACAGATGACAAGTACATCTTCCACTAGCTGCAGTAGTGGGGTGGCCTTGGTGATGCAGTAGACAACATAGGCTGCCTTCAAGACTTTATGCACTGGATGGTCCTGAGCCGTAGAGTAAAGTGTGTAGAAACTCACCATGTCGGTTACTGTCTTATCCATGCTCTGCATTCATAATACGATTGGTATTAATGCAACACATGGCAGTAAAATGTTTGAATGAAATGGTGTACAGATTAAGCTATCACACTTACCTCCACAACATAAGTGTCAATAACGCCATCTTGAGGCAGAAGCCAGTGCTCAACATCCTCCAGGGTCAGAACAGTAGAGAGATTGAAAACCTTGAAATGTTCTTTTAGAAGATCATGAACAACTGGCACATCCTGTGAAGTCATTGGGCGAAGGCCTGTGGTTTTCATTGTCTATTGTTGTAAATAAAGGAGTACAAAATTAAAAGATGTGAAAAGTCCTTGGAATTTTACATGGGTTTCTAAATAGAAGTTTCAACAGTTTTCCAACCCAGGCTCATTGGAAATATGTGGCCAGGGCTACATTTTTGAGAACCGAGACATAAGTTGTTTTCTTGCCATTTTTGTTTTCACAAATCCACTAAAGTAAACATTTTTAACAATTTCAAATACATTAATCGGGGCACATTTTCCCATACATGCCATTCCACCAGAGGCCGTTGTGTATGTTTCTGGCCATCTCAATGTCCCTCTGGCACGAATCCATAAAGCCTCATTCACACTACGAGTGACTCACAGAGCGATAAGCGACCATTCATTTCCATGACGAGTGAGCGACTTCTGGCGACCTCCGTCTACGTGTGCGACAGCAATCGTTGCGACCAGGTGGGCGTGTCTAGCGATGCGACAAAGTTACAATCATTCAACTTTATGCAAATGAAGAGCAATTTGCTTGGGTGACAGCCAACAGGAGCATCACTAGAGCTCACATGATCTCCTCTCAGCTCGCTCAGAGGCCGGTTGTATTCTCCGTGCTGTAGACCCACACAGACCTGGGTTTGCGGCAGATCACCACCCAGAGCGACAGGCAGCTACAAAGTCGCTGCTAGTGTGAATGAGGCATAAGACAGGCAGATCGGCTTGTTGTCACGCATTAAAATATATGCAAATCTATCTCACGACAATTCATAAATTTTTGATTTTGTGACTAAATCGTCTGAATTTGTACAATCTCATTCGTACAGAATTTTATGATTTGCTCATCCCCAATGATGGTTGGGGGGTAGGGGTGGGGTTTGGTGCCACGGCAAGAAATTTACTTTTTTGTACAACCGAGCGAATTTGTACAAATGAACCACTAAACTGACAAAATGTAAAACAGTTTTGTTTCTTCGTGAGATAAGTCTGAATATACTGTATCAGCTTGATCAGTCATGCCAGAAAAGCTGTCCATACAGAGGTAAACGGTGAGCAGTACTGCCCCATAGCACACATTTGACACACAAAATGCAGGCACATATTTCTTGGTTTTCACACATGTAGCCCTGGCTACATTTTCCCAATGAGCCTGTGTTGATATTTTTAAAGTCAACATTGCTTTTCTAATGTAAATTATGTTTGTTTTGTCGGTGCAATAGACTAGTGGTTAGCACACCGACATATGGTGCAGTAGCACGTCAGGGTGTCCCGAGTTCAAATCCTGGCTCGAGGACATTTGCTTAGCCCACCCCCCTCTCTCTCCAACTTCGCTTTCTGTCTCAATACTGTCCTATCTAAAAAAGGCCAAAAATAAATCTTAAAAAAAATAATTAAATTATGTTTGTTTTCACATTTTCATATCTTTCCTTCTGCTATGATCTGCACTGGCAGATAATTTGACTTTTTTTCTAGTCTGCATCTTCTTAAATCATTCATTTGTAGTGTGCAAATTAAATTCAGAAATACACAAAAACATAAGTTATTTTTGATACCTATTCTTATTGATCACTGCTTGAAAAGCATAAAGAGCTAAATTAATATAAATGATGCTATAGCTGTTTTACAAATGACATTAATACTCAGTAATGTAACAAAAACAGAACTTTTTGACCTCTTTGTTGATGTCTTGATTTGAACAGTCAATATGACAAGTGTTATGAGTTATTGGCTGGAGTACCCACCAGACGCAATAGAGGACACAGTTAACGGCTCCACCAGCCGTTCACCTAGACTACATCTACCATCGTGCTTTGCATCTCACAGCTGAATCAGTTTACCAATCATGGTGCGTTTCCCAAACAACGATGCAACTCGCGGCTGAACTATCATAGTACGATGCATCGTTTGGGAAAATATTGATGTAGTGACGAGTGTTTCCCAAAACCCATAGTTTCTCTGTCACAGATTCATTGCTTGAACCACATTATGATGCTCTAAACGGGGTGAAGTAACAACTTCTTTAGAGAACAACCTCATCATTTCTTTGTTCAAATTATATTGTTTTACACAAACACGCATTTAAAATAAAATCCAATATTAGTTTTGGTAAAAACATGCACTCACTTTTTATATTCATTGAAATATATGTAAATGGCACATACTGTAAAGGGCCTGTGTTGCCTTTCCAAATATTATTAAGAAGTTGAACATTACATATTCTATTCAAAAACATAAAATCACTTACAAAAGCTAACACTATTCTAATATCATATATAAATCATATAAATAAATAAATAAATAATGAGTCTATTTATTCTAAATATATTTACTTAAAAAATATTATTAATAATATTAATGATTATGATTATTATTATTATTATTTAGTAGGATATTGTTTATTTATTTTACATTTTTTTTAAGTCTACTTTTACAATTTGACGCATGCAAACCACAGCAGAATGTTCTAACCAACAGGCCCATGTCATATACAGTACAGATACATTAAAAGCCTTAACGTATGCTATGTTTTTTATTTTCACAAGCTTTGGAGACGTAACATAAATTCCGCTTTATAATTAATAGGTCACCTATAGCTTTCGCCACGAGGCTGTGTTCAAAATGATATCAATGTTTTCAAAATGCACTGCGAAGGTAGCACAATTGTAAGCATGAAGATCGCGAAAACAAAACTGTAAAAATACTTTAAAAGCAAATTACACCTAAGAGAGATGACCTTAATGCTTTTAAATTTTTAATAATTCCAACTTTGAATGTTAGAATGTTCTAAATGAATAGGGCATAGGGGGGATAAGTGGGAATAGAACACAGCCAGGAACTATGTTTCTAACTACAGATCCAGGGGTGTAGTTTTAAGTGCTCAAGTTTGCGATGCAGTTTGCAGTTTGTTGGAACGATGGATTTGGGAAAACGGCAAATCAACAAACTATGTTTGTAACAACGAAATTTGCGATCTTAGTTGGCTAACAATCAGTGTTGTGCAAGTTACTTCCAAACTGTATTACATTACAGATTACTTGTTACTGTTATTTAAAAGTAATCCCTTACATTACAATATTACTGTCACAAAATTGTAATATGTTACATTACTCTTATATTACTTTTTAGTTACTTTCACCAAAATAACTACAGAATCAGAACTTAACATTCTAAAATGACCAAATGTACTGCAGAGCATTTTACGTCCAGTAGAAAGCGATATGATGTAGCAGAATGACTGTGACTGTCACAATCACCAGCGATCTTCTCCCCTTAGATCGCTGGTTTACATGCACAAACACCCTTGGACTACAAATCCACCATCATATGGACTACATCCCCCATACATGCATACTCTGACATCACACACAACCGGTTCCAGATCTGCACTGATTACACCCACAGCTGAAGCCACTCAACAACTGATTACACACACTACATAAGCAGAACATACACTCACTCCATTGCCGAGTCTTGTTGCCTGTTTACAGCTTCATTACAAAGCGTTCCCTTGTCTTGTCTTTGCCGTGTTTTGACCTTTGCCTAGTTATCTGTTTCTCCGTGTCTGCTGCCATCCTTGTGACCATCTGCCTGCTTTATTGATTACGATTCTGGATTTCCCTCATAAGACTGTTTGCTCCTGTATTGATCATTGCTTGCCTGACCATCTCTTTAAATAAACCTGCATGTGGATCCGCATCCTGTTGTCAACGTCCTATCCTTGGTTACAGAAGACTCGGCCACAACATGGATCCAGCGGGTATTGCGATCATGCGTCTTCGGCAGGAAGCACAGTCTATTGAAGAGTATGTGGAGAAATTCATCGATCTGGCACATCTAACATCAATGAGTGAGGTATGCCTCATGATCTTTTTTCACGGTGGACTGTCTGAGCCATTATACTCTGCAATGCGATTGCATGAACCCCATGAGACACTAGGACAATATATTGATTTGGCCTTAAAAATGTCTGGGTCTCCCTTCACCGTAGGCGAGGTGGAGGAAACCCCTAAATGTTTTTTTGGGGGGGGCAATAGACAGCAAGACCCGCCGGCAACGGGACTTGCTGTTCCCTCCAATAACACAATCATGTTGGCATCTCCTATACTCCTGTCCCCTGTTCACCAGCCTAGACCACAGCCAGTTAACAAAATGGCCGCCTTCAGTCCTCCAGCTCACAAGATGGCTGTCTCCAGTTCTCCGTGTCACAAAATGGCCACCTCCAGTCCTCCAGGTGACAAAATGGCCACTTCCAGTCCTCCAGCTAACAAGATGGCCGCTTCCAGTTCCCCAGTTCACAAAATGGCCACCTCCAGTCCTCCAGGTGACAAAATGGCCACTTCCAGTCCTCCAGCTAACAAGATGGCCACCTCCAGTCCTCCAGCTAACAAAATGGCCGCTTCCAGTTCCCCAGTTCACAAAATGGCCACCTCCAGTCCTCCAGGTGACAAAATGGCCACTTCCAGTCCTCCAGCTAACAAGATGGCCACCTCCAGTCCTCCAGCTAACAAAATGGCCGCTTCCAGTTCCCCAGTTCACAAAATGGCCGCCTCCAGTCTTCCAGCTCACAAGATAGCTATCTCCAGTTCTCCAGCTCACAAAATGACTGTCTCCAGTTCCCCAGTTCACAAGATGACTGTTTCCAGTTCCCCAGCTCACAAGATGGCCGCATCCAGTTCCCCAGCTCACAAGATGGATTCCTGTTCCGAGTCTGTTCCTGTCCAAGTTCCTGTTCCTGAAATCCCACCACCTGAGCTGCCAAAGCTGCTGCCACCACCAGAGCTGCCAGATCCTCAGTCACTGCCAGAGTCGCCGCCAGAGCTGCCAGAGTCGCCGCCGCCGCCAGAGCTGCCAGAGTCGCCGCCGCCGCCAGAGCTGCCAGAGTCGCCGCCGCCGCCAGAGCTGCCAGAGTCGCCGCCGCCGCCAGAGCTGCCAGAGTCGCCGCCGCCGCCAGAGCTGCCAGAGTCGCCGCCGCCGCCAGAGCTGCCAGAGTCGCCGCCGCCGCCAGAGCTGCCAGAGTCGCCGCCGCCGCCAGAGCTGCCAGAGTCGCCGCCGCCGCCAGAGCCATTGCCGCCGCCAGAACCCTCTGTATTACCCGAATGGCGGGCGCCAGGCATTGCTGAATTCCCCGAATGGCGGGCGCCAGAAACCTCTGAACTCCCCGAATGGCGGGCGCCAGAAACCTCTGAACCCCTCGAATGGCGGGCGCCAGAACCCTCTGAACCCCTCGAATGGCGGGCGCCAGAACCCTCTGAACCCCTCGAATGGCGGGCGCCAGAACCCTCTGAATCCCTCGAATGGCGGGCGCCAGAAACCTCTGAATCCCTCGAATGGCGGGCGCCAGAAACCTCTGAATCCCTCGAATGGCGGGCGCCAGATACCTCTGAATCCCTCGAATGGCGGAAGCCAGAACCCTCTGAATCCCACGAATGGCGGGCGCCAGAACCCTCTGAATCCCTCGAATGGCGGGCGCCAGAACCCTCTGAATCTCTCGAATGGCGAGCATCAGATGACCCTGAATTCCCCGAATGGCGGACGCCAGACCCACTTGAATTCCCCGAAGGGCGGGCGCCAGATCCTCCTGAATTCCTTGAAAGCCCCGAGCTGTCACCTGAGTCCCACGAAAGGCCAGAGCAGTCACCTGAGTCCCACGAAAGGCCAGAGCAGTCACCTGAGTCCCACGAAAGGCCAGAGCAGTCACCTGAGTCCCACGAAAGGCCAGAGCCGCCACCTGAGTTCCACGAATGGCCAGAGCCGCCACCTGAGTTCCGCGAATGGCCAGAGCCGCCACCTGAGTTCCACGAATGGCCAGAGCCGCCACCTGAGTTCCACGAATGGCCAGAGCCACCACCTGAGTTCCATGACTGGTCAGAGCCGCCACCTCAGTCCCACGAAGGACTGCCAAAGCCGTATAATTTCCAAGAGTCACTAGAGCCGAGTGACTTCTCTAAGCCTCCTGACCCACTGGGGTTATACGAACTGCCAGTGCTCCTTGAACCCAAGCCTCCTGACCCACTGGGGTTATATGAACTGCCAGTGCTCCTTGAACCTAAGCCTCCTGACCCACTGGGGTTATACGAACTGCCAGTGCTCCTTGAACCCAAGCCTCCTGACCCACTGGGGTTATATGAACTGCCAGTGCTCCTTGAACCCAAGCCTCCTGACCCACTGGGGTTATATGAACTGCCAGTGCTCCTTGAACCTAAGCCTCCTGACCCACTGGGGTTATACGAACTGCCAGTGCTCCTTGAACCTAAGCCTCCTGACCCACTGGGGTTATATGAACTGCCAGTGCTCCTTGAACCTAAGCCTCCTGACCCACTGGGGCTATACGAACTGCCAGTGCTCCTTGAACCCAAGCCTCCTGACCCACTGGGGTTAAATGAACCGCCTATGCCTCCTGAACCCAAGCCTCCTGACCCACTGGGGTTATACGAACTGCCAGTGCTCCTTGAACCTAAGCCTCCTGACCCACTGGGGTTATACGAACTGCCAGTGCTCCTTGAACCCAAGCCTCCTGACCCACTGGAGTTAAATGAACTGCCAGTATCTCCTGAACCCAAGCCTCCAGACCCACTGGGGTTAAACGAACTGCCAGTGTCTCCTGAACCCAAACCTCCAGACCCACTCGGGTTAAATGAAATGCCTGTATCTCCTGAACCCAAGCCTCCTGACCCACTGGAGTTTAATGAACTGCCAGTGCCCCTTGAACCAAAGCCTCCTGATCCATGGGGGTTATATGAACTGCCTGTGCCTGCTGAACCTAAGCCCCAGACCAACTTCAGCTCCATGCTCCAGGCCTTTTGCAACTCCACACTCCAGGCCTTCAGCAGCTTCACTCTTCAGGCCTTACGCAGCTCCAGTTCCATTCTCCGGGCCTTCCACACTCCAGGCCCTCAGCAGCTTCACTCTTCAGGCCTTACGCAGCCCCAACTCCACGCTCCAGGTCCTCTGCAGCCCCATACTCCAGGCCTTGTACAGCTCCATGCTCCAGGCCCTCCGCAGCTCCACTCTCCAGAACTTCTGCAGCTCCACGCTCCGGGCCTTCCGCAGCTCCACGCTCCAGGCCCTCCGCAGTTCCACTCTCCGGGCCCTCCGCAGCCCCACGCTCCAGGCCCTCCGCAGCTCCATTCTCCGGGCCTTCCGCAGCTCCACGCTCCAGGCCCTCCGCAGTTCCACTCTCCGGGCCTTCCGCAGCCCCACGCTCCAGGCCCTCCACAGCTCCATTCTCCGGGCCTTCCACAGCTCCACGCTCCAGGCCCTCCGCAGTTCCACTCTCCGGGCCTTCCGCAGCTCCACGCTCCAGGCCCTCCGCAGCTCCACTCTCTGGGCCTACTGCTGCTTCATGCTTCAGACACTCCTCAGCTGCATGGTCCTGGCCCTCCATCCCTCCCCCTGTTCCGCCTCCGCTCCACCTCCCGCCTGAACTATGATAGGAGTGTCTGGAAGCCACTCCTTAGAGGGGGGGCTCTGTCACAATCACCAGCGATCTTCTCCCCTTAGATCGCTGGTTTACATGCACAAACACCCTTGGACTACAAATCCACCATCATATGGACTACATCCCCCATACATGCATACTCTGACATCACACACAACCGGTTCCAGATCTGCACTGATTACACCCACAGCTGAAGCCACTCAACAACTGATTACACACACTACATAAGCAGAACATACACTCACTCCATTGCCGAGTCTTGTTGCCTGTTTACAGCTTCATTACAAAGCGTTCCCTTGTCTTGTCTTTGCCGTGTTTTGACCTTTGCCTAGTTATCTGTTTCTCCGTGTCTGCTGCCATCCTTGTGACCATCTGCCTGCTTTATTGATTACGATTCTGGATTTCCCTCATAAGACTGTTTGCTCCTGTATTGATCATTGCTTGCCTGACCATCTCTTTAAATAAACCTGCATGTGGATCCGCATCCTGTTGTCAACGTCCTATCCTTGGTTACAGTGACCTATCCAGGCTACTAACAATATAGTATATATTGGCAACGTGAAGGCTCAAGACAATGCAAGAAAGGATGACAGTCAGATTCACAAATGATCTGTTAAAAGTATGGTAGAGGTAAAGTGGTTATCTGGCAATATCTGTGAATAGCTTGACTATATTCATATTAGACACAACAGACCTATATGTAAACTGCAATGCCATAACAAAATGCAGATTTCTTTTCTCTTCTTATTGTTGCCATTATTGTATTCACTTTAAATTCAAGTGGCTCACAACACAAAACTGCCATGCACAAAGTGAGCATGATAAACATAGCTTTCTCAATATAATGCTTGTGCACGAATTTCCTATGTTTGTGGACAAAACTGCTTGCGAGCTCTCAAATATATACTGCTTGCGTGCAAATTCTCACGTTCTCTCAAATATGCAGTGCTCACACACAAATGTTCTTGCAATCTCATTTTATCATAGCAACTAAAATAAAGTGAACTAGTCTCTGTTGTCTTTCACATTGTTGATGACGTTGTGGAGGACATTTTCCCTGTCATCCTCTTCATTTTGAGGAGAAGCTGTTCCACAGGGCCCCTGAACACATACATTAGCATGTAGTGTTTTGAACAGTGCTATAGTAAAGTACTTCAATTAATCTGTTGTGGTAATACTATAGTTGCTATGGTAACACAACAAGTGTAATATAAACAAATGACCCAGTGCTGTAGTTTTTTTGTTTTGTTTTTACAATATTGTCACGGTTGTGGATCTGTCTGATTCTCTTGCACCTTCACCGCGTGGCTGTGTGTGTTTACATGTCGTCAGCTGAGCGGTCACGTGCTTTGCTGTTGCTCAGCATCGCTCAGCTGTTAATCAATGAACCACAGGTGCAGCGCGTTACCGTAAGCTTTTATCTGTTCAGTGTTTGTATCTCGTGTTGTCAGTTCGTTGTGGTTCACGTTTGTGTCTGTTCCTGTTAGGCTTCTCCCGCTGAATCTGCTGGTGGTGAGTCATCATAGAGTCTGTTGCTGTTGGACTTGTCATGCACGGCTTGGTTTCATTGAAGTTGTTACCGCTGTTTGCACTGATGACACTCACAAGAGATTCACTTTGTTTTGCTGCTCAGAAGAACTATTACCGCTGTTAAGCTTTGTCGATTTCCTTGAGAGATGCATCATTGCTCTACCCTAACCCTCGATATCTGGTGAGATCTATACCAGCTGTTATCTCCTGTTATCCCTGTTAATAAATCAACTTGCATTCACTTGCATTTGGGTCTCCTGCGGATTTGTGACAAATATAGGGTATATTATACTACAATTCACCACACTTTACGTAGTAAAACTACACTTTGTATTTCATTTTAAGAGTTCATTATTCTTAATACTACAGTATGCTGAAGAATTCATTAACAAGTTGTAAATAATACTAGCCTAAAACATAGGCAGTATACCTAACACTCAAAAACACTAGTGTTTATTATAGAATTTACCCTAACCTGTAGGTAAATAGTGTAGCAATATATAAACTATATCAACATTCTTGGGATAACAATTTAACAGGAGAGCAAAATCACGAAAAGAGGAGGAAACACAAGGTACAAATTGTGAGTCTGCATCATCTGATGGAGCGAGAGCAGATCATTCGCACGTGAGCAGCCAGTGTTTTGAGTGCACTTGAGGAGTTTTGTCTACGGACAGAGGTAACACCAGCGCGTTCGCTCGCTCGTCTTACATGAATGCGCTCTCGACTTGTCAGTGAAATAACGCCATATGCATGTACGTCCATCTCGTGAATATACTGTCTTCTGCCATTTTCATCAACAGTATGTGCTGGTTTTCCGTTGCACGTTAGGGCTTAACGTTACTGCGAATCGGGCTGAGCCAATAGCCCCGGACCTCGAGCTCAGAGGCTGAAATCATTCCGCATTCAAGGTAAACAGTTTCAATAGCCAGAGGGAGATTAATGACAACACAGGTATATTCACTCACCACGAACAGGAAATAGAACTGCAGTATTTTTTATTTGTTAATGTCTTGAGGGCGAAAAGTGTGTTGTAACGCACGCGTTACTGAACATGTACCGAGTAAAATATTACTGAAAATGTATTAGTAATGCCTTACACTACTGCGTTACAGGAAAATGTAATACGTTACTGTAATATATTACTTTTGTAACGCATTACTCCCAACACTGCTAACGATGGTTTGGGAAACGCACCCCTGAACAGTGACTACGTTTACATGGACATCACTAATCGAATTATTTGCCTTAATCTAATTAAGGCAATAATATGATTAAGGTGTTTACATGAGTTGCTTTTTGAATGTTCCTTTCATGATCCTGTTTTACATGTTATAACACATAATTCGATTAATGTCATTGTGTCACCGTGCTATCCACGTTTCCTTCAGAGTTTCATGTAATTTCGGGTGTTTCATTTTTAATGGTCACACTTTATTTTGATGGTCCGTTAGTTGAATTTAAGATACATTGCAACTAATTCTCAGTAGATTATAAATAGGTTGTTAGGTTGGGGTTAGGGTTGGGGTTAGTGTAAGTTGACGTGTACTTGCAAAGTTTCTTATAGTCAGTTAAATGTCTGTTGAAGGATTGTTAAATGTCAGTATCAACAGATATTAAGCTGAGAGTCTACTAATACTTAAATGGACCATCAAAATAAAGTGTTACCTTTTTAATTTGTCAACTTGAACTGCAGTTTGGCACTTTCACTTTCATTCGGGAACATTTCATGCATGTCCCCCATGACAAACGAGATATTGGATGCAACTGCTGGAAGAGTGTTGTTTTAATGGAAGTTCCGCATGCTGAATGGAAGAAAAAAAACCTCTGCATTTCACGATGCAGGTGTCTGTGGTCTTTACTGAGTCGGTGGGTGCAAAGAATAGTCAAACAGCCGTGTGTGTGTGTGTGTCCTGTTGCAAATTGTGGCGAAAAGTCCTACATGACGGTAATAGTTTGATTAAGGTGTTTACATGTCTGTGCTGCACTTCAATAATGCGACCAAAATCGGCATACTCCACATGTCTTAATTCGATTTCTCTTTAGTTCGATTATGACATTAATCGGACTAAATTAATCAAATCGCTGTTTACGTGGTAGACTCTTAATCAGAGTATTGTCTTAATCGCATTGAAATCAAATTCATTGCTGTCCATGTAAACGTACTGATTGATTACTCTGACACAACTGCAGCTCATTACAAACAAAACACTCACACACTATCATTGTGAGGTATTGTGTTGTGTTTGTTTCATGTCATGAAATTATCTGAGCCACTGTTTGTTTCCTGTTTGTTCCATTCCTGCCGGTAAAGTCTAGATGGCATACAGCTGCTGATACTCACAATATAGCATAATTTTTGCAGTTTGTAGCACAATGACGTACTGGATCAGGTCCAATATGTAGTGGATATTGTAACGCCCACTATGGTAAGGCCCATGCTACTGTGAATGTTGATTTTAGGGTTGGGGTAAGATAGACTTTAATAACAGACAATGTAATGGGTCATTTAAAGGTGCAGTAGGTAAGTTTGACACCCAGTGGTTGAAGTAGGTATTACATTCCTAGATCAAAACAAAAGCAAGTGCAGGTTGCCAGACTGACGACCAACAGGGGAGAGTCTGATGATTGAGGCTGATTTAATCATGTTCTAAATAAAAGCAACGACACACAATAGAAGTAATATTTTCCATATTAAAAGGAGTTTTTGTTCTAACTAACACCTCAAATTGATACATTAGAAATGGCTTCTATTTCTTGCAGCTGAACAACAGAAAACTGACAATGATCACCTCAGGCACACCTCGTGCTTTATTCAGTGTTAAATGCTAATATTGTGAGCTTGAATGCCATTTTACGTGACATTTATTGCCATACTACTGAAAGCAGCAGCAGATAGTTTACCTTAGATCTTGAAAATAAAATAAATCATTTGAAATTGAGCTTTAGAACTGTGAAATAATGCAAACAAACACATATCAGTGATTCAGCATCTACATTTAATAATGTTAAAGAGGTATAATATGTATTAATTAGACTATAAACCTTACCATTTTGTGAGTAAGTGCATATGCTGTGCTTCTGTAAGGCTATATTTTGATTTCTGTTAGATTTTGTCTGTTGCAAACCTGCTCACCTAATGTTTACACTCATAATATTTATATTATTTGCTAATTAATAACCTCATGTGGAATTTCAGTCACGGCATGCTTTGAGAGCCTTTCTGAATGAATGAATGAAATATACGGTTTTCCAACCAGGCAACCCGGAGTGCTGAAATGTAATTGGCTAAACTGGCAATGGGCGGGTTAAAAGAATCAAAACAAAAGATGCGTTCGACTTCATGCAGCGCAGACCGATCGAAATCTGTCTTAAAGCGGCGCATGTCGTTTAGAAATTTTGTCCGGATTGATGCTGCGCCGACGCCATGTGACTGTCACATGTGGCATCAAACTACTGCGACAGCGAGATCAGACAATCAATTCAGCCGGTGCAGCATCTGAAGAGTGACTGCTGAAGCTACAATGACGACACTGATATTACACAATTGTCCGAGTTCACCGCATGACAACAACTACGTGTGTTTCGGGTTTATTATTGGACAAATTCCGATTCACAATTTTAAAAACAAACAATTGACTTTTATGCCATCTCTATCTTGTACACATCATGCTTATTAATAGACTACAAATATTTAATTGCAGTAATGAACTTTTGTTAAATAATTTGTTTATAAGGGCTAGATTGTTTGCATAGGTTTATTTTTGACCTTTTTATACAGACTATTTACTGCATTCAGCTCCATGAACAATTAAAATTATATATTTTAGTGAATAACCTAAATATTAACTCAAATACATCTTACAGACTTGTAATAAAATAATAAAGAACTATTGTATTAAATAATTATAAAATGATTTGTATGATTATAAGATATATATTTTTTCCTGTCAAGCCGAAGTGACATTGATGTACCTGCTGTTTCTGGGAAATTTCTACTTAAATTAGCTCACTTATTTTAGCAATGTCCTTTTGTTCACTCTTTTTGGATTAAAGTGCTTTTTTGAAAAAGCTTTCATTACCAAAATAATCTTATTTATTGTTTAAGACTTAATCAAAATACCTTGTTTTGGGTTTTACACTAATATAACTTGGAAAGTTTTATATCTATAAATGTAAATAAATGCAAACCCCTTTTTTGCATATTCAAACAAGAAGTATTAGAATAAAGAGTGATGTTTAAACATCTAGAATTTGTGCTTATTGCTTTGTATTTAATAAAACCATGGATTTTTATGTTTATATTACCCTCTCGTTTCCCCTTATTTCTCTCATACGTTTGTTATATATTTAATTCATAATTCCCTTATTGTTTAAAATGAACTAGTTTGTATAGACTGTATTCTGTTTTATTTGTACTGTAAATCATTTGTTATAAATAAAACAAATTTAAAAATGATGATGATGCCATGTGATTTTGAGCAACTTTGAGCCCCAAAGTGTCCAGTTTGATGGCTGCGTTTTAAACTCCGCCCCCACTTGCGCTCGGCTAATTTCATTGATCACTGGTTGGAGCCGTGGTTTGAAGTCAACGCACCCAAAGACAGTGTTTTAGCACAGAACGCCTATTTTCAAAGCAGACTTCTGACTTTAGCATTGTTTTTCAGATAAACAAAATGTTCACTTGGCATGTTTCTTAAATATCTGCATATTGGTACTGTATTTTTATGCTTTAGAAGAGTCAAAAACTTACATACAGCACCTTTATTATTTAATATAAATAATTCTCATTTCTAGCAACAACCATTCACGCATACACGTTCACTACATTTTGGACCTGATCCAGTATGTCATCATACTATAGGCTGTAGTTGAACAAGATTAAACACACCTAAACTGAAACTTATTATCTGACCAGAATCATATAAACACAAGCAGATTAGCTATATTGTTGGTGACAGATAGTCCATCAATGTCTATGTGTATGTAAAAAAATTGAATTGTTGAAGTTGATAAGGATTTGGCCTTAGTTTTGTGTGTGTGTGTGTGTGTGCGTGTGCGTGTGTGCGTGTGTGTGTAAAATATTGTGATTTAAAAATGATAATAGATTTTTTTAAATGATTGTAGTTTCTAATTCAAATCCTTTGGGTATGAGATCAAAAACATAAAGACAACAAAGTCAAAAAAGATTATAAAGAATATCAGGAGGGCAGTCTGACCTCAGGAAGCCGATTCAGCTTGAGGGCCCGCTGCAATGTCATATTACGAGTGAGAGAAGAAAAGTTGAGCTCAATCAGCTTGCGTGTGTTCAGCGATCTGTGCCAGTACCTGTAAGCAACCATGAATGAAAACATAATTTAAATTAAAACAAGAACTCAAATAAAACAGTCTGTGAGAAAATTAAAGAAAGATTTGTATAATGTGTATCATACCTACAGCTCGCAACTGGCTTTGGCAGGACCGCATTGGTGCTGTAAACTGCTTGAGATATACCCAGCTGATGGACCCGTCTAGTGAGCTCTTTAATGAGGACTGGTGCCAGTCTTTTTGAGCGAAGTTTTTTGTGCACGCACAGGAAATTCACCTCTACCATCTTTAACTCTCTGTGGAGTATTTTTCATTTGAATCAACTAAACATATTGAATTACTGCAACTGGCCAAGAACATTTTATACTTACGTATCAAATGCTTTAATATTCGCAGGAATGGCACTTATGAATCCTACAAGTTTTTGATTGGAGTCTACTCTGACTCCACAATGCCAAAGTGACTGCCACCCAGGCGGACAAAGAGCCCTAAACATGAAGAGAAATGATAAGATTAGTTGTTTGTGTCAAGTACTATTGTAAATATACACATCGAGAAATAAAATATACCAGAGCAAGAACTGTGGAGAGTAGTGAGGGCGAGGTCTGTTCTCTTCCACCTCCTCATCCATGTAGTTTTCATTCAGAAAGTCCTTCAGTTCTCTAAGCTACAATTGCACAGAGACAGATAAGGATACAGATAACTGTTTATCTTTTCTGGAGCAGTTCCCAACTGGCAGACACCGATGCTAAAAATGCTACATATTTTCACATTTTAACTTTACATCATGACATTCCGAAGCTGAAATATTACACACGCACACGCACACACACACACACACACACACACACACACACACACACACACACACACACACACACACACACACACACACACACACACACAGTGGCAGTTCTAGCTTAAATGGCACCCTGTGCGAATCACCCCATATTTGCCCCTCAACCAACCCCCCTCAACCAAAAATTGTTGTTTTAACCAAACTTTGGGTAAAATATGGACAAAACCATCATTGGGATTATTAAAAATATTTATATTTATTATAAATAAATGTTTTATTAATATTGTTATTATAATAGAATTATTATTCTAAATAAATAACAGAAAACAATCCTAAATGTAACTGGAAAACAATGTAAAGACAAAACTGGAGTGATATGCTAAGATCACTTAAGAAATATTTTGCATGCATTTTTATTATGACAATTCTATAGAATACAAAAAAATATGTTTTATAGAATTATCTGTTCATCTTAGACCTGACTCAAGGCCGAGAATTAATGTTATTAAGTCTTACCTCCCTGACTTTATTTCTCCAGCTTCTGCTTCATAGCCATAGTCAAAATAGGATCATCATTACTGTATATTATAAGCTTCAGTTTTGTCAACTTGCAAAACTCACTGCGTGGCAACACCTTGTGTCATAAAAGTAACAGAAAAGGCCTTTCCTCCGGTTTCACAGCGCGTGAGCAGTGCATATTTTATCGACGTGCATGTAAACAAGAGCAGGGGCAGCGCATGTGGTGTGCGGGAATGGTTTTCTGCGTGCATGCGTCAGTTTGTTTTCACCAGCGTTGTTTTGGTTGCACATAAAGAATAACAAACTTGCGTGTGCAAAAGACGCTGAATGTGATTGGCCCCTAAAGTCTTTATTCTGGGATTACCTAAATTAATAAATTTTCATAAAGTAAATTGTATCTCTCAAAGCTTACTGGGGCACAGATGATTTTTAATGGGGCACGTTTTTATTAGATTTTTTTGCACCGTTTCCCTGTACCGCCCTCAGCAAGATGCCGCCCTGGGCAATCGCCCATATTGCCCATGCCTAAATCCGCCACTGCACACACACAAATGTAAAACTTTATGGAGACTTTCCATAGACGTAATGATTTTTAATGTAATGTACACTGCTAGACATTTGATTGTATTTTTGCTGTGATTGCCACTGTTGCCAGCAAGTTAACACAAATGCCCCTTTACAGTAACTTACATATAAATGTGTTTTACAGTAGCACGACCCTACTACAATTTCATTTTACAGTAAAACAACCTTTCTGCAAAATCCTTTTATGGTAAAATGCACTTTACCACATTTGAATTTTACAGTATGACGGTTTTTACAATACTTCTACTGTAATTTATTTACATTTTACACTAGCAGTACAATACTTTTATTTTTAGTATTTTGAATTTAATCAGTTCCAAACAAGTGACGTGATCATGTACAACAGTATTTTTACTATGCATTGTTATTATATCCATTTTAAATAGCTTACAAAAGTAGTTTTCATTCATTAATCTATTTTAAATACATTTTGTGTTACAAGATGTTAACTAATAATTTTATTTGATTAACTCTCTTGTTTTTGTCTTTAACTACAGTAGCAGTACTTGATTACTTTAATTACAGTAGAATACTGCAAATTCCTAATGTGCAGTAAGCTACTGTACAAGTTTTTAAATGACCCACAATGCAGCATTTATAGCAAAGCTACACATCTTTAAGCATAAAGCATAGCTGAGATCTCCAGATATAAATACTTGTTCACTTCTACTATCATTTGAGTTCTCTGGTTATAAGCCCAGCAAAAAAAAGGCTTTGGGTCCAGGAGGATTTGTTTTGAAATGATCTGTTCACTTATGACTCTTACCTCTTCCCAAAACAATAGCTTCCAAACATTTTGTGCAAATATCTGGTATTTTTATTATATCTATTTAATTCTACTTGTGTTACATATGTCGCATTATTCATTTATACTGTATGTTTAAACCTAGTAATATTAAGTCATTTTTAATAATGGATATGTAGTAATGGATGTGTAGTTCACAGCATGCTTTGCATGGAATTGAATTAAGAGAAGAATCATTTGAAAATAAAAGCAACTATAGGTGTTTTTAATTGGGAGAAAGACTTGCTAGATTAAAAGAGTTTTGCGTGTGGTTTTTTTTTTAGTTTCTCACCTTGCAGAGGAGTAGCACTCATGCATTGGGTCGTGGTATTTATTATTATCCGAATGTTTGACGATTCACTCAGAAAGCCATAGCTGTGCTAACACTAGCTCTGAGGTCAGTAAGCATTTTCATTGTAAAATTACACATTTCAGGTCAATGGAAATGTATGTCTTAATTAAATTAAGTTATGCTAAGTTTACTAATTTGTAACTAACCAGATTCACCTAATTTGATAAAAGCAATGTTCCTTCTGCTAAAAAAGAACTTGATATTACTTGATTAATTTAAATAAATATAGACTCAAAATGATAAATAAAACATCAGGTTAGGTTAAACATTAAATCATTTTTACATCTCATTGACAAGTTATTTGTACATGATATAAGATAGTAAAATTTGACTCAAATTGAGTTTTTTACACAATTCCTTCATGTTGTTTCAACCCAAATCAGTTAAGTTAACTTAATATTTTTTTTACAAATTTAACAGATTCAACATAAAATAATTAAAATCATACAAAAAAAAAAGAATTTTGTTGTTTCAACTCATTTTAAATAAGTAGTTTGAACAAGCAGCAAAAGTCTTTTTTTTTTTTTTTTTGAGTGTGTGTACATTAAGTCATTTTGGGACCATGTTGGTTCACAAATCTCTTGCTCACCTGATCCTGGTTGGTTAGGTTGAGTGTGTCCCAAATGAATCCTTGTGGCAGGGAATATGGCTCTTCTCTGACTTTTAGCCACTCTGATTCAATTGGCCCGTATGATGTCACTTTTTCATCTAAAAGAGCATGAACATACTTTGTAGATATGCAGAGTTTTGGTAGGTTCTAGCTTTTGCACTGTGCATCATACCTATCTTAGGCACTGGCTGGGTATCCCAAAACCGGTATGTGTGTCTACGAGCCTCTTGTAGGTTTTTTGGAAGTCCCTGACCTAAAGAAAACAGGTGCAGTGCTTTCTGAATTTCCTGTTGCTTCTCCTCGGGTAGAGAGTCCAGCTGGGGATAAATTTGTGCTGATTTGAAACGTTAAATATAAATAGACTCAACACTTACACACACAAAAATCATCATTATTCTTAATAATTTCACAGAGTGTCAGTTACCATTTCAAAGGGGTCACGTGGCCCCTCTTTAGCCCATGCCTGCTCCTTGTTTTTCTTTGCCTTCTTCTTTTTGCCTTCAGCTCCTCTGTTTTCTTCTGAGCTCTCTTCACTGAATACAACCAATACACTTTAAAATAAGGAATAAATGTAACGAATCACAAAAGAGAATGAACAGATCACTTACAGAACATTCTGCTTGGCCATTAAAGAGTTTGTGGACATTGGAGCAGCCAGTGGTGTGATCGGTCAGCTCAGTGGTTATGGGTGTAGGAGCTTATCTTAATTTGCAGTGAAGGCAGTAGGTAGACACCCGGCCTCCCCCCTTGAGTATTCACCAATCAGCTGCCCTCCACACCCTTACACTTATCTTACAGTACAGTACGCCTTTAGACTGATCTTCAAACCTCTAAAAGAACAGTTTAAACTGTCAGACTTCAACTTTTACATTGTTTCATGCTTCAGAAATACATGTAACTTGAAATATGCCACTTTTAGTTTGTTTAGGATCATTTCAAATACAACTAATAGACTTCTAAATGTACGACACATAATAGACATAAATGATATTATCAGATCCTTGAGTTTAAGTAAAATAAAAATACAAATGCACTCTAAAAAAAAAAACCTTATTGTTTTATGTTCAATCCACTTAAATTTGTGAAAACTAATAAGTTAACTTAAATCCTTCATGTTGTCCCAACACTAATCAATTGTGTGAAACATTTTTTACAGTGTGTATTTAACCTTTAATTTGATAAAATTGTGTTAAATTTAAATTTAATTGTGTAATATATACTGTATATATATTTTTTTTAATTCTTAAATTTTTTTAGTTGGTGCTAAACAAACAAAATGGATGGAAATCTTGCCCTTGAGTTTATTCAACGATTTTTATTTTATTTTTTTTTTGAGTGTATCTCCACTTGAGCAGCTGAGATTATGTCGTTATTAGACATCAAAATAACATTGTCCTTAGACACTGGCTAGTCATTGTATTTTGGTCACCTGACATCACAACCTAAATCTAACCTAATATCAATGCCTTATGACGTTGTGTGTCTGCTGGGCAATAATTAAATGCACTACAAAATGTTACGTTTACACACATGCACAAATTACATGTAAATGCATCAGCTTTCTACAGTGTAATACTCACTACTCTCTACTCTTGAGTACTTTTGAAAGGTCTTTTTACCCATACTTTGAGTAATATTTACAACAGATACTTTTACTTTATTTGCACTACATTTTTTGGGCAAGTAATGGTACTTTTACTTAGGTATGATTTTTTAGTACTCTTTCCACCACTTTTCATTCCCAATTACCTACATCATTACAATTGTATTTAAATTACTTTTCTAATTACTTTGTCTGAAAAGTAACTCAGTAAGTAATTTAATTACTTCACTCAGTGCTAAAATTATACATAAATCTCACTAGACAATAGAAATTAATCTCTTAGTACTTTACATGAGTCATACAAGACCTTTTAGTTTTGCCTAAAAAACACTTAAAATGTAAACAATACATTTATAAATACACAAAACCTTTCAAATGAATGACACCATATTTCATACAAACCATACATTTCCCAAACATTTTACACATGTGCAATAATGGTTGAACAAATCTTAAACTTTTGTAATTGTAAGATTATAAAGAGAGTTAATACGCAAAATATCTGTATAACAAAAATATTTATAATTACTCTGCTTCTCTGAATTTTATATTGTGAACTGGTTACTTAACCACATGCAATTGTCTTTATAAATGATAAATGTTCTTCTTTTGCTGAAAAACTGAATTATTATGTAAAATATATATCACTGTGCTTCTCTGAATTGATGTATACAGAATGGCTGAATTAAGTACAGTATTGAAGACAAGTACATTATAAGTAATTGTAATTAAATTTAACTACAGTCAGTGCACTGCTTGCATTTACTCCAGGTTAACAATTCCTAGGCTGGACTACTGTAATGCTCTGTTTGCTGGCTGCCCAGCATCCTCTATTAACAAACTTCAGCTAGTACAAAACGCAGCTGCCAGAGTTCTTACCAGGTCTAGAAAATATGATCATATCACCCCAATTTTATCCTCCTTACACTGGCTGCCTGTTAAGTTTCGTATTGAATATAAAATATTGCTTCTTACCTATAAAGCCTTAAAATATCTAGCTCCTGTTTATCTAACCAACCTTCTGTCTCGCTACAATCAACTCGCTCTTTAAGATCTCAAAACTCAGGGCTTCTGGTAGTACCTAGAATAGCAAAGTCGAGTAAAGGAGGTCGAGCCTTCTCATTTATGGCCCCTAAACTCTGGAATAGCCTTCCTGATAATGTCCGAGGCTCAGACACACTCTCGCAGTTCAAAACTAGATTAAAAACCTATCTTTTTAGCAAAGCAGACACTCAGTGCAACACTTAGCGGTATGACGCATGATGTGCCCCACGCAGGTTTTTTTTTTTGCATCTCGTTTATATACACTATGAACAGCAGCTACGCTAATTATTCTCTTGATTCTCTATTTCCACCTGGGGATACTCATTCCGAGGCCCTCAGACTATGCAGCACCACTGATGCGATCCAAGACCAGCGATGAGATGATCCCAAGGTTTTTATAATCCTGGACCAGGCCGTATCCTGAGCAGCTGCTGTGGTGGTCATGGAGGAGTGGAGAGCATGAGACTGATTCGTGTGACGCTCCAAGGACAGACGAGTCTTCGCTGAGGTCCAGCATTCCCCAGTCTCCGGCGCCTAGACTGCAGCTCTGCACAAGACGTTTGGCCATAGGAGAAATGGTCATGCCCAACTGAGCCAGGTTTCTCTCGAGGTTTTTTAAATTCTTCACTTATGCCAATTGGTGAAGTTTTTTCCTTGCCGCTGTGCATCGATGGAATTGCTCCTCAGTGTTTGGACTCTCAGTAGTGATTATTAACCCACACTGAACAAAGCTAAACTGATCTGAACTTAAAAACTGAAAACTGAACTGACACTGTTTCAATTAACTATAATCTTCCATGTGAAGCTGCTTTGACACAATCTACATTGTAAAAGCGCTATACAAATAAAGGTGAATTGAACAACAGATAAAAATCTAAATACAACAAATCAAACCCTAAATGCCAGACTATGTCAAAAATATTTTTTGCTTTGTATTTATGTACATTTTGTATACTAGTCATTTTCTTTGGCCATAAAGATAGCCTTGGGTGCTGACAGCATTAAAATAAAGAATTTCCTAACTAACCACAACTAGCAATAGAAAACGACTATGTCACAATATATTGTTATCATTATTGTCAAAAATCATGAAACAGCATGTCTTCAAGTCCAAATTTGGAACTATTTGTAAGACAATTTTGTACTAATGTTGTACCACAAATAGTTATAAAATACTCATTTCAAGTATGAAATTGGCATGTTGTAGATTATAGCAGTTTGAAGGTATATTCAAACATTCTGAATAGATTTGAATTAATTATTGTGGTCTCTCTTTTACATTTGTTAAAGATTTTATTTATGACAGTCACAGGCCAAAAACTTTTACCTTAGGTTTCAGATGAGAAGACCATAAGACCATATTTTGACTAATCAGAACTTCTGCTGAATCCCTATAATATATCCCTATAATGGATTTCTATAATACTTTTCAGACAAGTTTGTGTTTGTTCATCAAAATGTATCAACCCCTTCATCAGTTTTTGTCTGCTGGAGAGGGCAAGTCAAATTGGAGTTGACATGCACTTTCACTTTCATAGAGTTCACACTATGTTCAATCAACTCTCTGGTGTTTTTTTTTTCATTCGAGCCAGAGATTTAAATTTGTTGACCTGAGGTAATTACACAGTTGTTAGTACATAGCACTTACGTCCATATTTTTTATTTAATTTTCCTTCGGCTTAGTCCCTTTATTCAGCAGGGGTCACCACCGCCAACTTATCCAGCATATGTTTTACACATCAGATGCCCTTCCAGCCCCAACCCAACACCCAAACATCCATACAAACTCAATCACACACATACACTATGGCCAATTTAGTTTATTCAATTTACCAATACTGCATGTCTTTGAGCCCCCGAAGGAAACCCACGTGAACACAAGTAAAACATCCAAACTCCACACAGAAATGCCAATTGACCCAGCCGGGACTTGAACCAGCAACCTTCTTGCTGTGAGACGACCAGTGCTAACCATTGAGCCACCGTGCCCTCATTTTTTGATAAGTATTGAAAATGTTTTAAGAGAGATATTTTCTACTAAAAATACACAGCGTCTGAACCAAGAAGACCACACCATTGTACAATGCTGAGAATGCCTATGCTTGTAGAATCTCTCAACCCGTTTTACCCAGCCTGGTGAAAAGGGTGGTTCTTTTTTTGTTTTTTTAAAAAAGCTTTGCTGATTTTTCCTAATTTTTTTAATGTATTTATGATATTCCATATCCAGTACAATGGTCAGTAGAGTTTGATGTGCTCGTTCTTTGTGTTTTTGATGCACTCAAAATATTTATTTTAATTTTCTCATATCTCACTGGTAAAGTATTTATTTACAAATGTGTGTAAAAACAGTAGTGATATCAATTTAGAATTGTTGAGAGAAAAATATGTGTGTACAGACTAGTACCACAGTACAAATTTATTTTACTATCAAAAGGAAAAACAATTTTTTAGGAATCTTTTCAAATTTGTATGTCTATAGACTATTTTGACATTCATTATAGGCCAGGGGTTCCCACACTTATCAGCCTTTCAGTGACTCCCAAGCCCCAATATCCTCTGAGGTGGTTAGAAATATACAAACCTTGCATGCAACGGTGCACACACACCAATAGACCAATCTATTCTTTATTTAATTTTGGAGAACGCCACTCGGAGATCATCCACCATGTTCAGTTGTCACCTGTATTTATTAATGTACGCGAGTGCCGTAAAAGGTGTCAGAAAGTTTAGTCAGGTGCCATAAAATCACTCTGCTGTATCTGATGCTATTGCTGTCTTTAAAATAACATAATCACAGCAGGGGTCACAATCCAATGAAAAAAAATGTGCATGTTGTTTTTTTTATGTAACTATTAACTAGTATTTTTTATCTTCTGTTGGTTATGGATAAAATACGCTATCATTTTATTGAATAGTTTAATAAAATAAATTAGATTTTTGGAAATCATCAAGTGACCCCCACTTTGGGAACTCCTGCAACAGGTAAATAACAAACTTTAACTTTCCTCAGATATCAGAATTTAGCCATATGAATAATAGGAAAATAAAATATAGTAATAATAGTAATAACAATCAGGTGCTTCATGAATTTTCCAGCATCTCTTATAAAAAAGCAAATGAAGAAATTAGTGACACTTTTTGTTTGTCTTTTGTGATTCCAGAATACGGTCCAAACAAAGTTATACTAAAAGTCACTCTAAAATGTTTTTTCTCTAGTGAAAGTGAAGTGAAAGTCATGACATGGCCAAGTATGGTGACTGGGAATTTGTGCTCTGCAATAAACCCATCCAAGTGTGCACACACAGCAGTAAACACACACAAAAGTATAAATACACACTGCCCGGGGAGCAGTTGGGGGATCTGTGCCTGGCTCAAAGGACTCGCCTCAGACGTGGTATTGAGAGCACTCCCACCACCTACAATCCATGCCGGTGCCAGGACTTGAACCTGCGATCTTTTAATCACAAGTCTAACTCTTTAGGCCAATGGTTAGTCTAACCATTAGGCCTCGTTTTCCCGTTAGAAGACATATTTAACACTGTTACAATTGTCAATAATTATATTTTATCATAATACTGAACATGTCTTGGGTAGACTATATGTTTTCTTGCACAGCTGAATGTTAGACTCATTAAAATAATTGTTTGAACAAGCGGTAATAAGCACAAGTTTAACTTGCTGTGAAGCTGGAGTGACCAGTCGCAAGCTCTCTTAACAGTTATTTACTATTTTTGATAAATAATTTTGATGGCATGGCAATTTTGAGCTCATGTAAGGGACAAATCAGACAAATTCTGTACCATAGCAGTGAGATTCTTGAACTGCTGGCTATGAGCTTGAGCAGTGGTTGCAGCTTTGCATCTGAATCAGCATTCATTATTTACCACTGAATAGATGTCATGTGACACCATATGTGCGGGCAAGCCCCCATTTTGACAAAAAGTGTTTCCAATGTAGTCTTGTGACATCTAAAGCAGTGGTTCTTAACCACATTCCTGGAGGCTGCATGTTTTGGATGTCTCCTTTGTCTGTCGCACCATCCCAGGTCTTTCAGTCTCTGCTAATGTGCTGATGATCTGAATTAGGTGTGTTTGGTTAAGGAGACATGGAAAATGACGTCGATCTAAAGTATCGATATAGAATGAATGCACTAAAGTTAATTTAATGACATTTGCTTAAGTTAACCTATAAGCACTTACATCAGCTTTATCAGTTAATATATTTATAAAATCCTTGGCTACTGACATGTCAACTTTCTGTGATCTGATGGCTTTGTGTTGTTTCCAGCGAGAGCCATTTAAGAGCACAACCTGTCTCATTCAAAATCAGCCAATCAGAGGATGACTTTGAATCTGGTGAAGTGTTTATAGTTAACTATGCTGCATGCTTCTGATGTCCAGGCTATAGTCAACAAGATCCAACACAGGCTCATTCTGAAAACGTAGTCCCGTGGACGTTTCTAGAGACTGCAAATTATGTATCAGGAAGTACGTATGGCTTCATTTATTTATTTTTTTTAAACGAACGATACGAGGCGGTATGACGCCGTTTCTTTTCGCACTTACCAGTTGACCGCTTACCTCCGTGTGGAGGGCTTTCCCGCAACAACCAGTTTGTCCCGTTAGCTCGTCGTGTACGTCGGCGGATTTGAGATGCAGAGAGGAGTTGACCACGATGACGACGACGGCGTTCAACTCCAGGGAAGAGCGGTTCCAGAAATCAGGTAAGACAAAAACAGAGTCCAAAAAATAAAATGAACAAGTGAATAACAGGGTTAGAATGTGGTAAAATCTGAAAATGTGGTAAAAATCAGACGAGGGTTTTCCTTTTTCTGGACGGCTTTTGTAAACCGTTGGTTGGGTTTAGGGGAAGTAAGTGGGCGGGTGGGTCAATCGATAAAATTGGTTGGGTTTAGGGAAGGAGGAGGGTCAGTCGATTGGATTGGTCGGCAAGCCAGTCAGTCAGACAGACAGTCGGTCGACAGCGGCCTCTTGTGGGTTCACGCGAGAACGGTGGGTGCGAACGGCACTCGCGAGAGAAATTTGAGACATGAAAAAGCGCACACAGCGGCCTCTCGCAGATTCGCGAAAACAAAAACTGTAAAAATACCTAACTCCTGGGATGTATTTCGCGCTCTCCAGAACTGTCCACGGGACTACGTTTTCAGAATGAGCCTGGGTTGACGAGATCATAACAGAGCATCTCTTCTCAGGGTCCCAGTTACATATGTAGCCTAAAACAATTTATTCAACATGGCTTTATTAAAGCACCTTTATGACAGAAAATCTGACATCGATTCCCGTAATATTAATGCAACAATGGCCTATGTGGCTAGGTGTGACATCATGTGAAGCAGCTTCTGGGTCCAAGTGCTAAATTAAACTGTATAGGGAGACTTAATAAATGGTAATAATAAAAGTTTACTGTATTACTTACAAAAATCACAATTGCAATATATACAGTTAGGTCCATAAATATTTGGACAAGGATTTGCACAATTCTAACATTTTTGGCTCTATAGACCAACACAATAGACTTGAAATTAAACAAACAAGATGTGCTTTAATTTGAAGGTATTTACATCCAAATATTTTATTTAATTTACCTTTGCAATCAATTACAGCCTTAAAGTCTGGAACACATAGACATCACCAGACGCTGGGTTTCATTCCTGGTGGTGCTCTGCCAGGCCTCTACAGCAACTGTCTTCAGTTCCTGCTTGTTCTTGGGGCATTTTCCCTTCAGTTTTGGCTTCAGCAAGTGAAATGCATGCTCAATCGGATTTAGGTCAGGTGATTGACTTGGCTATTGCATAACATTCCACTTCTTTCCCTTCAAAAACTATTTGGTTGCTTTTGCAGTATGCTTTGGGTCATTCTCCATCTGAGAATGTGAGAAGAGAATATTGCCTGAAACTCTTCAGAATTCATCCAGCTGCTTTTGTCAGCAGTCACATCCATCAATAAATACAAGAAAACCAGTTGCATTGAAAGCCATTCATGCCCACACCATGTCACTACTACCACCATGCTTCACTGCTTAGGATCATGAGCAGTTCCTTTCCGTCTCCATACTCTTCTCTTCCCATCACTCTGGTACAATTTGATCTTGGTCTCATCTGTCCACAGCATGTTGTTCCAGCTCTGTGAAGGCTTTATTAAAACTTTAATCTGGCCTTCCTGTTTTTGAGGTTCACCAATGGTAAACATTTTGTGGTGAACCCTCTTTATTTACTCTGGTGTAGTCTTCTCTTAATTGTTGACATTGGCACACATACACCTACTGTACCTCCTGGAGAGTGTTCTTGATCAGGCCAACTGTTGTGAAAGGTGTTTTCTTCACCAGGGAAAGAATTCTTCGGTCGTCCACCACAGTTGTTTTCCATGGTCTTCCGGGTCTTTTGGTGTTGCTGAGCTCACTGGTGCGTTCCTTCTTTTTAAAAATGTTCCAAACGTTTGTTTTGGCCATGCCTAAAGTTTTTGCTATCTCTCTGATGGGTTTGTTTTGTTTTTTCAGCCTAATGATGGCTTGCTTGACTGATAATAACCACTCTTTGGATCTCATCTTGAGAGTTGCCAGTAACAAATTCCAAATGCAAATAGCACACTTGAAATGAACTCAGGACTATTTATCTGCTCATTGTAATTGGGATAATGAACTTTTGGACCCTTAACAAATGGGAGGAACATATCCAGACTGTTGTAATTCCTACAGCGTTCACCTGATTTGGATGTAAATACCCTCAGATTAAAGCCAAGTTTGCAATTAAAGCATATCTTGTTCATTTCATTTCAAATCCATTGTGTTGGTGTATAGAGCTAAAAATGTTAGAATTGTGTCGTTGTCCAAATATTTATGAACCTAACTGTATATCTATGCCTATTATCCGATGACCACAAAGTGATTATTTTTTTATAAATTGTTAAAATATTGGTGTCTGTGATGCAGCAAGTTCAGAGACTGTTGTGTACACCATGATTTTATATAAAATTCACTTTAATGTGAGATATGACTAAAAATTGGTCATGAACGAATGTTTTCTCAATTCAAATGATTAGCGTCCTGGACCCAGAAACAGTACTCCATACTGTACGTCACGACTTAACAAGCGGATATACTTACAGTACATTTCAAAATAAGCAATTCATAGCATTTTAAAGTCATTCTAATCAGACTAAAACTAACTCTATTTTGGAAAATAAAAAGCTTAAAAAGAAATATGATGTAAATATGTGATAAATATATCAATTTCAAGTTCAAAGCTATAAATGTTAAAACATTTCAAAAAATAAAAGTTTAAAGGATTGCAGAGATTTTGACATGGCAATATGGCATTTACAAAAAGTAAAATCACATTTTCTTGTCTTTGTGTTGACAAGTGCAGCAGTTTTCTTTCTATACTGAATACATTTTAATTGCACTGGCTCAGCTCAGCGATTGTCAACACCATCTTCAAGTATGCTCCATGTCTGAGTCGGTTCTTCACTTTCAGTAGCTGCATAGAAAGTCATTTTTGTTGAGAAATGTGAATTTGCAAAATGCTACATAGGCTGGTGCATATAAAGTCTTGTCATTTCAAGATATTACTTATTAGCATTACCATTATACCTTTGGGATATGTTTATGCACATACAGATAACAAATAATACATAGTTCATAACATATAGCTCTCACATAGTTTTGGGTTACAAAGTTGGTAAAAAAAATGATGTTCTTGATGATTGAACCGCATGCTTTACTTTTAGGCACTATGTGCAACTGCTTTTCTTGCAGGGCTGCTGAATCCAGGTGTGATTTTGACATGGATGAAGAGACTGGAGGGAGATATGCTACAGCCATCTGCATTCAAAAGGCGCACGTGTCTGTAACCTAAAGCACAGATGTTAAGCATGTGCATTTACCATAGAACAATCTTTGTTCAGTAAAGAATCAACAAAAGATGTACCTGTTCGTAAGCTTGGGAACGGAAGTGTAAACTGGCCAAGAAAATCATTCCTGGTGGTGTAGTCATGGTCCTCGACCATAAAGCGGATTAATACCAGCTCTGGCACATGAAGCTGGAACTTAAAGGTACAGTCCCATCTAGGGTTAAACCCTGAGAATGAAGACATAAAAAACAAAAATTAACATTTTAAACGGGTGGTCAACTACGAAATCATATTTTAAACTTTAGCTGATGTGTAATGTAGCTGTGTGAACATAAACAACATCTCTGAATATAAGACGCTCAAAGTTCAATGCAAAGGGAGACATTGGCTTTTACAGCGTTAGCTTAGCAAAGCCTACAGCGAACGAAGTTTGGGGACTACAAAAAAATACATCCGGGTTAATGAAATCATAAACCCTTCAGGTTACGTGCATATACCATGCGCATAAACCCTGCACAGTAAAGGGGCGTGGCCAGAGGCGTTGTAATGTTATAGCAGAGAAAGCTAAAATGGCATTCCAAATGCTGCCATTTCAACAGAGATTCTTTTGTTTCTAAATTTGGGTTTCCAAAGAACATGACACAAATAGAGAAGTGCTTACAATTTAATTTGAATTATGTTCCAGAGAATTATTTAAAAAGAATATAGCTAGCATTTGACAAAGAACAGCTTCCAGAATCTCTCCCAGTTCAGTGCTGCATTTGGCTAAAAACTCCTCAAAGAAGAAGCAGTTCCAAGCTTATTAGACGAAGCTGTGGATTGTGAGCCACAAACTGTAAATATGTTTATTTGTCAAAATTGATCTATTACACGCATAGTTTCTAGTGTTAATGGTATGTTGTACGAGAACGTAAACAAAGATTTAAACAACAGGAAATGCTGTTTGGCACCGTAACAATTGAGCTACAAATTCATATTTATCCGTCAAACCGCTGTGAACTCCCACAATCTTCAGCAGCGCTGCAGTGTCTCTCTATTAGGGGTGTCAAAATTAATTGTTTCTTTGGTGCACCGCAATGCAGACGCGGACATTTCGGTATCGGTTCAGTAATAATCATAACCGGTTATTATGTACTAACGTCATTTATCTTGTATGTGCTATGTCGCCGTAGCTTACTATGGCAAAGGAAGGCGAGCGCTAGTATTTACAACGCTCCAACTACTTAAAAACGCAGAAGCTGTTCCCAATTTCACTGCGTGTGTGTTTGCTGGACAGTCTTTCACTGACACTTACAGCAGAAGCCCCTGTTTTACTGCGATTGAGAGAATGAAAGTACTCTCTCTCTCTCTCTCACTCTCTCTCTCACTGTGGCCCATTTGACCTGCTGGCGTCACTTTTTCTCTCCTCTCAGCTGTTACAGCGATACTTCTGGATACAGACACGAGCGCGTGTCTACAGGGTTTTCTCCACCGCAACTATCAAGGATCAGCTGTGATCGCGGCTACCATTTATCAGTGTTTAAACCAGGCTTTACTCATCTGTGAAGAGCGCCAGCGCATAAAGCCAATCGCAGCCCTTTCAGTTGAGCGCGTGACCAATCAAAGAAGTGTAAGAAAGCACTTGCTAGACAAGGATCAGAAAGCAAGCGGGATATTTATATTTGTTTATTTGCTATAAATGCTCGTGTTGTTCAAAGGCACAGTTTATATACCTGACTGTTTGTATTAAAGGACAAAATTGTATTACAAATAGTAAATATAAATATATTTATACATTTTAATACAAGAATTGCTTTGTTGTGAAGAAAATATAAAACTGTGTATGGAAAGCATCGACAAAGCACCATGATGCACCGAAACATCGAATTGAACTGAATCGATGGCATGATAAATTGCAACCAACCCGAACCGTGAGACCAGTGTAGGTTCACACCTCTACTCTCTATGCGGCCAATTTCCCTGCATTCTACATCACAAATAACAAACTCGCAAAAGATATGTGAACGTTTCATATAACTTACACATGCTTATTTCTGAATAAATGTGAAAGACACTTGTCAGATTTTATTTTAGAGAGCAGGCGTGAGGTTCAGCTGTGTCTTCTTCATTTTATGTCTGATTCAGGCTCAAACTCAAACAGGCTAAAAGCTACTTTGACTGACAGTGTATTTACACAACGGCAAAACGCATGCTAGTAGAGCAGATCCGCAAATCACAGCACATGTTAGGTGACCAATCAGAGCCTCTTAAGGGCAGGTTTTAGAAGGAACTAGGAAATATGATAGTCGTTTTCATATTAGCTGAGTAGCTGTATACAAGTAAGGTATATGAAAAAATACTTTCATATTTTTTACAATTGAAGCATGTACACACATTGCCTTGCACCCTATAAATACAACCATGCCTTAAAAATACACTCTGTACCACCCCTTTAAACAATGTAAACATTAAAAATTTTAATTAAAAAATGCTTAAGTACCATTATTGTTAATACGGTGTGTCTTCTTCGTGCTGTTGTCTATGGGAGCCCCATAAGTTTGGACCCAAACAAGAGGGTCCACAATGGAACTGAGCTTTTCTTTGTCAGGTTTAGGCAGCTGCTGGGCTGAAATCACCTGGAACAAGATATGGAAACATGTTTTTATACACTGCAGAAAATATCTGTACATTAGCTGTTTTCCATATTTTGGGTTTCATGTTTATATTTTTATTTACCCCTGCTTATTTATGCTTCGGAATTGCATTATGAGACCTTGATCTTTCTTCTAATAACTTTTAACCTTGAAAAGTTGGAAAAAGTGACTTTTATTGTCATTTTTAATAGTTCAAAGTGGGGGTGTTGTATATTACTGTACAAAAACCTTGTAATAAACTGCCAGTACATTTTATGTTAATTTACAGACTTATTTCCAGCCCAGGCACATTCTGAAAACGTAGTCCCGTGGACGTTTCTGGAGACCGCGAAATACGTCCCGGGAGTTATGTATTTTTGCAGTTTTTGTTTTCGCGAATCCCCAAGAGGCTGCTGCGTGCGCTTTTTTGTATCTCAAATGTCTCTCGCGAGTGCCGTTCACGCCCGCGCTGTTATCGCGTAAACCCACCAGAGGCCGCTTCTGTCTGTCTAACTGAATGATTGACTGGGCGACCGGCCAATCGACTGACCTACCCTCCTCCTTCCCTAAACCCAACCAATTTTACGGATTGACCCGCCCACCCACATACTTCCCTAAACCCAACCAACGGTTTACAAAAGCCAGAAAAAGAAAAGCCCTCGTCTGATTTTTACCATGTTTTCAGATTTTACCTCGTTCTCAGCCTGTTGTTCAATTGTTCGTTTTATTTTTTTGGATTGTGTTTTTGTCTTACCTGATTTCTGGAACCGCTGTTCCCCGGACTCGAACCTGGTTGTCATCGTTGTGGTCAACTCCTGTCTGCGTCTCACATCCGCCGACATACACGACGAGCTAACGGGACAAACTGGTTGCGGCAGGAAAGGCCTCCACACGGAGGTAAGTGGTCAGCTGGTAAGCGCCAAAAGGAACAGCGTCATACCGCCCCGTAGCGTTTGCTTAAAAAATGAAACGCAACCAATACGTACCTCCGGCTACATACTGTAATTCGCAGTCTCCAGAAACATCCACGGGACTACGTTTTCAGAATGAGCCTGTGTTGCTTATTTCTCAGTATGTTATTTCTTATACATTATATTTTTTAAAACTACTAAAATGTCAATAAAAGTCACTCTGCAGACCGAGCAGAGATCAAGTTCCCATAATGCAATTCAAAAGCATAAATAACCGGAAAACACTTGTGAATTACCAAAAAGTGTGAAACGCTTGTGAATCACAGTAGGCTTTACAGTGTTTGCTGCAACCTACTGTACCCATCAAGCCATTTTGTTTTTAAAAGATGTCTAATAGATGTCTAAACATAGTCGTCTTGGCTAAAACAAGGCTAAATTTGTGCTGTCAGTAAAAATCCAATAGACGTCTAAGAATAGGCCAAAATTAGACTAGTCATCAATCTACGTTTAGATGTCTATTAGACGTCTATTAAACACAAAATTGTTTGCTGGGTAATGTAGTCTAAAACACTGCGTGGAAATTGAGGCTGCCACAATGTTACTGATTCATTTAAATATAATGTTTTTTCAGACCATTTTTGCCAAATATATCTGCAGGTCAAATGTGTTTACTTTATAGCACTTAACTTCAGTATTTCAAATAATTTGTTCAAGCTGGAAATAGAAAGGCAACAGATGTGAGGTTTTGTTTTCACAAAGACTGCTCTATTCAGATGGTTTACCTTGATAGTTAGTAGTGTCGGGTTGTAGCCAGGACCTCCCCCAGTGTTTTCTGGGTTAAACTCTGAATCAGGCTGGCACATGAAGCTTGGTTTTAGCACATAGCCGCAATTTCCGTTTGCTAAGAAACGGCCTCTGTTCAGATCCATCTCTTCAGATTGGGTTTGGAAGTTCAGTGCCACTGCAGAATAGCTTTTTGTCAGTCATTTATAAATATGGAGATTTTTAGAGTCTGCACATTTTCCTTCAATAAATGTTTACCTATCTGGCAACCAGCATTCCACATGTCCTGAGGGTTGTAGTTGGAAGACTGCACCCTCTGACCAGATGGATAGATTCGGCTCAGTTGAACACTGTTGTGACGTACAAACAGTTTTCCTAGACAAACACAAATAGAAAATAAAGAAAACTGGCACCCACAAACATAAATATTCTTGATTTGCACAAAGTTTTACATAAAATGCCTTTGTTTTATCACCATATTGGAAACAAAAGCATCATTAAAATATAACACAAAATGTATAAAGAAAACAAAACAAAACCAAAATCTGTTCAATATCACTCATGAATACAGAGAGTATTTATTTATTAGCTTTTTTTTTTGCCAAATTATGGAAAAACTCCTAAATGTGTGT
This sequence comes from Danio kyathit, assembly GCA_903798195.1. Taxonomy (NCBI): domain Eukaryota; kingdom Metazoa; phylum Chordata; class Actinopteri; order Cypriniformes; family Danionidae; genus Danio; species Danio kyathit. Next base: position 18,019,433 of record LR812530.1, on the reverse strand, counting down.
AGTTTAAACAGATAAACATTAATTATGAAAACATAAAGCAGTCTACTTTATTCCAAAACATGTTTTAAATGTAATTTCCATTGAAAAATTGGTATAAACCCAATATTACATACAGTATAGTACCTGATTCTTTGATAAGTTTCAGCGCATCACTCTCAGAGAAAGAGGACATCTCATTTGGAGCTTTCTTGGCGGATGGATCAAACTGTTTAAAGGCAACACTGGAGGTATAAACCACCAGATCAGACAGTTCAGTGCTCAACTTACAGCCTCCCTGAGGAAAGTAAAAGGAAAAATCAAAAACAAACTGTCAAATTGCTGACACAGGATTCAGTTAGAAAAATAAAAACACACAGAACACTAGAACCATTGATACTACTGTATAAGTATATACACTCACCAGCCACTATATTAGGTACACCTGTCCAACTGCTCGTTAACGCAAATTTCTAATCAGCCAATCACATGGCAGCAACTCAATGCATTTAGGCATGTAGACATGGTCAAGACGATCTGCTGCAGTTCAAACCGAGTATCAGAATGGGAAAGAAAGTATATTTAAATGACTTTGAACATGGCATGGTTGTTGATGCCAGACTGGCTGGTCTGTATATCAGAAACTACAGATTTACTGGGATTTTCACAACCATCTCAAGAGTTTACCGAGAATGGTCAGAAAAAAAGAACATATTCAGAGAGCGACAGATCTGTGGGCGCAAATGCTTTGTTGATGCCAGAGGTCAGAGGAGAATGGCCAGACTGGTTTGAGCTAATAGAAAGACAACAGTAACTCAAATAACCACTCGTTTCAACTGAGGTGTGGAGAAGAGCATCTCTGAATGCACAACACGTCGGACCTTGAGACGGATGGGCTACAGCAGCAGAAGACCACACTGGGTGCCACTCCTGTCAGCTAAGAACAGGAAACTGAAGCTACAATTCACACTGGCTCACCAAAATTGGACAATAGATGATTTGAAAAACGTTGCCTGGTCCGAGTAGTCTCGATTACTGCTGCTACATTCAGATGTTAGGGTCAGAATTTGGTGTCAGCAACATGAAACCATGGATCCATCCTGCCTTGTACCAACGGTTCAGGCTGGTGGTGGTTTAATGGTGTGGGGGATATTTTCTTGGCCCACTTTTAGCCCATTAGTACCAATGCCCATCCCACAATGTACCCATTTCCTGATGACTACTTCCAGCAGGATACCGCGGTATGTCATAAGGCAGTTCTGAAGGCAAAGGAGGTCAAACCCAGTACTAGCAAGGTGTAACAAAAAAAAGTGTACCAAAAAAAGTGGCCGGTGAGTGTATATTGAATTGTAAATTCAAACTTAATTTTCATATGAACTGCCCACCAATTGATTGCTGAGGATGAGATGTGGAGGAGTAAAGAGAGGTACTTCTGAGGATCAGACAGTGGGATGCTACCTTTATCAAAATAAGCTCTATGCCAAAAAATAGTGCAGTTTATTATGGAAATAAATGTTGTGATATTGCATATGGGTACCAAAATAATGCCAAGGTGAATGCATACCATAATCACAGCTAAAAATATTCTAAATATGGTCTAAATATGGGAAAAAAAACTGTAAAGTGCCCTGCAAATGTGGGGAATTTGGAGAAAATGTGAGGTATTTGGAGCATTTGAATTCTTAATTTTTTTAAGTTGAAGATACTTCAGTTTAATGATTTGGTTAAGTTTAAATCTTTTTTGAGATCTCTACAGCATGGTCTACAGATAAAGACACATTCTGACCTTCCCTGATTTAGGTTTACATTCAGCTTTAGATTCATCATCTGAGGAGCTTGAGTCAGAGCTGGAGCTATCCTGTTCCACTTTGATCTTCTTTGCTTTTATTAAGATCTTCCCTTTTAGATCCTGCCAGAAAAAGAAGAACAAAAGTCATTTGTGTAATCCAGTTCCAGTTAAAATGCAAAACAATCTAGAAAAACATGTGATTTGTTGGCCAGAGAAGAACTGGTTTCCCCAACTGAGCATGGATTCTCCCAAGGTTTGTTCTCCACTTCTGTCAATTGGTGGAGTTTTGGTTCCTTGACGCTGACATGATGCAGTGTTTTAAAATCTGAAATACTGTTATGGCTTTTATTCTTTTTTTCATTTTTGTTAAGCTGCTTTGAATCAATCTACATTGTAAAGTACTATACAAATAAAGATTTAAATTGACTTGTTAAAGAACTCATATTTTACCCCTTTTACAAGATCTTTGGTGATCTTTAGAAGTCTTTGGTGTCTCTAGAATGTGTCTGTAAAGTTTCAGCTCAAAATACCTATCAGATTATTTATTATGCAATGCGGAAAATGCCCATTTTTGGGTCAGAGCAAAGTGTAGCTGTTTTTGTAGACTGTGCCTTTAAATGCAAATGGCCAGGCTCAGTACTCTGCAAACAAAACATAAACGATCACTGCTATGCTGATGACCTCCAATATAATTTTTAATCAAACTAGGGAAAGATATTTCATTAGACCACCTTTTTCATGCCTAAATGATGTCAAGACCTGGGGTGAGCCAACTAAGGTTGCAGGTTCCGTCATTGCAAACATAGTTCGTTAATTTGGCATTTCTCAAATCCATCGTTCCAACGAACATCCTGCAAGTGGGCCGTGAGATAGCTTAAAGTTAACTTTCAATATTATACTGTAATTTTTGGATTTCATTATTAATATGCTATATTAAAATGATCGAAGTAATGTATTTTCTCCTGTTCTCTGATTGATTACTTCAAACGGCACAAAAACAGCCTCATGATTGCGTCTGCAACTAGTACACTTAAGTCTGTTCATCCACAAAGTAAAGTGAAAGTGTCTCTTTGTGTATTTTTGTGTGAACTATTTAGTATATCCGCATAGTTGTCCAAATTAATGTCCCGTGAGTGTTTTATAACAGACGCGCGCCCATACAGGAGGATCTGGCGAGATTCAGTGGCGTTTCTGCCATAGAATGTAAAATAAACTTGCATATGAGCTTCAGACGCGGAGCTGTTCACTGTCTCTGTCAGCGATCTCCTAAAATATATCCAGCTGCAAACTCAACCGCCATCAGATCAACGCATTTCAACAGATTTAGGGTGTTTTACTGTATTTTACATTTGTCTGTATATTTTTTAATAGTAGATATTTAATAGTAGATACTGTATTTAGTCAGCCCAGTTTAAAGCAGAAGCTGGTCTTTTGCAATCTTCCGGTTGACCTGTGGTTCTCTGAATTTGTCCGTGTTTTTAAAAAAATTATATAGATATATATTGTTTTAGTTTTATATATAATTAAATTGAAATAAAATTATATGTTTTTATAAAATGCTGATGATAGAAAATAATAGAAGGCACAACAAATGTATAAATAAAGGTTTAAATGAGTATTTCATACAAACATTTTAGCGAAAATGTCAGACAGGTGGGCCTTCAAAAATTGATCGGAGAAAAATGTGGGCCCCGAATTGAAAAAGGTTGAGAACCCCTGGCCTACTCCATTTGCCCTACTGCTCTTCAAACCATAGCAAACGTTTGCTCATGGATTCTGGATTGGCCCCTTTAGAAGCTGATTTCACAGTTTTAAAAACAAATTTTTCACAGAATGGTGTTGTAAAAAATAACTTACTAAATTACTCAACCCAGGCTCATTCTGAAAACGTAGTCCCGTGGACGTTTCTGGAGACTGCGAAATACGTCCCAGGAGGTACGTATTTTTGCAGCTTTTGTTTTGTTTTCGCGAAACCGCGAGAATCTTTTTCGCGTCTCAAATTTCTCTCACGAGTACCGTTCGCGCCCGCTGTTCTCACGTAAACCCACCAGAGGCCGATGTAGACCAACTGTCTGTCTGTCTGACTCACTGAACGAACGAGTGACTGGCCGGCCGACCAATCAGCTGACCCACCCTCCTCCTTCCCTAAACCCAACCAATTTTATCGATTGACCCGCCCACCCACTCACTTCCCTAAACCCAAAGCAGCCCAGTAAAAGAAAAGCCCTCGTCTGATTTTTACCACAATTTCGGATTTTACCACATTCTCGTCCTGTTGTTCACTTGTTCATTTTATTTTTTGGATTCTGTTTTTGTCTTAACTGATTTCTGGAACCGCTCTTCCCCAGACTCGAACCCGTCGTTGTGGTCAATTCCTCTCTGCGTTTCAAGTCTACCAATGTACACCACGAGGTAACGGGACAAACTGGTCAGCTGGTAAGCGCGAAAAAGGAATGGTGTCATACCGCCCCGTAGTTTCGTTTAAAAAAAATGAAATTAAATGCAAGCAATACGTACCTCCGGCTACATAATTTGCCGTCTTCAGAAACGTCCACGGGACTACGTTATCAGAATGAGCCTGTGTTGAAATTTCTACTTCTTACTTACTAAAACTTACTAAGTAATTACCAATTACTTTTGTCCCACTGTTTGTTGGCCATCCACACTCCTTCCACTGACTAAATATTGATTTGATGTGTATGTGCCTGCATAAATGATGATGACATTCTCCAATTTCTTGCACTTGCTCTCGATTGCTCACTTGCACATAAACACACAGTCACTGGTGAAGTATTAAAAGGTTCTTTCAATGGAACTAAGGGGCCATGGCCAACCCCCAAAGGCCCCCCTCTCCACCCACCCCATTATCGAACTTCACACAGTAATTTAAAATTACATTTGAACTCTGTTGAGATAAGACAGACTGTATTACCTCTGGTGATGGCAGGTGTTGAAGTGGCTTGTCTTTGAGAGGTTTGCTGAGCAGTTTCTCCCCCAGAATTGAGCGCAACTGCTGGGCCATGATTGTCTGTTGTTCCACACAGCAGTGGTTCTCCAGAGACAGAATAAGAGGATATGGAGAAGTCTAGAAAACAAGCATTTTCATTATGCATATTGTTTTTCTGTCATTTTACTTAATTTTACTTTCTTATTTGACCCTATTTTGAAGAATAAAGAAAGGCTAGTGCAAATTATTTATATTTTACATACATTTCGTAAGATTTCTGTTTAACTATAAATACAAAACACTAAATATAACAATAATTGCAATTTTATTGTATCTTATTAGATATTTGCACTTGAAAACACGCAGAAAAAGATTTGTCAAGCACAGATGTCGGACAAACAACCAACACTTTGAATTATTTACCCCAATGAAAGCATTATTCAGTCAGATAAGGTGAAAAAACTCTTCCTGTGCTCACCCTAAAAGCATATTCAGCAATGATCTTCACCACCTCACTAAATGGCACTTTGGATGTGAGTGTGTGTCCATGGTAAATAACTGGCTCCTTTTCTCCATCCCAGCAGTCCAGCTCCACGCAGCGACAGCCTTGACTTAGAGCCCTGTGCCACAAACAAACAGCAGCACTTTATGTAGTATTTGCTGATTATTGACATTTGCGTCTGTATGGACACTTTCGCTGAAAAGGTACCCTCATCCACTATGCATGTAAATGTGTACACTCAAAAAATGGGCTATCGTAGCCGAACATTGTGTAAAATATGGACAATCCCATAAGTGTGTCTGGCTAAATTTAAATGACACTTTTAACCCAGTGTAGCAAGTGGCGCAGGGCTGAGATAGTTTATGTTTGATTTTTACTTTCTATTTAGGCTACAGCGATCCATTAGGGGCTGTCCCTCTTTGTTTTATGTTTACTTTTATTAATAAAATCATTCCCAATGGCCAGGGAGCCATCAACATTATTACAGTTAGGTTTGTCTGTGTTTGATCCAATGTTTGCTTATACATATATGTGTGTGTGTGTGTAATGTGTGTTTGTACCTTATGTAAGGGTGAACACTACTCTCACTGATGAGCTGGTCTTTAGTGAGGTAGGTGTTGTGTGAGGAGGAGATAAAGTAGTGACTTAATGGGTGGCTCATGTCCTGGTATACTCTTCTGTGATCTGGGTTATACACATCATTTTCCTTAGACAGCATGTACATGGTGAAGCCATTTGCTGTCATGAATTGGTTCTTCTGGGCTGCATGGGACAGAAAACATACATACTTTTCTTTAGGCTGAAATTTAATGGTAACATAATACACCTCTTTTTTTAAGATGGAAAACATCTTAGGGAACCCCAGAACGTGTCCGTGAAGTTTCAGGTCAAAATACCCCATAATTTCTAAAACATTCATTCAAGTCTGCCGCAATCGAGCGTGTCCCCTTAAGCAGCAAATGAGATGAGCAGAACTTTTACATGCTATTTTGACAGAAAAAAAATAAACTCAAAGAGGTTACAAGTTCTAGACTGCATCAGGGCATTTCAGAAGAGGTAACTTGTGGTATATATGTGCTGAGCTAAATATCGACACGAATGAGGTGGTACACATGACACGTTTGATCGGGAAGTGCAAAATTTGCCGCACAAGTTGAGGGATTTATTTATTTTCATGTGTAATGAATGTGTCCTGCGTCATGGCAACATTCATTCAGTAAAAGCCTGTTTGTGACTAAGTGAATTGTATCAATAGAAAAACTACTAACATATCCCACAGATGCAGCTTGTCATCATAAGAAGACAGAAGAAAATGCAGCTCAGTTTAACTTAATAGAAATTTGATGAAAAAATGCAATGGATTTAAATTTCCAAAATAGTATATAAGACTAGTACAGACTAGAATGCATATACAGTTGAAGTCAGAATTATTAGCCCCCCTTTGAATTTTTTTACTTTTCTAAATATTTCCCAAGTGATGTTTAACAGAGCAAGGACATTTTCACAGTACGTCTGATAATATTTTTTTTTCTGGAGAAAGTCTTTATTTGTTTTATTTCGGCTAGAATAAAAGCAGTTTTTAATTTTAAAAAATATATATTTTAAGGTCAATATTATTAGCCCCTTTAAGCTATATTTTTTTTCGATAGTGTACAGAACAAACCATTGTTTATACAACAACTTGCCTAATTACCCTAAACTGCCTAGTTAACCTAATTAACCTAGTTAAGCCTTTAAATGTCACTTTAAGCTTTACTGAAGTGTCTTGAAAAATATCTAGTAAAATATAATTTACTGTCATCATGACAAAGATAAAATAAATCAGTTATTAGAAATGAGTTATTAAAACTATTATGTTTAGAAATGTGTTGAAAAAATTTTCTCTCCGTTAAACAGAAATTGGGGGAAAAATAAAGAGAGGGACTAATTATTCTGACTTTAACTGTAAATAGGATGTATTGCTCTAAATTTCCATTAAAGAAAGTTAATCATGTGAGGATTAATGCAAGGTTATTAATGTCAAGCAATTGTACATGTACTGTAAATGATGAATAGTTTCTTTTCCTACTCTTTTAAACTTGTCTTGCAAATAAATGCTAATTTTAATCATTATTTAGCGTTATATTCATTTCCTCAAAGTTCCATAACCATTCCTATTACTATATTATTCATCTGCATGTTATTACAGTTTTTCTCAGTCGCTTTGGTGCATTTCTCACAACACTATTTACATTTGCACAACAGTTAATGCATTTCTCAAAACAATTAGTGCAAACTGCAAAACCTAGTGGATAACCTACAAAAGCGTGTCACTTGCTCAAAATAGAAAGCTCATTACTCAAAAACAAGTATTCATGTCAATGAAAGTGTCAATGTCATCAAAATGAAAAGTCCTGCCACCATTGTTTATTAACAAGATAGTCAAATGGCTTAGTCATGTTTTCATTATGACAGTTTACTCTGTACATTTTTCCAATGAAAAAAGTCAGATTTTGGTGACACTTCCTGAAATGCTCAAGACAGCACTATATACTATTTGCACAGCCATTTGAAAACTACAGTAAAGTTAGACATCACTGCATTTAGTGAGGTATCTGAGTACAAGACACTTCACATTTTTACTGCATTTGCTCTTTACAATTCTAATTTATACACAGCATTGTGCAAAAGAATAAACACACCCTTATTTACAACAAACATAAACTTCCTTTGGGTAGAGCTGTGCACAACTGTAAACAATATTGCAGTACATATTGGAACTGAACCTACAACATACACCGGTCTGTAAATCATTCATCAAATTGTTCAATTTAGAAGACATTTTCAGGGAAAAAAAAGATTTAAATTTTACAGTTTTTCTCAGTCGCTTTGGTGCATTTCTCACAACACTATTTACATTAGCACAACAGTTAATGCATTTCTCAAAACAATTAGTCATTTGTGCACATCAAAGTAGCAGTTTCTCATTCCTTTCAACAAACTGCAAATGCTTTTGGACATGCATCAATTGCTTTCATACAACTCTCTGCTGTTTGTAACATTCTCATTTGCTTATGTCATGTCAGTCAAAATTAACTAAACTTGTGAATGCTGAATAGTCATTCCATATAAAACTAAGAGTCCTCATTTCATTACTTGAGTCATTACATACAAAAATGTTGAACTAGTTGTCAAAATCTGTCAAGCAAATTTTATTTAAAAAATGTAAATCTTTTTTATCTGAAAATGTCTTCTAAATTGAACAATTTGATGAATGATTTACAGACCTGTGTATGTTGTAGGTTCAGTTCCAATATGTACTGCAATATTGTTTACAGTTGTGCACAGCTCTACCCAAAGGAAGTTTATGTTTGTTGTAAATAAGGGTGTATTTATTCTTTTGCACAATGCTGTGAATAAATTAGAATTGCAAAGAGCAAATGCAGTAAACATGTGAAACATACATATTCAGTGTCTTGTACTCAGATTGATACCTCACTAAATGCAGTGATGTCTAACTTTACTGTAGTTTTCAAATGGCTGTGCAAATAGTATATAGTGCTGTCTTGAGCTTTTTCAGGAAGTGTCACCAAAATCTGACTTGTTTGCATTGGAAAAAATGTACAGAGTAAACTGTCATAATGAAAACATGACTAAAACATTTGACTATCTTGTTCATAAACAATGGTGTCAGGACTTTTCATTTTGATGACATTGACACTTTCATTGACATGAATACTTGCTTTTGAGCAATGAGCTTTCTATTTTGAGCAAGTGACGCACTTTTGCAGGTTCTCCACTAGGTTTTGCAGTTTGCACTAATTGTTTTGAGAAATGCATTAACTGTTGTGCAAATGTAAATAGTGTTGTGAGAAATGCACCAAAGCGACTGAGAAAAACTGTAAAAATAAAATTAGCTTGACAGATTTTGACAACTAGTTCAACATTTTTGTATATAATGACTCAAGTAATGAAATGAGGACTATTAGTTTTATATGGAATTCAGCATTCACAAGTTTAGTTAGTTTTGACTGACATGACATAAGCAAATGATAATGTTACAAACAGCAGAGAGTTGTATGAAAGCAATTGATGCATTTCAAAAGAATTTGCAATTTGTTGAAAGGAATGAGAAACTGCTACTATGATGTGCACAAATGACAATTGTTTTGAGAAATGCATTAACTGTTGTGCTAATGTAAATAGTGTTGTGAGAAATGCACCAAAGCGACTGAGAAAAACTGTAATAATGCATACTTCATGCTATGTATTGTTCTTTCAGTGGACCTGTTTTTGACAACTACAACATATTCTAATGGTTTTATAACATTTATAAATGTAGTTCAGTCGCATAACTGGCCAACAACTGAAGGGCAGAACACGGAAAAGGCAACAGACATCATTCAAAACCAGCTATAGTAATCTTATTCATTTCAAAATCCATTGGAGTGTATATACAGCCTTTGCTCATCTCAAAGTGTCCAGCAGTTTTTCCAAATTAATAGACTGTAAAAGGCTGTACACACTGATGAATAACATGCTAAATCATAAGGTAACTTTAGGTGCTTTTCCCTAATGTTTACAATAATTTTAACAAAGAGCTTTGAATGTGCAAGTTGTTGGTTTTTGAGTCCTTGACTAAACTTTGATATTGAAACTGCCTGCGATTTACGGATTTCTGTGTCACTCTTTGCTAGTGAACTTAACATTTGCACTTTCCATAAGAAAATACTGTTATGTTGATACTGCCGGCTCAATCAAATATCCCAATTATCCTACTCAGTGCTTCTAACTGCTTGTAAGACTGTCTATTTTAATCAGTTAAGACTGCTTGAAACGATGTGGAAAAAGAACTGTTGGTAATTGCACATGAACATTTTTCAATTACAAGGTATATACAGGAATATGAGAGTGAAATTCAGTACCTTTTAAGACTCTTTCCATACATTTTAAGACCTCATCTGGACTTTAGGACTCAACCGATAATATTGGTGACATTTTAACTTATCCATTCACTTTCTTTTCAGCTTAGTCCCTTTATTAATTAGGGGTTGCCACGGAGGAATGAACCGCCAACTTAACCAGCATATGTTTTACGCAGCGGATGCCCATCCAGCCACAACCCAACACTGGGAAACACCCATACACTCTTACATTCACACATATACACTACGGCCAATTTAGCTTATTCAATTCACCTATAGCGCATGTCTTTGGACTGTGGGGGAAACCGGAGCACCTGGAGGAAACCCAAGCAAACACCGGGAGAAAATGCAAACTCCACACTAACCGGCCAATTGGTGTGGCCCAGCAAGCACTACAACCAGTGACCTTCTTGCTATGAGGTGACACTTATAACCACTAAACCACCATGCTGCCCTGCTGTTATCAGTCTCACACCATTTTTTCCTTTTTCTGAAAGTTTTAATAAAACCATTGTGGAGTTTTTCTATTATTATTTCAGCAAACAGGATTATAATATATATATATATATATATATATATATATATATATATGTTGTATTCTCCCATTTACTGTGTTCTAAGTTTACCCAACTATGACGCTCCTCGGGGCAAAAAGGTATGTCTCTCCACCAGGGACATTAACCTGAGACTACCCTGCAAGAGTCCCCCCAGAGCCTGAACCAAAATAAACAAAGCCAAAAAAGTTTTAAACCCTCATACCTGCACAAAATTGTAAACAAATTAAACAACATTACCTCCCTACAAATCATGAGATATTGTAATAAAACAAAAAGGCACCTTCCTCCCCACAAGCGTCTCCATACATTGGTCTGAAAGTTTAACAGTCACCAATCAGCACTACAGCCAATTTAGCTTATTCAAGTCACCTATTGCACATGTCTTTGGACTGTGGGGGAAACCAGAGCACACAGAGGAAACCCAGGCAAACATGGGGAGAACATGCAAACTCCATACAGAAATGCCAACTGACCCAGCCTGGGCTCGAACCAGCAACCTTCTTGCTGTGAGTCGATCATGCTACCCACTGCACCACCTTGACGCCCATTTTTACTCAATACTGATTGTAAGAAACATTATTCATATAATGAATAAAAATGCTAATCCAGCAGTTGGTGCCTATATGGACCAGCAGGAATAACGGTTTTGCCTTGGTTACTGCAGTAAACAAAGCAGCGTGGTGTCAAATCTAGCAATATTTTATCAATTTCATAAACTATACAGCACCCTGATAATCGCAGATTAAATTCAGACAGACTTTATCAAACAACTAGACAATATTCATTCATTTTCTTTTTCGGCTTAGTCCCTTTATTAATCTGGGGTCGCCACAGCAGAATGAACCGCCAACTTATTCAGCACATGTTTTACGCAGCGGATGCCCTTTCAGCCGCAACCCATCTCTGGGAAAAACTACACATTATATAAGCAAAAAAATATTATTCAAAATGTATTATCAGGTAAAATAGCATTTAAGAGGTTTTAATACTTTTTAAGGGCCTTCAATTTCTCTAAATTGGTTTATCAACTTTTGCATAATAATTCTGCACACTAATAATTGCCCGATAATTTTGCACACATAGACATTATCCTAAGAAAGTCGAAACTTCACTCTTATTTAATTAAATATTTACAGTAGGTTTGTGAACATTTTACTTTTGGTTTGAATGGCCAAGAACACTGTAGGTAAATTATACAATTAATGCTGTCAAAAAAGACAACTTGCCTAATAATTCTGCACACAGAGTACTTTAACATGGAAAAAGTTCATGGAAACATTCAAGAAGTCACCTTTAAATTGTAAGTCCAGTATAGTTTTTTTCAGTGAATACCAAAGCAGGGGTGCCCAAACTTTTTCATATAAAGGGCCAAAAACCAAATATCATTGAGAGCTGTGGGCCGAAGGTAAGTATACCAACTGGATTACATTAAAGTTGCCATGGGTAATTTCCTAATTTATTTCATAATATTTCAAAATAAATACAAATCATTACTTCAAATTATATTAACTAATACAGTATAACTTTTTCAATTATAACTTATAAAACATAAACAAGCACATTTATAACACAGTGGAGTTCAACGTTAAATATACAGGACAAGGAGAATCTATCTTTGATTTGCTTTTCAATGTCTCTGCATTGTCAGATGACAGTATATACATTTAAACAAAATCTGGTTAATTTGCGCTATTTAATTGAAACATTTTATTTCAGTTAGCTTTTAACAATACAACAAACAATCTCCAAACCATCTCCCTATGATTTTCCCTCTCTTCTCAGATGGGATGGCGGGCCAAATCAAAGCTTACTTTGGGCCAACTTTGGCCCTCGGGCCTTAGCTTGGGCATAATTTATCTAGAGAGTTTCTAACAAAGATTGTGTGTACAAAAAACCCAAAAAGTAAATAGAAAATACCCCATTCATTGAGCTCATAGGTGAGGATGAGGCTCTGCGCATGTACAAGGGTGTGGTCCTCGCCCTGATCCTTCAGGAATTCACGCAAATCAACGGTGGACAGGACACAACCGTTTGCAGAGTACTGTTGAAACACTGCATCCAACTCTGGCCGACGTAGCAACTCACGGCAAAATAGCTCTAACTCCTCATGTTCAAGCCGCCCATCTGCTGATTTATCACTCTTCTAATGCACAAAGACATAGAAAGCAAATTACAGAATTTAAATTTAACATCAATAAAAATACATTTCATACCAAAATTAGCAAAATAGATATTAAAAACCTTCTATACATTGTATATATGCAATTGTTCTTAAGTGTTCATGCTTTTATTCTGTGTAAAATGGATCTGTTTAGACTTGTACTATATTATATTAATTATTTATTATATTATAGACTTTATTATTATATTATTATTATTATCGTATTATCTGTTTATCTATCTAGACTACGTCAAGTTTCGAGCAAAACTTTAACTAATTAACACTGGAAACCTTTAAAGTTCAGTCTAGTTGGGTGTGCTGTTGATCTTCAGATTTGTTCTGTAATTAAAGTGATTTCATTTGAAATATTACAAACAAATCAAGAGTCTCTGAGAATAAATTCTGACCTTGAAAAGGCTGGCAGCATATTCTTCATTCAGGTCTATGTTGACCAACTTGAAAAGGACTTGAACCTCCTCATATGACATCTTGCCGTCGTGATTCATGTCAGCCTGTTTCAGGTAGCCATAGATCCAAGTTAAAACAGTCAAGGGTATACAACAAAGGTAACACACAGGGCCCTATCACACCAGAGCAATGAGGGGACATGCGTGGCTCAAGTGTTTTTTGCTAGTTTCAACCCGATTTACATATCATTTTCACCTTTTGTGCCACTTTGTTTAAATAGCAAATGCATTTGTTAAGGTGCTTTGCTATTTTGAAGCAACTGAAATAGATCTGAAATAGACTAAAATAGGTTTTTATTTGTTATTTAAAAAGCGTATTAATGTTATGTGCCTATGCAGGTCCATGTACATGTTGCTTAAAACACACACAGGATGTATAGCAATACTCAAATACAGTGCATCCGGAAAGTATTCATAGTGCTTCATTTTTTCCACATTTTTTTTATGTTACAGCCATATTCCAAAATGGATTAAATTCATTTATTTCTTCAACATTCTACACACAATACCCCATAATGACAATGTGAAAAAATCTTTTTGAAATTGTTGCAAATTTATTAAAAATAAAAAACCTGAAAAATCACATGTACTTTAGTATTCACAGCCTTTGCTCAATACTGTTGATGCACCTTTGGCAGCAATTACAGCATCAAGTCTTTTTGAATATGATGCCACAAGGTTGGCACACCTGTCTTTGGGAATTTTTGCCCATTCCTCTTTGCAGTACCTCTCAAGCTCTATCAGGTTGGATGGGAAGCGATGGTGTACAGCCATTTTCAGATCTCTCCAGAGATGTTCAATAGGATTTAGATCTGGACTCTGGCTGGGCCACTCAAAGACATTTACCGAGTTGTTGTAAAGCCAGCCCATTGACATTTTGGCAGTGTGCTTTGGGCTTTGGGTCATTGTCCTGCTGGAAGATGAACCAGCAGAGGTCAAGAGCACTCTGAAGCAGGTTTTCATCTATGTCTCTGTCCATTGCTGCATTCATCTTTCCCTCTATCCTGACTAGTCTTCCAATTCCTGCTGCTGAAAAACATCCTCACATCATGATGCTGCCACCACCATGCTTCACCGTGGGGATGGTATTAGCCTGGTGATGAGTTCTCCAAACGTAACGCCTGTCATTCACTCCAAAAAGTTCAATTTTAGTCTCAGCCTTGTCCCTCGAGATAATCCTGTCTCGGAGATCCACAGACAATTCCTTTGTCTTCATGCTTTCGTTTTTGCTTTTGACATGTACTGTCAACCCTGGGACCTTATATAGACAGGCCTTTTCAAATCATGTCCAATCAACTGAATTTACCACAGGTAAACTACAGTTAAGCTGCTGAAACATCTCAAGAATGATCAGTGGAAAAAGAATGTACCTGAGCTCAATTTAGAACTTCACGGCAAAGGCTGTGAATACTTATGTACATTAGATTTTTCAGGTTTTTTATTTTTAATAAATTTGCAACAATTTGAGGAAATAAATGAATTTAATCCATTTTGGAATAAGGCTGTGACATAAAAAAAGTGAAAAAAAAGTGCTCTGAATATTTTCCGGATGCACTGTATCTCTAAATATGAAAAATTAAAGGATTAAAATGTAAAACAAAACATTATTGTCTACATAAATATAAAAATCACTACTTCATCCCATGTCTTCTTCACCTCGGGCGGCTTTAGTGGAATCCGGCTGTTGTAGCCAGTATATTAATAGTATTATTATATGCATATTATATCTATTTTTGCATAAATTGGTAAATTTAAGTATAATATTGTGTAATGTAAGTTGTTATACTGCTCACAAGCGTAGAAGGTCCTGACAGACCACCAAGTGAAATATTTAAATATGCAATAAGAATAAGAAGAGTCTAAATTTTAATTCTATAACAAGTATCAGATTCTTAACACCAAGTTCCCAAACATATCCTCCTCCATAACCTTTTGTTGGCAATCATTGTGAGTGCACAGACTATTTGAACAGCATATTATTTAAAAGATAATCCAGTCTCAAACGTGATCTCGAGTGATCTTATCACTTCTCTTGTACATTTGTGTATCAGAGTTGTCGCCGATTGTTTAGTGCAGTCATGCAGTTTGTATCCTGCTGTCACAGCAGATCAATCATGCAGCAATCCAACCCTAGGTTGTCATGCAGTGTGAAAACAACGGTGATCTGATGATAATGAAAATCATGCAGTATGGATTTGCACGCCTAAACTATCCAATTCCAGAATCAGAATCGATTTTCAATTCCCAACCCTAATGATAACAGATTGGCAAGACTCTCCAGGGTTGTTGCTTAGTAATAACTGCAAAAGTCATTTACAAAAGAAAGTCAATCGAATTAGAGTTGAATTGAACACCAGAATAGAGTTGAACCACACCAGTAGTGCTGTCAAATGTTGTAAGATGTTTTAAAATAATAATAGAATATATGTAATTACTAATATATAGTTATTTTCAAAGAAGAAACTGTATAATGCATATAGTGATGCAAAATGTGCACTAATTCTCAGTTATGACTGATTTATTGGGCTAGTTTTCATTGGTCACAGGGCTAGATTTGTTGTGAAACCCTGGCAACCCTGATTCAAATATTGTTCACTAAAATCCCAGTTGTGTGAAATTTATATGCTGCTTCTTATTTCATTTATGGTTGCATTAGAACAAACATCTGAAATCATAAAAGAAACATGAAAAAACGCAGAGCTGTGGTGTGTGAGGACTGGGATTGAGAAATGGTGAAATAGCCCAATTCACTCGCATGCACTTTTTTGGTATTCAAGCCCTAATTTGTTTCCTTGACTCTGCTTTGATTTATGATAAAGCTGCATGTGAATCCAAACCTAAGCTGCTTATAGTCTTATAGAGTCACATAATTAACTGAGACTGGTTTCAAGGGAATTTTATCAGCTGCTGAAGGATATTTGTCGAGTTTTTCTTTCTGGGTCATGTTATTGGCTCTGTCCTGGAGGGTTCGAATGCCATGGACCCAGTGCTGGGCTTCCTCTGTTGTGTCACACTGGACATCCAAGCTCTTTCTTCCTCCTTTGAACACAATGGTGAGACACTGTTCTTCTGGGAGTGAGGTGGCCTGGTTTCTCAACGTCTCAGACTTACAGCCTTCCAGTACACACTCCACCTCTGCTACAGAGACTGGGAGGAAAAGAAGGATTTTTAGTTTCACAAAACTAGCTTGTATTAATCAAACATTTAAAATACCACTGTCAATATTAACAGTAATAAGGAAACAAACAAACACTGAGGTGCCCAAACAAAGAATAAACAGGAAGAAATGAAGAAATATTTATCTTCTGGTATATGAGTATATTGACAAATCTGCTACAAATAGTTTTAAGGTGACACACTAATGTTTAATAGTTCAGCATAGCCTTTTATAGAATAGACATTATTTTAAACAGCTTTAAACTAACTGAATCAATGCAATTTTAAAAAAGAGGCTAATCTGAATTATAGCACTTGACAAACAAAACCATAACTGTAAAAGTGCCATAGAATGAAAAACTGGATATACCTACCTAGGCATAGTAGAATAATAAGAGTTCAGTACATGGAAATGACATCAAGCATATTTCCTCATTCACATGCAAATCACATGAGTTTAAAAGTCAACTGAAAAATAAAAAGGAAAGTTGTGACCTGTGGTCAAGTTTGGTGACCCATACTAGAATTTGTGCTCTGGATTTAATCCATCAAAGTGCATACACTCTGAACAGTGGGCAGCCATTGCTGCAGCGCCCAGGAAGTAATTGGTGGATCGGGGCCTTGCTCAAGGGACTCACCTCAGCCATGTATTTGAGAACTGGTTATACCTACAAGTTACCTGCAATACCCTCCTAAAATCCCTGCCGGTGCCAGGACCTGCATTATCCCTATCACAAGTCCAACTCTCTAAACATTAGGTCATTATTCATGGGAGCATTGTACAAGGTTTCCGAAGCATGTGGGACTGGAAATGGAACCAGCGTTATAGTAATGCATCCAAACTTTTTTATGCGATAATATCATTATCAACTTTTGATCTAAAACCGCAGTGTAATTTAATTTATTGTTAAAAATGAAATAATTTTAGTGCTTTATTTTTTTATTAGTGAACGGCTTAATATATATATATATATATATATATATATATATATATATATATATATATATATATATATATATATATATATATATATATATATATATATATATATTTATACAGTTGCAATCAGAATTATTGAACCCCCTTTGAATTTTTTTTTCTTTTTTAAATATTTCCCAAATGATGTTTAACAGAACAAGAAATTTTCACAGTATGTCTGATAATATTTTTTCTTCTGGAGAAAGTCTTATTTGTTTTATTTCGGCTAGAATAAAAGCAGTTTTTAATTTTTTAAAACCCATTTTAAGGTCAAAATTTTTAGCCCCTTTAAGCTATATATTTTTTCAATAGTATACAGAACAAACCATCATTATACAATAACTTGCCTAATTACCCTAACCTGCCTAGTTAACCTAATTAACCAAGTTAAGCCTTCAAATGTCACTTTAAGCTGTATAGAAGTGTCTTAAAAAATATCTAGTAAAATATTATTTACTTTCATCATGGCAAAGATAAAATAAATCAGTTATTAGAGATGAGTTATTAAAACTATTATATTTAGAAATGTGTTGAAAAAAAATTTTCTCCGTTAAACAGAAATTGGGGAAAAAAATAAACAGGGAGGCTAATAAATCAGGGGGTTGAATAATTCTGATTGCAACTGTATATAGTTTTTTCCCTTTTAATTACCCATCATTTGATGCGCTTTGGTCCACTCTCTGTATTATGCTGCCTGACTGCCTCAATAATATCCAGCTGTAGCCCTGCAGACCCACACACGTTTCAGGCACACACGATCTAGGCAAACCATATATGGTTACAACGCATGTTAATGTTATTAACGTCTTCTCGGACACTGTCATCAATATATTTTTATATATATTGTTAATAAATATTGTACACAATAAACAATAGCGTATACTATTTCACAAATATGGCGATCGTGACTGGCGAATGGAAAACATTGTTTCCGATCACCATTCAATATAATAGACTAAACAGTTTTCTATCAGTCATCATAGATGATCAGTCATTATTAATCTGACAGAGTCAATACAGCAGATTCTCATTTGCTGAAACATTTTTCAGAGATATATAAATGATATAAATTGCACAGGTTTAATTTATATAATGGATTTATTATAATGAAGGAAATAATAGCAAGTGAATATGTATAGGCTTTAATACATCTTTATATGTAATACAAATCTTTTTATATTTAATACATGTATAACACTATATTAATATTTTACTCCAGCGATTAAATAGTATTTATTTGCTTAATTTTCTAAAAACTTTTTATTAATGGTTTCCCACTTTAAATACTATAGTAATTTATAGTAAGTAATATATTGTTTTTATATAGTTATATAGTGTTTTTAAACCATAAAGTACTGGTAATGTGTGGTAATTATAGTTGCAACAAATATAGTAATACAGACAAATTAACTGTTAAAAGTAATAATTATATATATATATATATATATATATATATATATATATATATATATATATATATATATATATATATATATATATATATATATATATATATATATTACTTACAGTTGCTGCAATTTAGTAAAAGATAAAGTAGTTTATCAGTTTATAACTATATTAATTTTAAATTATTAACTATAGTAATTCATATGTGTGACACATTATTGTTTGTTTTTTATATTTTACTGCAAATTATTTAACATTAAGATCTTGAATTTGTTTATTACTTAATCCTATACAATTAGACGGTCTATTATGTTTTCTTTGTGTATGCGGATATGTAAAAATATGTAAATTGTCACGGTCACCAGCGAGATGCAACCACTAGAGATCACTGGACACACACACATTCACAAGGACTACAATTCTGCTGGTATAAGGACTACATAATCAGTCATGCCACACACACACACCTGAGGCAAGTCACCACTGATTGCAACCCATCACCTGAAGCCACTCAAGGACTAACTCATTGCACTATATAGTCAGCAGCCTTCTATATTGACTATGTTTCTGGATTTCCTTCATACATCTGTTTGCTCCTGTATTGATCATTGCTTGCCTGACCATCCCTTAATAAAACCTGCATTTGGATCCGCATCCTGTTGTCAACGTCTATCCTTGGTTACAGAAGACTCGGCCAAACATGGATCCAGCGGGTGTCAAGATTATGTGTCTCCGTCAGAAAGCCAGGTCAATAGAAGAGTATGTGGAGGAATTCAATGAACTGGCTCATTCAGCCTCTTGGGACGAGGTATGTTTAATGATTTTCTTCCGTGGAGGACTTTCTGAACCACTGTACTCCACGATGCCATTACACCAGCCCCACTGGACGTTAGAAATATACATTGAACTGGCATTACAGATGAGTAGGTCCTCCTTCACTGTTGGCAAAGTGGAGGAAACCCCTAAATGTTTTTTTTTGGGGGGGGGAATAAACAGCAAGACCCGCTGGCGATGGGGCTTGCTGCCCAATCCAGTCCTCCAGTTGACAAAATGGCCACCACAGTTGACAAAATGGCCACCTCCAGTCCTCCAGCTCACAAAATGGCTGTCTCCAGCTCACAAAATGGCTGGCTCCAGTTCTCCAATTCATAAAATGGCCGCCTTAAGTCCTCAGGTTCACAAAATGGCCACCTCCAGTTCTCCAGCTAACAAGATGGCTACTTCCAGTTCTCCAGCTAACAAGATGGCTACTTCTAGTCCTCCAGCTAACAAGATGGCCACCTCCAGTCCTCCAGTTCACAAGATGGCCACCTCCAGTCCTCCAGTTCACAAAATGGCCGCCTCCAGTCCTCCAGCTCACAAAGTGGCCACAACCAGCCCTCCAGCTCACGCAGGGGTAAGCGCCAATCTGCAAATAGCTCAAAAGATGGTTTCCTGTTCCGAGTCTGTTCCTGCCATAGTTCCTGTTCCTGTTCTTGAAATGCCATCACCTGAGCCACCAGAATGGCCACCACCACCTGAGTTGCCAGAGTTGCTGCCACCACAAGAGCTGTTACTGCCAGAGCTGCCACCGCCACCTCCAGAGTTGCCAGATCCTCAGTCACTGCCTGACCCTCCAGAGTTGCCAGATCCTCAGTCACTGCCTGACCCTCCAGAGTTGCCAGATCCTCAGTCGCTGCCAGATCCTCAGTCACTGCCAGATCCTCAGTCACTGCCAGATCCTCCAGAGCTGCCAGATCCTCAGTCAATACCAGAGCTGCCAGATCCTTCAGAGCTGCCGCCACCAGAGCTGCCAGATCCAACGCCACTGCCAGAGCCACTGCTGCCAGAGCTGCCACCGCTGCCAGAGCCACTGTGGCCAGAGCCACTGCCGCCAGTGCTGCCAGAGCTACTGCCGCCACCGCCTGAGCTTCCTGAATGGCCGCCGCCTGAGCTTCCTGAATGGCCGCCGCCACTTGAGCTTCCTGAATGGCCGCCGCCTGAGCTTCCTGAATAGCCGACGGCGCCTGAGCTTCCTGAATGGCCGACGCCGCCTGAGCTTCCTGAATGGCCGCCGCCTGGGCTTCCTGAATGGCCGCCGCCTGAGCTTCCTGAATGGCCGCCGCCTGAGCTTCCTGAATGGCTGAAGCCGCCTGAGCTTCCTGAATAGGCCGCCGCAGCCTGAGCTTCCTTAATGGCCGCCGCCTGAGCTTCCTGAATGGCCGCCGCCTGAGCTTCCTGAATGGCCGAAGCCGCCTGAGCTTCCTGAATGGCCGCCGCCGCCTGAGCTTCCTTAATGGCCGCCGCCTGAGCTTCCTGAATGGCCGCCGCCACCTGAGCTTCCTGAATGGCCGCCGCCGCCTGAGCTTCCTGAATGGCCGCCGCCTGAGCTTCCTGAACGGCCGCCGCCGCCTGAGCTTCCTGAATGGCCCCCGCTGAGCTTCCTGAATGGCAGCCGCCTGAGCTTTCTGAATGGCTGCCAGAGCCGTGTGACTTGCCAAAACCTAAGCCTCCTGACCCACTGGGGTTGAAAGAACTGCCAGTGCTCCTTGAACCCAAGCCTCCTAATCCACTGGGATTATATGAACTGCCAGTACCTCTTGAGCCAAAGCCTCCTGACCCACTGGGGTTTAAAGAACTGCCTGTGCATCCTGAACCTAAGCCTCCTGACCCACTGTGATTTAAAGAACTGCCAGTGCCCCTTGAACCCAAACCTCCTGACCCACTGGGGTTGAAAGAACTGCCAGTGCCCCTTGAACCCAAACCTCCTGACCCACTGGGGTTGAAAGAACTGCCAGTACCTCCTGAACCTAAACCTCCCAGCCCTCCGCAGCTCCACGCTCAAGGCCCTCCGCAGCTCCACGCTCCAGGTAGACCTCTGCTGCATGGTCCTGGCTCTCCATCCCTCCCCCTGTTCCGCCTCCGCTCCACCTCCCACCTGATCAATTCTGCTGGTATAAGGACTACATAATCAGTCATGCCACACACACACACACACACACCTGAGGCAAGTCACCACTGATTGCAACCCATCACCTGAAACCACTCAAGGACTAACTCATTGCACTATATAGTCAGCAGCCTTCTATATTGACTATGTTTCTGGATTTCCTTCATACATCTGTTTGCTCCTGTATTGATCATTGCTTGCCTGACCATCCCTTAATAAAACCTGCATTTGGATCCGCATCCTGTTGTCAACGTCTATCCTTGGTAACATAAATAAAGTCATAAGTGTTTAACTAACTATTTTTATTTATATAATTTGCATTCCAAAATTGCACAGATGTTAAAATGATAAAAAAAAAATATGCGTAAAACGGATAAGTTAGCGATTCAATACGCTGTGGCGACCCCTGATTAATAAAGGAACTAAGCCGAAAAGAAAATGAACAAATGAATGACACTAAAATTTCTTGTGGCTGAAAGTTTTAAATAATAAGGTATTCACCCAAAAATGAAAATGTATTCACTATTTACTCACCCTTGACTTGTTTCAAATGTTTATGAGTTATTAAATTATCTTCTTTTTGTGTTCAACATAAAAGGAAACTCATAAATGTTTGAAAATAGTGAGTAAAGTTTATTTTAAAAAAATTTAAAAATGCATGCAGATGATAAATGTTTACTCCATTATAATTCAACTCTGCTTTGATTATAATCAACGGTAATCCCAACTCAACTTTGAAGATCCTGCGATGTGACTATCCCACATTGCGTGCGATATCTATGCTAAAACGATATATTGTGCAGCCCTATCCAACATACAAACTTATACAATGTTTTCACATCTCTAGTTTGATAAAAAGTCAGGAAAGTGGGTGAGTCCAGCTTTGTTTAGGTGGGAGTGTTGAGTGTCGAAAGAGGGAAGGGTTTGCATGAAAAGGGGAGTTTCAGTATGTGCACGTGCTGATTTTCACAGAGGCAACACAAACACAGATGCAGGGGGATTGACGATGACTATGTTTACATGGACATCAGTAATCAAATTATTTGCCTTAATCTGAATAAAACAATAATGTGATAAAGGTGTTTACACGAGTTGCTTTTTGAATGTTCTTTTCATGATCCCGTTTTACATGTTATAGCGCATACCTGTAATTCGATTAACGTCATTGCATCACCACGCTATCCACGTTTTCTCCGGAGTTTCACGTTATTTCGAGTGTTTCATTCTTAATTTGTCGACTTTAACTGCAGTTTGGCACTTTCACTTTCATTCAGAAACATTTCATGCATGGAACTGCTAAAAGAGTGTTGATTTAATGGATTTTTGAAAACCCTCCGTATTTCTCAGTAACTTAGATGCACTCGGTAAGTGCAGGGAATAGTGTCAGACAGTTGTGTGTGTATAGACTATCCTGTCACAAAATGCTGCGAAAAAAGTTGATTAAGGTGTTTACATGTTTACATTCAGAGAGCAGCATTTACAGCGAATCTTTTAGTCCATAATATTGTAGTGATATTAACGTACTGTAAACTTAGTAACTAAATCATTTTGACTAAAAACTGAATAAGTACTGCTGACGATACTAACTAGTTTTGCCATCTGAATAAACATAAACAAAGAACACTGATCACACACTTACCAAATCTCTAGAGACAGGGCAATCAACACAAACTGGAACCGCGTCTTTTTTTTTTTAAAGACGACGAGTGGCAAATCCCAATCACCATTTGCAGATGCGAAAAGCTCTTGGGTAAAGAATGTTCCTTACAAACATATTTTTGTCGCGTGTTAGCAGACCACTGTAACACTGACGACCCATGTCTCCAAATTACTCTTATTCTTCTTATTTCTCTTGTTTTGTTTACGGTTGGCAACACAACGTGGCGTCTCTCTGTCGTCTGAACACTGTAACAAGTAAAAACAGTCTTCGAAGTTATCATCACAATAAAGCGTACTGATTAATGATGAAAACTCAAAGACGTGATGCCGGTACAGACATCCCATCTCCACGCTGGAATTTACACAAGGATCTAATCGTCGTGAAGTAGCTTCTAAATTTCTTTTCAAACTGAAAGAAGAAAATTGCTTGAAATTGTCACGGTCGTGTCTTGAACCCAAGTCTCTGGTGTGTAGACTGGTGTGTGTGAACCCCTGAGCCACAAGGTAACAGTACAATAAACATACAAAGAAAAACTCCACGAGGGGAGAAAACAAACAGACAACATGGCAGCAAGCAACAGTGTAAACAAAACAGTCTTACTAGACGTAGCTCAGAAGATCAAAGGACCGCAAGGCAAGTTCACTGGGACTGACTCAAAAACCGAGTGAGGAACAGAGAAAAAGTGACAACTTAAATACACAGGCTGGAACAAGTCACAGGTGATCAAAATAAAGTAAACAAGAACACACAAGGAAGAACAAAGGCAGATGTGAAACATGGGGACCTCTAGGGGAATGGAGACAAAGTGCAGAATGGTGACAGGACCCCCTCCTTTAGGAACGGCTCCTGACGTTCCTACCAGAACACCCTGGCCTCTGGGCGTGGAACTCCCGGATTAAACTAGGATCCAGGATGTCTTTGGCAGGAATCCAGGAGCGTTCCTCTGGCCCGTAGCCGTCCCAGTCAGCCAGATACTGAAGTGAATTCTGGACCCTTCTGGAGTCCAGTATCCGGCGGACCGTGTAGGCTGGCTGGCCATCGATAATCCTGGGAGGTGGAGGGGGTCTGTGAGGGGGGGGGCAAAGGGAGAAGACAAGACAGGTTTTAATAAAGAGACATGAAATGTGGGATTAATTCTAAGTGAACGAGGAAGCAATAAACAATAAGAAACAGGGTTAACTTTCCTGGCTATTCTAAATGGCCCGATGAACTTCTGGGACAATTTTCTGGACTAAACCTGGAGCGGAAGGTTCTTAGTGGCCAACCAGACTCTCTGACCAGCACGGAAAGCGGAAGCCCTTCAACGACAGCAATTAGCCTGATGCTGGTATCTCAGGGAGGTTCAAAGGAGAGGTTTCTAGCTCTTTTCCAGGTTAGTCGACAGCGTCGAAGGAAGTGTTGGGGTGAGGGAACTCCCACCTGCACCTCCTCCTCA
Source organism: Danio kyathit (assembly GCA_903798195.1). Classification (NCBI taxonomy): domain Eukaryota; kingdom Metazoa; phylum Chordata; class Actinopteri; order Cypriniformes; family Danionidae; genus Danio; species Danio kyathit. The sequence goes on along the minus strand of LR812530.1, from coordinate 17,994,564 downwards.
GGAAACAATGGAGGGGTATAACCAAATTGGCATTCAAAAGGGGATAGTCCAGTGGCTGAGGACTTGAGGGTGTTGTGGGCGTATTCAGCCCACATTATGTAAGAAGACCAAGTAGTGGGGTTGTTGACTGCCATGGACCGTAGAGTGGTTTCCAGGTCTTGGTTAACTCGCTCAGTCTGACCGTTAGACTCAGGATGGAACCCAGATGATAGTCTGGCAGTGGCCCCAAAGAGTCTGCAAAAAGCCCCCTAGAATCTGGACAAAAATTGTGGGCCTCCGTCAGACACAATATCTTTGGGAATGCCAAAAACTCTGAAAACATGATTCGTTATGAGCTCAGCCGTCTCCTTGGCTGATGGTAACTTGGACAAGGGAATGAATCGAGCAGCCTTAGAGAATCGGTCCACCACAACCAATATGACAGTGTTGCCCTGGGAGGGTGGAAGTCCCGTAATGAAGTCCAGGGAGAGGTGTGACCACGGCCTGTGGGGAACAGTTAAGGGATGGAGCAGCCCCTGAGGTCGCTGGTGTGATGATTTTCCCTGACAACATACTTGGCAAGCCTCCACATATGCTTTAACATCTTCCTTCGTGGAAGGCCACCAAAAGCGCCGTTGGAGGAAATCTAGAGTGCTGGTGCTACCTGGGTGGCAGGTCAATGGGGACTCGTGACCCCACTGCAGGACCTGAGCTCCTGCTGATCGAGGGACATACAGCACACCCAACGGTCCACTGCCTGGATCAGGTTCCTTGATTTGGGCCTTACGGACCACTTGTTCTAGATCCCATCTAAGGGGAGCGACAATCCTTGTACTAGGAATAATAGAAGAAACAGGTCTTTCCTGTGTCTCGGGAGAGTAGGCTCGGGACAAGGCGTCTGGATTGAGGTTCTTGGAACCGGGTCTGTAAGTCAGGATGAACTGAAATCTGTTAAAAAACAGAGACCATCGAGTCTGCAGAGGGTTAAGTTGTTTGGCCTGCTGGAGATATTCCAGGTTCTTATGGTCTGTAAGAACCTGGAAAGGATGTTGAGCACCCTCAAGCCAATGGCGCCACTCTTCCAAGGCCAATTTCACAGCGAGCATCTCTCAAACCCCTACATGGTAGTTGCGCTCGGCATTAGACAGGCGGCATGACATGACAGCACAGGGGTGTAGTCTTCCATCCTCATTCCTCTGTGATAAGATGGCTCCTACCCCCACGTCTGAGGCATCCACCTCCACCACAAAGGGTCTGTCTGGATTAGGGATAGAGAGAATGGCAGCTGAGGTGAACCGATACTTGAGATTCTGGAAGGCAGTTGCTGCTTCAGGGCCCCAGTCAATCTTGACTCCTCCTCCCTTTGTCAGCGCTGTCAAGGGAGCCACAATAGAGCTGAAATTCTTGATAAACTTCCTGTAAAAGTTTGCAAAACCCACAAACCATTGCACCTCTTTTACTGTGGTTGGAATAGGCCAGTTGAGAACAGCCTTAATCTTGCTAGGGTCCATCTCCAGGTGACCAGGGGTGACAATGTATCCAAGAAACTTAGTCTGAGCTACATGGAACTCACATTTTTCTGGCTTGACAAAGAGAGGATTTTCAAGGAGTCTTTGGAGAACCCTGCTGACGTGCCCCTCATGCTCCTCCACTGACTTGGAAAATATTAGTATATCATCCAGATAAACGAATACGAATATATTTAACATGTCTCGGAGGACGTCGTTGATAAGTGCCTGGAACACAGCAGGGGCATTGGTAAGCCCGAAAGGCATCACCAGATATTCATAGTGGCCTGTGGGGGTGTTAAAGGCCGTCTTCCATTCATCTCCTTGCCGTATCCGCACCAGATGGTAGGCATTGCGAAGGTCCAGCTTAGTAAAAATGGAAGCTCCTTGCAGCAGCTCAAAAGCAGTAGCCATAAGAGGCAGGGAATATCAATTCCGAACGGTTATCTTGTTGAGACCTCGGTAATCGATACATGGCCTAAGCCCCCCATCTTTCTTCCCTACAAAAAAGAAGCCAGCACCAGCAGGGGAAGTGGAGGCTTGGATGATGCCAGTTGCCAGGGACTCCTTGATGTAAGCATTCATAGCAGCCTGTTCAGGGGGAGATAAGGAGAAGACTCTGCCTCTAGGAGGGCAGGAACCAGGGAAAAAGATAATTGTTGTAAGAAATGTTGTGCGCATTTTTCCCGGGACTTTCCAAATACAAGATTTAGATGAGAATAAGGAAATACTTGTGTTTGAGGCTCACGGTATGCTATTTCCATATACTGAACTCTTATTCAGATTTTTTTTATATTTAACATTTCAAGTTAAATGTTAAAACATTTTTTATTTGAAATTTAGAATATTACATTTTCACAGCAATTTGAAATACATTTTATCTGCAAATTTTTCTGAATTTTGTCTGTGAAATAGCAAAAGATTACATATTTTTTTCTTAAATATTATTTTATTACAAACTGTGAGAAAAAGGTGTCATTAAACGTTTTGTTTCACATTATGAATAGTTACAGCCAAAGAACCCTGAAAAAATCACTAGCATAAACACTAAGAGCAATGGAAAATTAATATGTAAGGCACTACAGAAGATACTGCTCTGCTGAATTAACTTCCAAAGTAAAATATTCATTTACAATATGTACTTTTCCCCACTCATTTTTTAAAAGTATGTATGTGGAAAGAGCGGCTGCATATGCTGTAGCGAGAGGTTATTCAACTTGGGGAAATATACACGGTCTCAGCCACATCACACAAAACATGATCTTTCTAACTAAAAGCCATCTAATTTAAGCCATGTGCACAGCTGCCATATAGGGCAATGGTAATTATTCATGTAAACTATATAGAGAAAACTAGAAAGCGGAGAGTTTTTCTCTTCCCACCTAGTCACAGGCTGTAATTAGAGTGTAAAGTAAAGCTTAAAGAAACCCACCGTCTGAACTACAAATAGACCAGCCCTATAATGATTGTCAATGCTGCTAGGAGTAGACCTAGATCATGCCTGTTTAGGCAGCCATAATTAGAAAGTGTGCTTACCAGGAGAGGCTCATACAGAATAGAACATCATTTATGATCTGCACTCTTACAGCTTTATGAAAAAAACATATTTTAACATTCTCAAACATTACATACAGTAGGTAGAAACGCTTAGAATATATCTATAACTTTAATGTTGAGAGTGACAACTCACATGACTGCTGAGATTTGGCTTTGCTGGTGGCCTTGTTGGATTCACACCAGACTGTAACCCCATCATTCATCAGCTTTAACATACGTTTCCTCTTCCAGCGTGGAGAACGCACCTTTGTCACAGAGGAGCCCTGTAGCATCATCTTAACATCCTCATCGTCTTGAACCCCTGCAGGGTTTAAGAATAAGAATGAAGACTGTGATATTCTAAAAAGATTTTCTGGATTTAGTGTGAGTCCACAAAGGAGAGGAGGGCTATTATTTTACATCTGCTGTAACATTAGAAGCATCATTTCAGGGAAAGAAACAGCAATTTGAGGTATTGTGGCATTTCTTAAACATTCATTTTAAATTCTATATAAGCCATAAAACATGATGCAATTAATATACTTCTCACCATAACAACACAATCAGTCAACAAATATTATGAAAATATAATTTTTATTCACCATAACAATAAATGGTCAGTGAAAAAAAAAATGTGGTTGATCCAATAACACAGTGCTTCAGGCTATAACAAAAATTATTCCCCCAAATCAGGTAAATACAGGCTATAGTACAGCAGACTGAGAGAAAAAATTAAATTACACAGTATACATAAATACAGCACACACATTATGAACTCATCGTGACTATTTACTCTCGATCAAGTATTATAAACCTTTATAGGTTTCTTTGTTCTGTTGAACACAAAATAAAATATTTGGAATAAAAACAGCCATTGATTTCCATAGTAGGAAAAAAAGCTTCAGGAATTCATGATTACAGTTTTCAACTTTCTTCACAGTATCTTATTTTATGTTCGATGGAAGAAAGAAACTCATAAATGTTTGGAACCACTTGAGGATGAGTAAATGATGACAGAATTTTCAGTTTTGGGTAAACTACCAAAACACAAAGAAATTGTCAATGAAAACTAAAATTAAATCTCTCCATATGCATATACAACTTAAAGAAAATGTAATAACAATTCGTAAAAATACGATGGTAATAATACTATCAATAATAATAACAATAATAATAATAATAATAATATAGTTATTATTATTATTATTATTATTATGAAGAAGAAGAGGAAGAAAAAGAAAAAGAAGAAGAAGAAGAAGAAGAAGAAGAAGTAGAAAGAAAGAAATCAAAGAAAGAAATCAAAGAAAGAAAGAAAAAAATAAAAAGTACAAAGTACAAAGAAAAAGATAAATTTCTTACCCATTTTTATTAGAGGATTGTCTGGTTTAAGTTGGGACATCCCGGCTTCAATCTTCTCCTTTCTCAACATGGCGCAGTCTAGGGGGGTTAAGTATAAAAACACGGAAAGATATGACTGTCTGTATATCTACAATCTTTGGTATCTGACTCTGGCACTGTGCTCTGTTTCGTTTACGTTGGTATATAGCCTTTGCCAGATAACGGATAGCCTATACTGAGGACATTAAAGAGCGGATGTCCCGATGACATTAGGCTACGTTACGTTTCATTGGCTCCGGTTGTTGACACAAGATGCTGCACAAATTCTAACCTACAAAAAATAAAACCACAGAATCCTTCTCAGAATAAAAGCTGTAACGCACAGATTTATCCTTGCGACGCTATCTTGTCATAGATGAACTATCTGATGCCTTTAACGAATGATCAATAATTAACGTTAAATTAGCGATAACTTTATCTTCATTTCAAAACGCAGGCAGGCTCACCGACAATTTACAGCAAACTGGCTGATCTGATCATCAGACCCGCAATGTATGTTGACTAACGTTACAGGCAGCTTTTTTAAGCAGACGATCTTGAGCAGAGAGATCAGGATTAACAAAATGTCTCCCTCTAGCGATCTTGACTAAAAACAACAAGTCAATTGAAGGAGCTAGCTGCAAACCCATGTTGCTTCTCAATTCTTATTCGCAAATGCTGGTTTCCTTTCCTCGCTTCCTTTCCCCATGTCTTAGCACCACCCCCTCGTGATTCGAGTGAAGGATGCAAGAAAAAGATGCGGGCTATGGCAGAGAAATTGAATCAAGTTAAATGATATAAAACTATTTCTACTTCAAACCAAGGTCATGTAATATTTATTCAACCTTCATAAAACACTGATCTGTCTGTAGGCTATTTTTAAAGATATTAACTGTAGGCCTATTTTGTGCTGCAAAAAACCTATTCATCAAAATTAAAGGAACCGTAAAAGGGCAATTTTTCAACTATGGGCACGTTAGCCTTGTGAAGTTGAGTAAAAGAACTTGTTCAAAAGTAATGTAACATAGTTACATAAAACATAAGTTTAAACAATTTGTCTAGTTTTAAGATCTGTAAGAGGACAAACGTAGATAAGAAGAAAATTTGCTACATTCTAATTTAAAAATGTTTCCATTGTGAAATGAACAAATGTCATTTCCACCACATTTCAATATAGAGCTTTTATTTTAAAATGAAATAAATGATGGCAGTCAAAAATTGTCTAAAATAATTTTTGTATGTAGTTTAACCAATCCTTCCACAATGTATACAATAATTATACATTTGTCAATGAAAATTAGTCCCGATTAGGACCAAATGCCTGGTTGTATACCTGTCACACTCTAAAATTGAATATTAATTTGGTTAAGAGCTTATTAGAAAATAAATCAATTTAATTTGTATATTCAATAGAGCATGAACTCATAAATTGTGAATACATTTTAAATGTGTGATAAGAACTTTTAAAATATATTTTAAAAAATGTGTGTGGTGATGGAAATGACAGGGTGGTGGTGGAAATGACAGGGTGTTGTGAAATGACAATGAATCAGTGTTAATGCAGAGAAACATTAGATATTTATTAGAAAAAAATTATTAAAGTCTTAAACTCAAACCTATTCAACTCAATTTGCAAAATTACTATGCATAACCACAAATTTTTTGCATGTGTAAGGCTGATATTGATCTAAAAATACTGATTTGTCTAATAGATGAACAGTAACAGTGCATACTGTGAATAACTAATTATTTTTAAAATATTATATTTAATATAATGTTAAAATAAATAGAATTACACATCTACAGGGGTTGGACAATGAAACCGAAAGGCCTGGTTTTAGAGCACAATAATTTATTAGTGGGTCGGCGTGGTAGCGCAGTGGGTAGCGTTGTTGCCTCACAGCAAGAAGTTCGCTGGGTCAGTTGGCATTGAATTCCCACATGGAATTTGCATGTTCTCCCCGTGTTCATGTGGGTTTTCTCCAGGTGCTGCGGTTTCCCCCACATTCCAAACACATGCGGTATAGGTGAAATGGGTAAGCTAAATTGTCTGTAGTGTATGTGTGTGAATAAGAGTGTATGGATGTTTCCAAGTAATCGGTTGCAGCTGGAAGGGCATCCGTTGCGTGAAAAATATGCTGCATAAATTGGCAGTTCATTCCGTTGTGGCAACCCTAATGTATAAAGGGACAAAGCCGAAAAGAAAATGAATGAATGCATAATTCATTAGGATGGTGTCGGGCCTCCTTTTGCAGACAATATACCATCAGTTCACCTTGGGAATGACAGATACAGGTCATGCACAGATGCCAGAGGGATTTTGAGCCGTTCTTCTCACAGAATAGTGTTTAGGTCACTATGTGATATAGCTGGAGGAAAACATTTCCTGACTCATTCCCCCAAAATACCTCAAAATGCTCAATAGTATTTAGTTCTGGTGGCTGTGGAGGCCATGGGAAATGTTTAACTTCACTTTTATGTTCATCAAACTACTCTGTCACCAGTCTTGCTGTGTGTTTTGGTGCATTATCATCCTGATACACGCCACCGCCTTTAGAATACAATGTTTGAACCACTGGGTGCATATCCTTCAAAATGCTTTGGTAGTCCTTGGCAGTGATGTTCCTTCTAGCACCAGTATTGGGCCTAGGGAATGGCATGATAATGCAGACCAATCCATCACCGACCCCTCCAAGATTTTGGCTGCTGCACCACTGAAACCTGCATTAAGCATTGGCACAAGTGGGCAAAGGTCAGCCATGTATATTGACCCTGTGGAGCTCCTGACCAACAGTTTTGGTGGAAACAGGAGAGTTGAGCACTTTTAATTCTGCAGTGAGTTGGGCAACTGTAGTTTTATGTCTTTTGGATACAATCAGTGTTAGCACCCGGACATCCCTAGACAGCTTCCTCTTGTGTCCATAGTTACTCCTGTTGGATGTGGTTCTTCTTTTTGGTGGTTTGCTGACATTACTCTGGATACCGTGGCTCTTGATATATTACGAAGACTTGCTGTCTTAGTCACACATGTGCCAGCAAGACGCACACCAAAAATTTATGCTCTTTTGAGCTCTGATATGTCACCATATGAAATAATGTTGTGTGCATTGCAATATTTTAAGCAAAACTGTGCTATTACTCTGCTAACTAAACCTTCACACTCTTCTCTTATTGGTGGAATGTGCAATCAATGAAGAAAGGCCACCTGCTGCTCATAATTTAGCCATAACCTCCAACACTGAATTGGCCAGTGTTTCAGTTTCACTGTCCAAGATGTACTTTCACAATCCATATCAACTCTGTTTTGTAACCATCAATGTCATTTCCAACACATGCTGTCTTTTCCACCACAGGGGGCAGGGTGGTGGAAATGACAGTGGTGGAAATTACATTTTCTACAGTTTATTGTGAACAAATTAAATATAGCTCCACAGATTAGCTTTGAATTGATACTAGCATTTCATGTATACAAAATACTCTTATTTACCTTAATTTTGTTTGCTTTTAAAAAAATTATTTTTGCAATCCCGTTTGCTGAAATAATAAAAGGAAAACTCCACAATGGGGTTATCAGGACTTTCAGAAAAAGGAAAAAAAAATTGTGGTAGACTTTTACAGCAGACAAAAGAGAGAATAACGTCAAATTTATGGCCATACATTCTGCATTAGAAACGCCTTGCACAAACGGTAATTACTTTTTTGTAATTTGATGCAAAGATGATGTACATAATTAAAGTACATATAAATGTTCTAATGTTTTTTTTTATCAAAATATTTAAAACTTTCAAGGATTTAAAATGCTAATGACCGTTAAATGCGTCATAAGAGTCTTGTGAAAAGAGTCCGTTGAATAGCCTATTCCAAAGCTACCTGCATGGACTATTTCTGATAGATATTCAAATTGCAGATCTGTACAAATATTAGTGTCATTGGGGCTTCTAAATACAGATTATGATACAGATTAAGTGTTTACTAAAAGTCTGGCTTTCAGATTAAAAACTGGAATATCACAAATATTATATGAGACACAGTCAGAATTTTTAAAACACAAATCAATCCATAATAACATTAGGCTAATTCTAGAATGTGGCTTAACTAATAAAGATGCATTTGTTTGTTTGTTTTGGATTTCTATAAAGCCTTTGACATGGTGGAACATTATTGTTCAGACTATTAATCACTTTGGTTTTGGTCCTAAATGTATAAATAATGTAAGAACGAGGCTTTAGACAAGGGTGTGGCTATTCGTGTCTCTTTTCATTTGTAAACTGATGATGTTCAAGATTATCGCCCTGTTACATTTTACTGTTCAGATACACTCGAATCTCTACACAAGTATTTAGTTGATATCAAATTTTGGCTGTCACAGAATTTTCTCTGTCTGAATGAAAACAAATCTCAGTGCATCATGTTTGGGAGTTCAAACTAATGAACTATCTCCAAATCATCTTACTCTGTCCCCAAATGTAGTTAAAACATGGACCCCAGGAAGAATAGCCACTACCTTGGTATTAATCTGGGGTCACCACAGTGGAATGAACCGCCCACTTATCCAGCATATTTTTTATGCAGCGGATGCCCGTCCAGCTGCAACCCATCACTGGAAAATATTTAGGCTATTTTATTTTTATTTATGTATTAAGACACCATTTTATTTTATTTATTAATGGTAATTGTTTGTATTGTTGTTATTAATATTAGCTGATGTAAAGATTGTGAATGTAAATTGATTGTTATCTCAGTCCTTTTGCATAACTTTCAAAGTTATTATGCTTTCTGTTATTGCATGCGATGCAGTTATTCTAATTTGCTTCGGAAAGATTTTTCCCTTTTTGTAATTGAGAACAATAATAAAGACTTTTCCTTACTATGGGAAAATGTTGTGTTTGGTTTTGTTAATTGCAAAACAGAACCTTTACATAAAAAGAAAAATTTCTTATATATCTCTTTAATCTTTAATCTTATTAACAACATTTTATATACATAAATGTAAATTTACAAAGCAAAAACCTTTTTTTTTACATTTTGCTTACTGAAATGCAGTATTACATTGAAACTCTTTTACAGAAACTCTTACAAAACTAAAATTTGTAAATTATATATTTTTCTTTAATGTGTGATGTATATACCCCTTCCTTTTTTCATTTTCTTTGTAATTTACTGTGATTGTATATTTTTACCTTTCGCACAATAAAGAAAAAAAAGAACTACATGTCTTAATAAACTACAAACATGGCGGAAGCGCGAGTTTTATTAAAGCTGTTTCTTAATTAAAATCTAGCCCTATGGAACACATTTATTTCATGTTTTCCGCGTTATACTATATCTGCAACAACACCGTGATTTATTTAAAAGACGTGTTTGGTCATTAATTTCTGAATGCATAATTCTGCAAACCCCTGAGGAAATGTCTTTCAATAAAAAAGCAGCGAATGGCAGAATAACCTGCTGCTGTTTCTCTGTTATTGTAGGAAATTATGGAAAAGTGAAAGGAAAAGTGGATCATATGACAAGATGAATGACAGGGCATGTATTTAAGCAACATAACGCTTCGTTAATGAAGCAGCATGTCCCAAATCTTGCATACTCTTCAGTTAAACACTCAAAAGTATATTCTTTTTATTGTAAAAAAAATAAGATTTAGGACGTAATATCGCTGTAATAAGTATATCACGTTGTCACGTGACTGTACCAGGAAGTGAACTCCTGGCCGAAAATCCAAGAGGTGAAAGATCCTTTTTTTTACGTAAGACAACAGCACACAGTTCTCAGATTTATTGTGCAAGCAGTGCAGGCACCGTTTTTATAAACTGTTCCAAATCGGATCGGTCGCTATACTGTTTTTATTTTAGTTTGTCCAATGGCAGCAAACGTACCGTTACAGTGCAGGTAAGTTGAACCTCCTAGCTAAAAAACCTGAAATGAGAAAGAATAGAAAGGAAAACCCGAACAACTCATAATTCATTATAATAATTACACTAATATTAAAAGGATATTCTTGTAGTACAAGTGTTTAATAGTCTGGGAGCTTCCGAATTTAGATTTTTGGACATCGTAAAGAATGAATCATGTGTCGATATACATATAATTTACAGGTTGTCCAGTTAACGGAGTGTTGGAAAGAGACCACATGCCAGCTCTTACAATGACAGAGATCGAGGACTGTCAAAGACGCTTTCAGGCTGCTGTCGACGTCATTCAAAGTCTACCTAAAAATGGTAGATTTGCTTACCTTTAAAAAAAATTCTTAGATGATTAGTGTAACATAAGTAAAACTTGTGCAATTTAACATTGCTTGCATTTCTTTAAATGATATATTGGTTACACCACTTCAGACTATTTTGCATGTTGCAGCAGCACCAATAGTAAATTTTCAAACTGCACCTGCACAGGTACCTACAAACCCTCTTATGAAGTAATGCTGCGGTTTTATGGCCTGTTCAAACAGGCAGTCTGTGGTCCATGTACACTGTCACGCCCTGGATTTTGGGACCCTGTAGGGCGTTACAAATGGTAAAGTTTTTAATGAAGTTTGAACATATTCACATTTCATAATGTACATATTGAGCACTTTCAATCTTCAGAAGATGCAATGTATTCCAGGCCCGTAGACTGGTGAAAGGGGTGGTTCTTTTTTCTCAAAACGTGGACCTTTTTGCAGTTATTCACCTCATTTTCTTTTTAATTTTGAGATTTGAATACTGAATTTAGGTGACATTTTAAGCACTATTGTTTAGCTGAATTAGCTTGTTGGATGGTCATGATAACCACACTTTTTGATGTACCAAAAATATTTCCTAAATATTTAGAATAAAGAAATATGACAAATATTTTTTAAAAATTATAAAATTTTATTACATCATATATCATTAAAAAAAACTTTAGCCTAATGTAATTTATTAAGCAAATAACAAACTGGCCTGCACATTCAACTCTCCTTAGTTAGAATTTAGCCATTTAAGTAATAAAAAAACTGAAACAAAATAATAATAATAATAATTTAGAGATTCACAGTTATTCTAGCCTCTATCGTAAAAGTGCTTAACACTCTTTTTATTGCTCATGTTTTCTTTCAAAAATAAGGTCCAAGATTTATAGAATAAAAGTTACTTGTCAAATGTTTTCTCTTTTTAAAAACAATACAGTAGAGAAAGATGACTTCGCTTATGTCAGATTGTTTTCTTGCACAGCTGGATGTTGGACTCTTGAAAAATAATAATTTGCATTGGCCAAAACTGTTTAACTGAAGTCACACCAGGATTCCGCTTGGTCTTAAAGCCTTTTTCGATCGGTAATTTTATATGATGGCATAGCAGTCAAAATAGGACAAATGAGCTCATGCATGGGACAAATTCTGGACCACCCCAATCCCCCTTAGCTACGGGCCTGTATTCAAGTTGTAATGTAATCAAACTTCATGCCTCGTTTTTATCTGTTTTTATGTCAGGGAAGCTTGGAGTAATCTGGGAGAAATGAGTCGAGAGACTGCCATGGCTGCTTATGTGGATGAAATGAAAAAAGTTGCACAAGATGTGGGAAAACTTTCGTAAAATCTCAATAATTTAAAGCAAATTTAGAAAAGAAAGACCATATTGGAAAATGTTCTCTAAAAATTGATTGATTGATTTATGTATACTTGCAGGTCATTGACACTATGCAAATCAATGAAAAGAATGCATCCTATTTCCACTATTTTGAACCTCTTTACCATGTCATTCATGATATGCCCAGACCTCCAGAGGCTCTTTTTTCTCTTAGTTCAGGTATGTGTTTATATGTCTATTTATTCATATATTAAATTAGGGTGAAATATGATAAGTTTTGTGTTCATTTCAAAGATGTTAATGCGAAAGAACAAACTGGTGGTGTGTTTAAACATGAAGCGGAGAGTGCAACTCAAGAACCAAGACTTGAACAGGATACAGAAACTACCCTTAACAGTGAACTTCAACCTCAGAGCACAGGTAATGAAATGATTAGGCTACATGAAAATGTCTATCCAGATTATTTTGCAGGACACCAGAATTATTTTTCACATCAAAAGATTTGTACTTTAAGCTTGCACAAAGACATATCGTTTTTCCTCTCCTCACCATTTTCACTTGATTCTTTAATTATTTTACTGTGGCTGTAATAAACCAGGCACCATTCAGAAATGTCTGATCGTAGTTGCTGTTCAAATATTTCACAGTTGCATAAGTAATAAATGATGCCAAGATTGTGCGTGCTGCACTTTTCATCACTGCATATGTGTGCAGAGCAACTTATGTCGGAGTGTCAGGGGCCGATTAGTGACACGGAGAGTGAAGTCTTCTGTGACTCCTTGGAACAGGTGGATAATATAAAGGTCTGCATTGTTATTAATCTTAGCACAGTTTGTGAGATTGTCCCACATTTTATATGTTTAATATATTTGTATTCATGTACAGTTTACTGCAGTGCCAGATGGTAATAACCCTTTCCAGAATGGTCCTACATGCAGTGAGACCTCTGGTATCCAGGAGAGTCAATACAGTGCTCTATCCGAGGTGGTTCAGATAGGAGCCGGACATGGTGAGGGGGCAGAAGACAGACATGATCTTCCCATGAGGATGACGACTGCAGGAAAAGAATGGTTGCAGCAGAACTGGAGGGACTCCACAGGTCTGGATTATAAATGTAATTTTAATGACCTTAGGGCCGGAACACACCAACCCAAAGCTTAGCCATTAAAGGCTAGGCTTAAAGAGTCATGACCTTTCAGTTCAAGTCTACCTCAGAATTTTTTCAAAAAATGCTTCGAGATGGGTGTGGAGCGCTGAAGGAGAGGGAGTGGGTGTGGCTAGCAGAGCAGGGGGAAAAAGAGGGGTGCGAACAACTGTTGTCAGTTGACTGACAAATGAGATACAAACCGTGAGACCCATGATTTTATAGTTTACAAAGTTAAAATGCAAAGAAATAAACAGTAATTTAATGCCCTGCTACATTTGTTATTCGTAATTTCATATACACATAACCACAATTTGTTTTATCATCAGAAAGATAATCGTGTTTATATAAACGCTATAAATGAGGAGGACTTCTCTCCTCCCCAATCCCCAGGTCTGAATGCATGCTCTATCTATTCCAACCATTAGCCCTGCCGGTAATCTGGAGGATTTTAAACATAGGCAAACACAGCAGTACGGATGTGTCTGAATGTTAACGAATTTAATTGATAAAAGACAAAGTGTACCATTCTCCAATTCTTGTACAGCTCTCTCGACAAAAAAATGCTTGCTGCAAACCAACAGCTTTACTGTATCGGCCTTGACAGCATTGTGGGAAAAAACATGCAACAAACTCTGTGGATCATGGAAACAAACACATACGACCCATGCCGTGCACGGACGCGGTCTTACCCAGTCATTCGATCTCACAGCTTGGCTGGTCAGCCTTGCCTTCGGGAAGCACGTGCTCTTAAGAAGCAGGGTCTTCTCATAGGATAAGAAAACTCAGCTATGAATAATAATGAGAAACCAACGCATCATCACTCTACTAGCAGATTCGCGCTACGTCACCGATTTTGATCCCGCCCCAAAAATATTTTTAACCCGGAAGATGAAATTAGCTGAGAAAAGTTCAAAGTTATCCAGTTTTCCCCACAATTAAAGCTGACAGGTGCTAACGTTGACTTAATTGATACTCAACACACAAATCTGTTCAAATAAAAAAAAAGTACTCTAGGGTGTCTTGAACCTTTAAAGTTAAAGCTCATTGTCCTGATTAAAGGCCCGTGCACACCGAGACATTTTTTGCTCGCGTGATTTTGCATACTCTTCTGCTCGACGCCTGTGAATATCGCTTGGGTTTGTATCCGGAAAAATGTATTGGAAAAACACTGCCGATAAACGCAAACGAAAAGCGTCCTGGTGTGTACGAGCCTTTATGCTGCGTTCACACCAGACGCGGAAGAAAGCGTCAATCGCGAGTGATTTACATGTTAAGTCAATGCAAACGCGCCGCGTTAACCAATCAGAAGCTTGCTCTTGTGGAGGCATGATTGTGACGTAGCACCTGTTGTTGGTGTCCCGGGGGAAATCCCTGACACCGACAACAGTTCATGAAACTGGGCTCGGCTCAGTCAGAAACACCGCTAAAAGCCTCCGTCATCCAGGTTGAGTTTCTGGAGGAGTTTATGAGCTCACAGAGTTGGGTGCACCTCTGAAAGTATCTAGTGGACTCAGACACTGCTCCAAACAAATCGACGCTGTTTATCAGCCTTTATAAAAGCACATAAACACAGTTATTTTATCAATAAAATCCATGTTAGCCATTTAGCAACGAAGCTACAGTCACTGGGCAGACAGAAGCCCTGCCCATGACGCGAATCCGCGTCTGTTCTGAAGTGAATTTGACAAGCGAATGAAGCAGAGTTTGACGAGCGAATGAAGCGAGTAAACTTAAATGTTCACGCGTCTATTTATGTGCGAATAGCGCGATTTATCCGCGCATTCCGCGTCTGGTGTGAACACAGCATTAGGGTGTAGAATTGGCGTTAGTCGACTGGTTATTCAGCAACAGGTTATTCAGAAACAGAGTGCAAGTGTGATGTAATGATGAAGTGACGTAGCACGTAAACAATTCAAGCCAAGAAGGGTCACAAAGACTCCAGCTGTAATTTTGCTACATTTCTCAATTATTTGCAAACGATATGGATTATTAGATTATCAGACATATTTGCACAAGTGAATCCCTCCATAGTAAGTGACAATTTCTGTGATAATTGTACTGAACGCTGCTTTGTTCTGAGAAAACAGACTGTCCTGCAGAGCAGAAAGACATGTCCTCCTGTACAGGTGCAGAACGCAGCTCTCGTTTCAGTCGGCTTTCGTCCACTTTTGTGTGCTCACAGCTGCTTTTTGGTCAAGAAAAGATCCAATGCAAGGCGACAACACAGTTGAGTTTCACTTTTGTTAGTTGTTTGGCATTGTCTTGGTGTGTCCGGGCCCTTAATGCCTCATTCACACTAGCAGCGACTTTGTTGCTGCCTGTCTCTCTGGGCAAACACGTCTGTGTAGGTCTACAGCACAGAGAATACTACCGGCCTCTGAGCGAGCAGAGAGAGGATCACGTGAGCTCTACTGGTGCTCCTATTGGCTGTCACCTAAGAAAGTGGCTCTTCATTTGCATAAAGTTAAAGATTTCTCAACTTTGTTGCGTCGCTCAACATGCCCACCTGGTCACCAACAGTTGCTGTTGCTCGCGTAGACAGAGGATGCCGGAAGTAGCTTGCTCTCCTCTGAAATGAACGGTCGCTTGTTGCTGCGAGTCGCTCGTAGTGTAAATGAGTGTGAGTGATCTTTCGATTCAGTTGTCTATAGGAGAAATGACTAGGAATAATAAATGGCAGAAAACAGTCAAACTACTTGATGCTCTAAAAACAAATGTGTTCATCATTTAACATAAAAAGTTGAATAATATAATAAGTAAATATCAGTTTGGAGTATAATTTTTATCATCTAAAAATCTATGGCATTAAAAGTGGAAGTGTTAAACCAAAATGATTTCAATGGCTGTGCCCGCTCGAACATGAAGAATTAGGCCAATAAACAACAACCTCAGCTGTTTTCAGGTTCCATGTGTCATTGTTATTGAAACCCTGTTATATGCTTTGGGTATATTTTATGAAACTGTGCTTAAAATGTAGAAAACAATCCTACAATTATGATACAGTTCAAATGGTTGGGGATGGACAATTTGTAAAAGGGATAATTCACATAAAATTTTAACTTTTGTCTTCTTTAATTACTCATCCTCGTGCTGTTCCCAACATGCAGACCTTTATTCATCCTCAGAACACACCTGCAAGCATTGATAATGAAATCAGAGATGTTTCTGTCTTTTTTTGACAACTACACAGACTCCATTTACAAGGCCCAGACAGGAAGTGAAAACATCATTGAAGTTGAGACTTCTGGAGAAGAGTCTGACTGCAGATGGAGTGCACATGCACTGTCAGACACCCCTGACCGTTATTCTCACAACTCTGCAGCCAGGCACTGTTGGACGTCTGTGGTTTACCCTTAATTAGAAGCACCCATATCACCCATTTTAACTCCCTTTTCTGGTTGCAAACAGTACAGCACCTATGGTCTGAATGTATTGTGTGAATGTCTGCTTTCACATCAACACAATGACGCTCTAGGGTGCTCCTGTAAAAGCGTGCTGGAGCTGAAGTTTAAGAGGAAATAATTAAGTCTTTTTTTCTACACAAATTAAAGTTGCTTCTTCAAATTAAAGATGAAATATTGGAGTCACGTGGACAACTTCAGTGATGCTGCATCACCTTTCTGGGCCTTTGAACAACATAAGTAATCAATGACAGGATTTTCATTTTGGGGGAACTTACCCTTCAATTATACCCTTCAATTATAATTAGTGGTATAGGTGAATTGGGTAAACAAAACTAGCCTTAGTATATGAGTGTGTGTGAATGCGAGAGTGAATGTGTGTTCCCCAGTGTTGGGTTGTGGCTGGAAGGGCATCTGCTGCGTACAACATATGCCACAATAATTGGCGGTTCATTCCGCTGTGGCAACCCCTGATAAATAAGGGACTAAACCGAAGGAAAATGAATGAACTAATTAGTAAGAAATGTCATTATTGCAATACTCAACAACTATATTGCATGTTTTCCCAGTGTCGTGCAGCCCTAGTATTAAGGCAGATTTGACAAAATGTTTTGCTCGTAAAACTTTTACAATCATAATTTTCCAGATGAGTAAACATTGTATTAAAAGAAAAGTGAATGTGACAATGCTAAACATGCCTCTATCCCAACTTTTTTGCAATGAGCTGCAGGCATTTTACATGCAGTATACAGAAAATTTGTTAATATTTCCAAAATACAATTAATTAATAGTATAACTTGAAAACACTGGAAATGGTTTCTTTGTACTTTCGACAATTAAATGAATGTTAGAGAAAATCAGCAAATTGCATATTCATGATTTTATTGCACTTAAAAAAAACATCCCAGCTGGAAATTGGGTGAGTAATAATGCATTAACACATGTCCCTTTAAAATTATCATATAATTGTTTAAATCAATTAATAATCATTGTGTTAAAATATAAAATGATCAAAGTGTGCTCGTATTTTGCAATTGATTGCTTCAGACTCAAACATTAAATCTGTTATCATTTACCCACCATTCACTTTGTTCAAGACCTGTTTGAGTTTCTTCTGTTGCACACTCAAGAAATTTGAAGAATGCTGGTTGATGGTGCCCATTGACTTTCATAGTATTTTTTTCCTACTACGTAAGTCGATGGGTACCATCAACCTTTATAGTTTAACAGAACAAAGAAACTCATAAAAGTTTAAAACCAGATAAAGGGGAGTTAAGTGTGAGGTAATTTTCATTTTTGGGTGAACTAAGCTTTAACAGCAGCTTAATACTCCCAACTGCTGCTCACACTAGGCTTAAAACTCTCAGTTGCATAAATCATATCATCACACTACCGTAAAGATGATAAGAGCAATAAATAATAACCAATCTAATGCATGATTCTTGTGAAGGTGGTTTAGAGATGTTTCAGACATGCTCTGGCATAACTGCTCGCTGATAATTATGTTGCCCATGTTCAGCATACATCATGCTGTGTGTCTGTGAGAGCTGCACATCAGAGCGGAGCTCATTAATATTCACAACCAATCCACATATGGTCAATTATGGACCATCTGATTCTATGGCTATATGTGGCTTTATGGAGTAATACATTAGCATATAATATGGTTTCTGGAGATTTTTTTTAATTTACTTAAGCCACATACCTACTATGTAGGTATCAGAGAACAATTTAACTTATTGAACCAAATCAATATATGGCACTTTTAAGTTCTAAACTATATCTTTATTTAAAATTTGTTTGAATTTGAGTAGTAGTAACCATACCTGTCAACCCTCCCATTATTCCAGATTCTCCAGTATTTTACAATTCTATCCCGCTATCATCCTGTAAAGGTATTTTCCCGTATTTCTCCCATATTTTCAATCTTTCCATGAAGGGTGGCAATAAACATCAATGAGCCGATCCTCCCTATATGCAACCCATACTGCCGAACCACCAGGGGATACCCCCTGCTCTTAAATGTAAATCTGTTCTGTGATTTCATTTTATTTAGGCATGAAAACACTTTGAAATAAATATAAAAACAGTGTGCACTTAAAAAAAACCCTTCCTTTCCATTACAGGCACCATTGTCCCTCCTATGCAATCCTCAAAACAGTCAGTTCATGCAGCAATGCGTGACTGTCAGACGCGATCTATAGTGATAAGTTGACACTGTTTCCCAAACAGATTCTGTAGATGCGATTTATAGTGGAGCGAAAGTGGACACTCAGGGTTTTGGGTGTGTGTTTGAACAGGTTTGAACAGACATAGACATAATAATAATAATATTGCTAATAATAAAATATCTTAACATGTCGATCTTGGTGGGTTTTCTTTTAAACATAACAAATTACATCTTAAATGAGCAAAAAATCCTTTATTTTCACATCCCAATGTTGACAAGTATGGTAGTAACATGCAGTACAATAATAATAATAATAATCAATAAAAGCAAAACAAATGTTTTGGTTAATAAAAAAGGTTTTAAAGTAAACACTGTCCTCTTAGCTGTGGAAGTACAGTATGTCAGGCATAGGGGGTCTTGCTAAATTCACCAGAGAAGGGTGGGCCCCAAAGTAAAAAATGTTGAGAATCCCTGGCTTATGTTCATTGAAAATTTTAATTCAAGCAGTTTTTGATAATATCTGTTCATTTAACAGCCATGATATTGAATTAGATACATTTTTCACTGCACAGTCCTAATAAATAAATAACAATGTGCTTTTTTCCAGGTTACATGGCTCACCACAGTGCTGGACAGCAATCAGCAGCTGGCTCAGGGCAAGGGGACAGAGACAATTCTAAAAGAGGGTCTGGCCAGGTACAACAGCAGATTTTTCTAGCCCTACGGCAACTCCGAGAGGACATGCAAAGTGTCAAGGAACGACTAGACGTGGTTGAAAGTCTTGCAACTGCAAATGTAAGAAAAATAAATAAATTAAGCTAAAATTGTACATCCTATTTGTCAAAACAGAATAGGAAATACAGAACACAGACAGAACTATAGATGATTTAATTTACTAGGTATAATTCTGAAAAATTTGCAACCAGCATTCATTACCTTCTTTTGTGTTTACCAGAATAAAGAAAATCATAAAAGTTTAAAACCACAATGGTACGCTAAACGATATACAGTTGAAGTCAGAATTATTAGCCCCACTTTGTTTTTTTCTTTTCTTTTTCAAACATTTCCCAAATTATATTTAACAGAGCAAGGAAATTTTCACAGTATGTCTGATAATATTTTTTTCTTCTGGAGAAAGTCTTATTTGTTTTAAAAGCAGTTTTTATTTTTTTTAAAACCATTTTAAGGTAAAAATTATTAGCCCCTTTAAGCTATATTTTTTCAGATAGTCTACAGAACAAACCATCATTATACAATAACTTGCCTAATTACCCTATCCTGCCTAGTTAACCTAATAGGGTATATGCCGAGCTAGTGTTGTTCCCATACTGATAAACTTCCGGTGACCTGTTATTGTGAGGTTTTTTTTTTTCATTTTATACGATTTCTTTTACAGCAACGATGTTGTAATGTAATTAAAATACAATCAGTTAAATAGACTTTGGCATTCATTTAGTTGCTCAAGCGTAAAACGAGACAAAAAGCCATTTACACGCATGCGCCTGTCAGAATCGGCGGGCTAGCGCAGAAGCTCCATTGACTATACTGAGGTAAAATAAATGTTCATTTTGCAATGGCACACAGTTCAACGGAAGCGCTTAACCCAGGTTACTGGCAAATTAAAAGTCCTATTAGCATACTTTGGCATATACCCTTTTAACCTAGTTAAGCCTTTAAATGTCACTTAAATCTGCTGTCCTTTGAACAGAAATTGAGCAAAAAAATAAACGGGGGCTAATAATTCTGACTATAATTCTGATATATATATATATATATATATATATATATATATATATATATATATATATATATATATATATATATATATATATATATATATATATTTGTGTATATACATTTGATTACATTAGCTGTAAGCAGTGGTGTAAAGTAACTAATTACAAATACTCAAATTACTGTAATTGAGTAGTTTTTCTCAGGAATTGTAATTAACTGAGTAGTTTTAAAAATGTGTACTTTTACTTGAGTACATTTTTAGTGCAGTATCTGTACTTTTACTCCACTACTTTCCTTCAACCTGCAGTCACTACTTTATTTTTCTTGTCCATGGGGATTAGAGAAATCACTCCTGAGATTTCTGTCCAATCAAATCACACATACTGTAGAAGATAAATCACATCATAATAAACTACCTCAAGATGTGTGCACTTTATAATTGCAGCTAACTGTTTGGAAGTATTAAAAGTGTTCATGAAGATGTTCAAAATCTGTACGCGCATTGACCCAGAGACTGTTTAGATTCATGTCACTGTTGAGAAGATGATGGATGTTTACTGTATGATGACCGAAATGGCCTTCAACACCCAGAAGGCACAGGACGTCAACATGACGTCAGATTGACGTTGAATCCTAACGTCATGGGGCCGCTGCATTTTGTTTGGAAATGAAAATCGGGTTGACGTCAGAACTCAACGTCAGGCCAATGTCAATGTCCAACCTAAAACCAACCAAATATCAACATCTAATGATGTTACAGCTTGACCTTGTGTGGATGTTACCACTATGACATTTATCAGACGTTGGATTTTGGTTGCCATACCTGATGAATAAATGTCAGTATTTGACGTTGGTTTAAGATGTTGGCTTGACGTTGGATTTTGGTCTCTTTATAACAGCCTAAAATCAACTAAATATCAACATCATTTGACGTCATTATTGGACATCAAAATAACGTTGTCTTTAGCTGCTGGCTTGACAATTAATTTTGGTCACCTGACATTACAACCTAAATCGAACCTAACGTCTCATGATGCTGTGTGCCTTCAGGGCAATAACTAAATGCACTACAGAATTTTATGTTTACACACACATGCACAAATTACATGTAAACATATCAGCTTTTAACAGTGTAATACTCAGATACTTTTACTGTACTTGCACTACATTTTTAGGCAAGTAATGGTACTTTTACTTGAGTATGACTTTTCAGTACTCTGTTCACCACTGGCTGTAAGATAGTATCCCCAAAATTAATATGTTAGGGAATAATATTAAATTAAATTTTAATAAACAGGAAAAATCAAGAGAAACGTAACATAAAAAAAATAGAACATTTTGTAGTTTGTACTTTTTGTTTTGCAATGGCTTTTTTGCAATACCTAATTTGTTTGGTTACTTTGGTTCAAGCACTTACAGGCAGTGCAGAATTATTAGGCAAATTAGTATTTTGACCACATCATCCTCTTTATGCATGTTGTCTTACTCCAGGCTGTATAGGCTTGAAAGCCTACTACCAATTAAGCATATTAGGTGATGTGCATCTCTGTATTGAGAAGGGGTGTGGTCGAATGACATCAACACCCTATATCAGGTGTGCATAATTATTAGGCAACTTCCTTTCCTTTGGCAAAATGGGTCAAAAGAAGGACTTGACAGGCTCCGAAAAGTCAAAATGTGAGATATCTTGCAGAGGGATGCAGCACTCTTAAAATTGCCAAGCTTCTGAAGCGTGATCATCGAACAATCAAGCGTTTCATTCAAAATAGTCAACAGGGTCGCAAGAAGCGTCTGGAAAAACCAAGGCGCAAAATAAACTGAGAACTGAACCATGAACTGAGAAAAGTCAAGCGTGCAGCTGCCAAGATGCCACTTGCCACCAGTTTTGTCATATTTCAGAGCTGCAACATCACTGGAGTGCCCAAAAGCACAAGGTGTGCAATACTCAGAGACATAGCCAAGGTAAGAAAGGCTGAAAAACGACCACCACTGAACAAGACACACAAGCTGAAACGTCAAGACTGGGCCAAGAAATATCTCAAGACTGATTTTTCTAAGGTTATATGCACTGATGAAATGAGAGTGAGTCTTGATGGGCCCGTGGCTGGATCGGTAAAGGGCAGAGAGCTCCAGTCTGACTCAGACGCCAGCAAGGTGAAGGTAGAGTACTGGTTCGGGCTGGTATCATCAAAGATGAGCTTGTGGGGCCTTTTCGGGTTGAGGATGGAGTCAAGCTCAACTCCCAGTCCTACTGCCAGTTTCTGGAAGACACCTTCAAGCAGTGGTACAGGAAGAAGTCTGCATCCTTCAAGAAAAACATGATTTTCATGCAGGACAATGCTCCATCACATGCGTCCAAGTACTCCACAGCGTGGCTGGCAAGAAAGGGTCTAAAAGAAGAAAAACAATTGACATGGCTTCCTTGTTCACTTGATCTGAACCCCATAGAGAACCTGTGGTCCATCATCAAATGTGAGATTTACAAGGAGGGAAAACAGTCCTCTCTGAACAGTGTCTGGGAGGCTGTGGTTGCTGCTGCACGCAATGTTGATGGTGAACAGATCAAAACACTGACAGAATCTATGAATGGCAGGCTTTTGAGTATCCTTGCAAAGAAAGGTGGCTATATTGGTCACTGATTTGTTTTTGTTTTGTTTTTTAATGTCAGAAATGTATATTTGAGAATGTTGAGATGTTATATTGGTTTCACTGGTGAAAATAAATAATTGAAATGGGTATATATTTGTTTTTTGTTAAGTTGCCTAATAATTATGCACAGTAATAGTCACCTGCACACACAGATATCCTCCTAAAATAGCTAAAACTAAAAACAAACTAAAAACTACTTCCAAAAATATTCAGCTTTGATATTAATGAGTTTTTTGGGTTCATTGAGAACATGGTTGTTGTTCAAAAATAAAATTAATCCTCAAAAATACAACTTGCCTAATATTTCTGCACTCCCTGTATATGAACTAAAATAACTTAATAATAATAAAATTGTTTTAACATTGTAAAAAATGCAACAAAATGTGTAGCCAATATTCACTGAGATATTGACAAAAATATTTTTAAAGGGTCTGTGTGTGTGTGTGTGTGTGTGTGTGTGTGTGTGTGTGTGTGTGTGTGTGTGTGTGTGTGTGTGTGTGTGTGTGTATATATATATATAGGTAAATACATTTTTAAAGCAATAATTAAAATAAAATTACCTCCATGATTTTCTTGTTTATTATTTTCATTTCATTCTCTTCTTCTATATTTGTATTTTAAGGCTCAGAATTCACAGTGGATATCCCATTTACAACGGACAGCTGAAGAGTCTGAGGTAAAATTTGTGACAGACTTCATATGAGTCTCAAGGTATTGCTGCTTGTTGCAGCTACTCAGTTATACTAGCTGCTGTTTTTGAAAGAAGGCAGTGATCCAAATGAATGATTAAAATGTCTAAAAATACATGTCTGAAATCAGTTTTGTCATGTGCTTTCACGTACAAACAATAACAAGTTAATAATAAGTCCCACATTGCCAAAAGTTTTGGGACACCACTCCAGTTTATTGAACTAAGGTATTCCAATCTCTTCCATGGCCACATGTACAGCAGGCAAAATAAGTATTGAACACATCATGTTTTCCTGGGAATAACATTTCTAAAGGAGCTGTTGACATGGAATTGGAGCAGATTTTGATAAACCCAAACAATATAAACATAAAAATAAAACAAAAGCTAAAAAAAATCTGAAAAATCAGTTATGTGTAATAACAATGAAATGACACATGGAGAAAGTACTGAATTTCAAGTCAGTAGGACCTTTAGAAATATGTTTTTTGGGAAAAATGGTGACGTGTTCAATACTTATTTTTCCTGCTGTATATAAAAGCAAACACTTAGGCATTTCTACAAACATTTATGAAAGAATATGTTGAAGAATTGTACCTGTGTAATAAATAATAACAATTGCAAGTTGTATTATAACTAAGTGGAAGCAACTCAGCCATGAAATGGTAAGCCACGTAAAATCACAGAGCATGGTCAGCACATGCTGAGGCACAGATATCATCAACTTTCTGCAGGGTTAGTAGTTACAGTGGTCCAACCTTGTGTTGATTAGCTCAATACCAGTGCTTAGAGAGTGAGTTTCATGGAATGGGTATTAAAGAGCGCCTATTATGCATTATAAAAGGTCACATTTTGGTTTTGATGGTCTTCAACAACAGGCTGATATGCATGCAAGGTCAAAAAACACTTTAATTGTATTATAATATGCATTTATTTTTACCTAATTATCCCAGTGACTTCCATATGATTTGTTCAGCGATTCATTTGTTTCCAAACCCCTTTTTTGCATGACGCTAATCTGATGATGGAAAGAGATGCCCACCACACCTTTTAACACTGTTAAAGTAGCCAGAGTGCAGAGTATATGTGTGAGCCCAAAGCAGGGTTACATAAAAGCAATACAGTTAAACAACAGAATATTGCTCTATTCTTAACCATAAGTAACAACAACAACACACATTCAGTATTAATTTACAGTGCCAAAAGTTTGAAACTTGACCGCAGCACATGTGTAGAAACAGCTGATGGTGGCCATAGCAATGACAAACAGCAGGGGATCGCAAGCTCACGCATTTAAATCAGTAAATAAAATGGCACGTGACGCGGTTTCAACTTGGTTTTAGACGCGATTTGTGAATATAAAGGGCTAACCAGATACAGTACAAGCCACGCAGAGTGATTACAAGTAACAAAACACAATTAAATACATATTTTATATATGAACTGTGTACTGACAAAAGTTCCTGTCAATGTCTGACAAAGTCCCATACACAAATGATTCTGAGTCTACTCTTTTTTTTTTTTTTTTTTTTTTAAATCTATATTTTTAAACAAGTTGCACTTTCAGATTTGTTGGATGTTTTCATTCATGTAGATCTGTTGCGCACTCCATGGAAAGTAATTTTCAAAAACCCATAATACGGGCTCTTTAATGTCAGAGCAGCTGCTACCAAATCTTACATCAAGTACAATGCAGAGCATCCTCCTCCAACATGACTGCACACCAGTGCATAAAGTAAGGTCCACAAAGACATGGATGAGCCAGTTTGTGCAGGTCAGTCAAGTTTCTCCACACCTGAGTCTTGACCTCAACCCAATAGAACACCTTTGAGTGGAATTAGAGCAAAGACATCCAAAATAAATGCCAGACTTCACAAATGCGCTTGTAGAAGAATGGTCAAAAATTCCAGTAAAGACACTTAAAGCTTGTGGAATATCCACCTAGAAGAGTTGCCACTGTTATAGCTACGGATTTAGATTGGGACAACATTAAATTTATCTTCATTTACAGGCAGATGTCCCAAAACTTTTGCCAATATATATGCTATGTATTTTTAACAAATATTTGTGAAAAATAAATATATTTATTAATTCAATTTCTGTTTTACTCACAGGAGAAATGGTGGCCATTTGAAATCTCTGGACGCACATTGATGCTGTTGTTGGTGTGGCCTTTTGTGACACAGTGGCTGAGTTTTCTCCTGAGATGGAGGAAGAAACAAATTCATGGGTGCATATGAATTCAATCAATAGTCAAGCTAAAATGATCACCTATTTAATTGCCACTGCTCAGTCTCAGGTAACAAGAAATGTTCTAAAATCATGTTTGAAATTAGATCACTTAATTTTTTTAAGAACAAGTTCATGAACCAATAATTTTGAGTCCTAGAGTTGATTGTGAATATTTCAATGTGTTCCATTTATTTTTGGATAAAAATGTTTGTTTGTAATCATTTGTCAAAAAATATATGATATCCATACTCTTGTGTTTTGAATATAAGTTCATTTGTATCCTTGTGCTTTGTGTTTTATTTTTAAAATTGCTTTGTGTTTTATTTTTAAAATTGACCTTGCAAATGTGATTTTTCCCACAATGATGCATTACAGTTCTGCTGAAAGGCTGCCAGATGTAGTCTACTTTACTGACAAAAATAACAGTAATTCAAAATATAATAATCATAAAATAAAAATACACTACAGTTGTATACGTATTAAATATCACAGAGAGGCTATACAAGCACCAAGAGCATGGTATCAACATGTAAAATCCCAGGATACAAATGATCAAAGCTGTTGTATTGTATAGCTACATAATAGGCTATATATATATACACACACACACACACACACACACCACTTTATAATTAGATTGAGCATGAACCCAGTTAGGCTATTGTAATTATGAAGCAGCTTATTTTGCTGGTTTGTTTTGCAAATGGCTATTAGATTCGTTTAGGCTTTAGGGGAGTAAATGTATGCATAAAGCATTTTTTCAGAAGTTTCATTTTGTATATTCATCTGGGTCAACTCGTACTGTTGTCACACTACAAAATTCCTTATGTGAATATATGACCATTTCATAGCACTGTTAAGATCGTGAGCTGAGAAATACGCAATGCTAGGAATTGCATTTCAATCGTTTTCGACTAAAAAGTAGTAGTTTGCAGGCCAAGAACAAGCATTCGGAAAAAAGCTACCGCGTCGGCCTTGTGTTTTGCTTCGCTTTCATTCTTTTAACAAATGTGAAGCAGCTATGCTAACTTCCCTAGCACAACTTAATGCCCAAATGGCAAAACATACTTCTATGCCTCAAACTCACACGCAGTTCAATTAGAAAAGAGACAACGCACGAATGTTTTGACACCGACTCAGCAGAATAGCGTTATTGTTTTTATATTTCAACACTAGTACTTGATAGCTAGCCACTAAATTGATCTGTCATTAAATATCTGGCACTACAGGGGGAATCCGGTTTATTGTAATCCACATGTAAATGACATTGTTTCGACCCCAAAAAGGCAAACTGTTAGTTTTACAAGCTTGTTTGTGTTCTCATTTATGTTAATCCACACTCCATTACCCTGCATCTGGTTAGCAAAACAAATAATGCTGTCTTTAGATTATAAGCAAAAAAAATAAGCCAGTAATGTTTTATGTTTGGATGCATCATTTCACTTGTACAAGGTAAGCATTTTTCGGTAATTATAAATCACAATGTCACCACGACGGTATCTTTATTACGTTTGAATTGAGAAAATACGCTTATGTTGAAAGAAGAACTACTTTATGCGTGAGGTGTGAGCAATCCTCACAAGGACGCAGGGTGTATAATGTTAGCACACAGATCCAAAATAACTAAGCACGACAGGTGATATTGTAATTGTGCAGTTTTTAACAAATACAAAATGGCTTCAACATAGTTTACTGTGTTACCCATTTGTAAATCAGTGAATGTTTATTATGTTATAGAATGAGGCGGATGTTTCTACCCACTTCGGCTACGCTTGGTAGTGTCCGCTAGAGTGGCCGGGACAGCTTTCTTTTTGATTGACAATGAAAACCACCAATCATAATGCTTTGATTGGCCAGCAGACGCACAAAAAACTTTGTATCCAATCAAAAGGATTGGTGGGTGTATCCCGATCGGGGCAGAAAACTATTGCTGAATTGTGGGTAATGGAGGTTTCGCGGCAGAGATGTGGTCGTGTGCAATGCTTCGCGGGACTTCAAGTCCCACAAAGCACGAGAAAACTGTAGGGCTGGCCGCATGCGCTTTTACGTGGGGGAGGCAATAAATTCACAAGCTCCACTCCTCTCTGTAGCAGAAGCGAATTGGAGTTTGACTCGGAGGGAGATGCTCTTGTATTCGTTGAGACAGCGTTAAATAGTAGAGGGAACGTAAATAGTTAAAATCAACAGTATCAAACAGCATAACAACTCAAACACTAGATTTGAGTTAAACGGTAAGTTAACTGAAATATAACTTGTGATGTGTTTGTTAAGGCTGTTTTTTATGTTTAAATCGTGCACTTCTTGAGTAAACATTGACTTTTTCCTTCTTGGGTGTTTTGTGTGTTGTTTAAAATAATCGTGTTTATGAAGTTGGTTTCTTTTCATATCACAGTTTTAACATACGATTGTGTCCCCATCTGACTGATCAGAAACTTGTATCTCCTTCAGGTGGGAGTGTGCAGTTATGGAGCTTATTAAAGAAGAAACTGCACCGGAGGATGACAGCAGGGGGCGGCAGAGAGATTATCGGACAAGTGTTGTCTCCTCGAAACAAGTGCAAAGAAATCAGTTGGAGATCTGTCCCAGTTTGGTGTCAGGAGATGTGCATCCGATGTGTCAGGATCGGAGTGATCTTGAGCCCAGGGCTGGTGATGCAGCAAGTGACGACGGGTTTCCTGCGGACAAAACGAGTTGTAAGAGAGACTCTGATTGCGCGGCAGTAAACACCGATGGGTTGTCTGATGGCCGCCAGGGAAAGAAGAAACACAGACGGCGACCCTCCAAGAAGAAGCGCCGCTGGAAGCCTTATTTTAAACTGACCTGGGAGGAAAAAAAAGAGCTGGATGAACGCGAGACCGCCCGGGCGTCGCGAGTGCGCGCCGAAATGTTCGCTAAAGGTCTCCCCGTCGCCCCGTACAACACCACCCAGTTCCTAATGGAGGAGCACGACCGTGAAGAGCCCGATCTCAACACGGAGCTGGGAAGTCGAAAATCCGGGGCGATCCGCTCCGATGACACGGCCAGCGAGGACGAGAATTTCGAGGCCGAAGAGGACGAGGAGGAGGAAGGCGGTGGAGGTAGCGACGGTATGGGAAGACCCGGGCAAGCAGGCGGGGAGTTTTTGCAGAAAGACTTCTCTGAGACCTATGAAAAGTACCACGTAGAGGCACTTCAGAATATGTCTAAACAAGAACTAGTTCGGGAATACCTGGAGCTGGAGAAGTGCATGTCGCGGTTAGAGGAGGAGAACAACTGGCTCCGCCACGTCCGGAGAAACCCAGAGTCCCCTGCTGACGGGACTGGCTCCCAGCGCGTGCGAGAACTGGAGGTTGAAGTGGAGAGACTGAGGGCCGAGAATAACGAGTTATTACTCAAAACGCCCGCAATTAAGGAGCCAGGACTCAATCAGTCTCAGCCGAGCTGAATCGTTTTTCCGTTTTTACACGGAAATTGTCACTGTTTATCTGTAATTTCATGTCTGTGGTAATAATACTCTCTCGGCCTTTGCCATCTTAAGTTTTTTTTTTCTTTTTCTTTCTGACAACTATTCTCGTGCGGCCCATAATTTTTGATCAGTCCATTTAAATATACGTTAGTAATTTGTACAATTGAACTGATAAAACGAATAACCTTCTGCTTTCCTCTTGTAAGGATTAAAAACGGTCAAAACTGAGCACGTTTTGTTGTTGTTGCGCCAGTTTTTGCCTTAGTCACAAGTACATCTCATAGAGGTAAAGTTTGTTTTATATTCGGATATTCAGACATTCTCCTTAACATAATTTCTTTAAAGTATTCTTAGCAAATTCTAAATGGAGAAATCATATTAGCAGCCAATAACTATCGAAGTACAACATTGTTCACAGTCAACTAGATCGTGTCAATGTTGTTTTGAAGTCATACTTGCATGCTTATTCCGATCGAATATTCAAAGTAACCTGGTAAACAATATAGAGACTTCTAAATGAACGAATGTGCGAATATAAAATCAACTTTACCTCTATGTACATCTCCGCTAACTTCTGGTGTTTTGTTACCTTGCCATAACTGAATGTTTGAAAGCGCCGTTCACTCCAAACAAATATAACTAATATCAGATTCATGTCTGATGGCGTACATGCTACAGTGTGTTAATGCATGAAAAATATGTTGTTGTAAACTGTGGACAACCGTTAATGTTGTTTTGCCCAAATATATTAATTAAATTAATTTCATATTTTAATTCTAATGTTATGCATCTATTCTATTGCTTGTCAGTGTTTACAAAATCTATATTATATATTTTTTAAATTATTCTTCTGACACACCCACGCTCAATAGCAACTATCTTGAAAAAGGACGTGCATACATTTGCCAAATTTTGGACATTAATACACAATTTAAACCTTTAAGTATCAAAACGTGAAATTTTAACTTGTACAATAGCCAGTACGAATATGTGAATTTGTGCGATTTAGATGGATATATGTATGTATTGGTATGTGTGCAAGTATATCATTTATTATTTTGTGGAACAAGTTTGAGAGTATAGTAACCACACATTAAATAAAAAAAAAATCCCTTAAAAGTAATGTCAATTCAATTAGAACCACTTGTTTGGTAAACAAAGTAAGTCTTATATCTAATACAAGACCTATTACTTTACAAACCATGTTGCACAAATCCTATTTGCATAGTCAATATTAATAAAACAGGACAAATATAAATTGACATGCCTTTACATAAGTACAGACTCCATGATGGGCTGAAAATCTGCAGATATATGCTTTCAGATCCTATGTGGCCCTATAGCTCTGGAGAAGCTTGTTCTTTAAAGGTAAAGTTCAACTAAAAATGAAAATTTATTCACCCTCAAGTCATTTCAAATCTGCTGAACACTGAAGAAAGCTGCAAACCTGTAACCACTGACTTGAATAGAAGAAACCAATACAATGGAAGTCATTGGTTACAGGTTGCATTTTTTAGAATATTTAATTTTTGTGTTCAGCAGAAGAAAATTAAATGGCTTTGAAACAAGTGGA
Organism: Danio kyathit; assembly: GCA_903798195.1. Lineage (NCBI taxonomy): Eukaryota > Metazoa > Chordata > Actinopteri > Cypriniformes > Danionidae > Danio > Danio kyathit. The sequence continues at coordinate 17,963,578 of LR812530.1, read as the reverse complement.
GGATGAGTAAATGAGACCACTTTCAGTTTTGGGACAGCTATGCCAGTGTCACAAAGGTTAACATCACATGTTGATTAACCAAAATTCTTTTAATATGGCGCAGGCTTTTCCACAGAATCATTCTTTAACAGCACAAAGGTTAATAGACTGTTGCCAAAAGAAAACAAAACATACCAAATATACAGTTAAAGTTAGAAGTGGAAATGAAGTGTTTACATTATTTTTTTTTAGTTTAAAAAGTCAAGAATGGGTGTTGTTAAGACTACTTTGAAAGGTTTTGATCCACTTCAAATGTTGACTACTGTATATGTATGCACGGATGTGTGTGTTTGTGTGTGTACACAGTACATATTTAATTAAAGGTTTGTACAATTGTTACAAAAGTAGGTCTTCACAATCACCAATAAACTGCATGTGCATGCACAGGATTTCAAACATTTCGCCAGAGCCATCTCAGTGACACATGCCAAGTAGGCAGTAGAGGAAGAAGCACAGTGAGTTGGTATTTCATGACAACAGCTATAGCATCTCAAAAGACATCTATATTTATTTTTGAAACTAATGGAAATGTATATCAATGGAAAATGGGGTCTTTTTCTTTTTTCCAGTTCCAGACCACAATCTCTTTTAAACAGTCTATCCTCTTTATGAGTATATGTTAAACATTTTATTAGTTTTCTCTTTGAGAGACCTGCTTTAACATACAGCAGTGTGACATTTATGTTCTGCACATGACATTTGACCCTCTAGTACAGAGATGCCCAAAGTTGGCCCAATGAACTTTTGATTTGGCCCACCATCCCATCTGTGAATGAGAGAGGGTTGGGGCAATGTCTTTAACAGAGATCATAATTTCTAAACTGGCCTAACCATTTTTTTTTGTTTGTTATATTTTGCTACAAAAAAGCAAATTGAAATTACACGTGTCAATTAAATATAAATGAATCTGAGTCCATGAATCTGAGAAAATGTAAATGCTGTCACTCGACCAATAGAGGACTATGCAGAAGACATCGGCGAACAAATCAAGTCAAAAACTAGTGTAACTATATTCTGTTATAAATTAGATTTTTTGTGTTTGTACTGTATTAAGTAATATTCAGTATAATATATATATATATATATATATATATATATATATATATATATATATAGATAGATAGATAGATAGATAGATAGTATTAGTTAATATAAAGCAATGTTTTTTTTTAGTTATTTTTAAATATTAAATAAATTAGGAAATTACCATGTCAACTATATTTACCTTCGGCCCACTAGCCTTAATAAAGTTTGATTTTTGGCCCTTCATAATTAAAGTTTGGGCACCCCTGCTCTAGTACACATGTGTCAAACTCAGTTCCTGGAGGGCCGCAGCTCTGCACAGTTTAGTTCCAACCCTAATTAAACACACCTGATCAAACTAATTGAGTCCTTCAGGCTTGTTTTAAACAGGTAATGCCACAGTCACACTCGAGTTTGAGAAAGCAAAATAATGTTATACGGCACTGCAAAAACAAGGATTAAACAAGATGATTAGGCATTAAAAAATATTTTAAATTTCTGTACAGAGGTCATGTTTTAATCTTCCATTGGTTTCACAGTCACGTGATGCTATTTCGCAGGGGGCTATTCCATAAAGCAAGCTTAAAGAAAAAGCCAGGCTTATTTTGGTAGGTCAGGTTTATTAATGGCGGATTCGGTTTCATAAATCAAATTTACGATAGTTCAAACTTAGTTACCCTGGCAACTTATGCTGGGAAACTAGCCTGGTCTGGGGCAGGCTAACTCTCAGGCTAAGTGAAGTTCAAGCGTAATCAAAGTAATGTTAACATTCACCTGCCATAGTTTGATGACATTTTATTTAGTTAACCTCTTAATAATGATTAAAACTCACTTAATAGTAAATATATATATATATATATATATATATATATATATATATATATATATATATATATATATATATATATATATATACCCTACCTAACTTATAATCTAATGGAATTAGTTGGCAAATATATGCAGTGTAACTTAAATTCAACAAACGGACCATGAAAATAAAGTGTGACCATATATTTAAATTCATATAAGTTATTCCAAACAAAGCAAATACAAACTACAACATTTCAAGTGTATTTTATATTTTTTCAACTAAATTTTATATAGGTTCTGTTGAATTTTTTTTTTCTTGGTTATTAAAATAGTATTTAACATTTTTCCCCAACATATTTATTTGGATGTACTAATTTTTGCTCTGTGATCTTCAGTTTAGTTTTTGTTAGATTATTTCCAAATTTTGATTTGGTAGTGAATAATTTAATGTATATGCACAAATATATTATTGTAAAGCATCCTGTAGAAAATATTAACTTAAAAGAAAGATCTGTGAGGGGGGTATATATATATATATATATATATATATATATATATATATATATATATATATATATATATATATAGCGTAATGAACCGCCAACTTATCCAGCATGTGATTTACGTAGCAGACACCTTTCCAGCTGCAACCCATCACTAGGAAACACATACACTATAGACAATTTAGCTTACCAAATTCACCTATACCACGTCTTTGGATTTGAGGGGGAAACCGGAGCACCCGGAGGAAACCCACGCCAACACGGGGAGACGAAAGCACTGACTGATATAAGGAAACAGACTACATTTCTTAAATAATGACTTTAAAGCTGCAAACCCTAAGTGGAATAATCGGGAGATGATCCGGGCCATGCAGTACGCTCAATTTAATGTAAAGATATTTTCCCACGGGGCGCGGGAAACACAAGTGCCAAAGGGAAAGCAGCTATTTGCAGCAGTTTCGGGAGCAAATTAAAAATCCCACCGCTTGTGTGTGCACAGCTCTTTGTTGCCATTTTAATGTGCTTACATTTAGCACATTTTGTATGTTACATTGAGGCTGCAATGCAATAAAGCTTTTCCTTGCAAGCAACAAATGGCAGTAAGCACGCATTCTCTCTCTCTCTCTCTCTCTCTCTCTCTCTCGCACGCGCGCGGTCAAGTACAATTTTCTATCTATTATGACAAATATTTAATGTTAATAGGCCTAAATAATGGCTTATATTTTAAAATATATTGCTACATATGTGGCCTATTGAGACGATCTGCAATTTCTTGTCAGCCTTCTCTCTTGCAAGCCGTATTATTTTGTTATGTTTAAATTATTACATGTTTGAACTCTAAAAACTTATGTGGCTCATTCGCTGTGAACAGCTGTCTCATCTCAGAGCTCTTTCAGTTCTCAAAGTTGCCATAGTAGCACAAAACATAATCGATGTATCGATCGACCTTTAAGGTTTCACGACAGAAACGTGCACGAGCAGTTATCTAGACTATTTAAACTGAACTCAGACTAGTTTGATCAAATGATCTTCAACTTACTGTTATGGAACCAAATTAAGCATGGATGTTTAGTTTGGCTCACTGAAGTCAGGCTTTTGACTTTAATCACCGCTTTTCTAAACGACTTTTATGGAATAGCCCCCAGGTCAGAGTTCACCAAGCTTGAACCTTGCAACGCAGCAAACTGCGAAACCTGTCACATGAGCTTACTTTTTCTGTCTACCACATTCACATTTGTATGAATAGAAGTCTATGGGGCGAAGTGTAGTTTGACCGCAGCTTAGTGTTGAAGCAGGATTGGAACTGAACTGTGCAGGGAAGCAGACCTTCAGGAACAGAGTTTGACATCCCTGCTCTAGTAGGTAATAACACAGCATGGGTTACAAGTTACTTAGATAGACACCTGAACATTCAGAACAACACCACCACATAATATGAAGTATTATATATACTATGACTCCAAATCCACACTTACATGCAAGTTCTTTTAAAAACCTATTTGTTGTCACCTCTTAAAGAACAATTGATAGTTCTATATACACACATAGTGGTCAAATTATTTAATTTTTTCCCTGTTTAACACATTTCTAAACATGACAGTTTTATTAACTCATTTCTAATAACTGATTTTTTTATCTTTGCCATAATAAAGTACATACTATTTTACTTGATATTTTTCACCATACTAGTATTCAGCTTAAAGTGCAATTTAATGGCTTGGTTAATTATGTTAACTTAGCAAGTTAGGGTAATTAGACAAGTCATTGTATAACAATGGTTTATTCTGTAGCTGATCGAAAACAATATTGCTTAAAGGGGCCAATCATATTGGCGTTAAGATGATTTTTTAAAAAGTGGGAGCACTAAAGGACTGGATAAATTTTTTAGTGTTTTTTTTAAAGGACATTCTGTCATCATTTACTCATCCTCCACTTGTTCCAAACCTTCCTCCTAAACAATAATAAAATATAAAATAAAAAAATATTTATATTGAACATTCTTCAGAATATCTTATTTTGTGTTCAACAGAAGAAAGAACACAACAGCACTAAACATAGGTAATGCTGGAGTATCTGGTGAAACAGAAGCCCAGGAAGAGGAACTTTTTTGGTGCGACATCTGGCTACAAGATTATCTGCAAAAACTGCTCTAGAAGAACATGGTGACAGCATTAGGTCATATGGAAGAAAGTAAGCCTGCACTAAAGAAAAGCAGATACAATTACGCTGAAGGCCATGTTAATGAAGAGCACATGTAGAGAAGAATGACATGATTTACTTCAAGGTCAAAGGTTAATTCAGGAATCACCGACATGGTCAAAAAAACATTAAAAAACATAAATGAGATTGAAAAATAAAATAAATCAGGAACACTATCCTCAGCTTACCAGAGTGTCTGCACGTCATCCCTTCTATGGCAGAATCATTTTTTGGAAGACTCTCACATATCCTCTTAGGATCCGAGTGTCCACATAAGTGGACAGCACATTTTTAGCTCTTAAGTGGCTATTTAAAATACTTTAAGGCCCAGTTTCACAAACAGCGCTTAGATTAAGCCAGTACTAGGCCTTAGATAAATTAGGCTATTTAAGCCACAATTATAAAATGGCCTTAGAAAAATATATTACTGGTGTGCACCTGAAGACAAAAAAATGACACTGACGTATTTTAAGACATCTCACTGCAAGTTATTTTGAGTTGAGACAGCTCAAACATGCAATTTAATCTTGACTAGCCTTAAACCTTTTTTGTGAAACCGGGGGTAAATGTTTTACATTTTGTTACAGACATACTGTATCATCCTGCAACTCTTTTGCAGCATATGAAATGTCCCAAACCCTATTTTTAACTGTCCAAAATGGAAAAAAAATAGTTTTAATCTCTGATAGTCAAAGCAAGTTCAAAAAAAAAAAATCTATGTTAAATATGCATAAAAGAATAGGGAAAATTGGGAAAAAGTGTTTTATGTAAATTCAGACCACGTTTTTCTCTAAAAGTACATCATATCAAAAGATGATACTTAGATTTTTATTCTAACTAGGTTCCAGTAAGCCCAAATAGCAAAGAGAAATAAAAAATGCATGTAAAAAAACACCTTGGGCCTTTTTTTTTTTTTGTGCAAGACTGTGGGATATTTGAGGGTTTTGTTGTATTGGAGTAGTTGGGGGAAGAAGAAATGGTTGGCTGTGATGATGGTCTTATCCCCGATAACTGTTGCCTGAATACAGACAGGTAAAAGTGAATATGACCCATTTGATGCTTGTCATAAACCTCACCCTGTTCTATCTGCAGAATAAAGTTTTTCCAATCCTCCTCGTTTTCTGGTTTTGTCTTCATCCACCTGTCCTGGTTTTACCCCCATCTTGCTGACCTTCTCGTTTGTATTTCTGATTTTCAGGGTGGATGTCTTCTTTGTCGTGTTTCACCACCCTTTAGAACCTCTCTGTTGTCACTCATTTCCTCATAATTGCTGGTTTTGATCGGCTCATGCTCAGAGTCTTCATCTGCACTGCTGACTGCAGGACAGGTGCTCTGGTGTTTCTTTCTCTTCCAGGTTATGGTTGATATGTTGGACAGGAAAAGGAAGTCCTTGGCACTAAGATCTTTCTTGGAAGTTCCCTGTGATAAAAGAAGTAACATTTAAATGTGGAAAAAGCAAAGAGTATAAGATTAAAAGAGTAAAATAAAGGGTAAAAAATGGGATTTTTGATAGAAGAAACATTTTAGCCTTTTCAGTTATCTTTCTTTTTAGGTTATTTTATGTTATTTGTTTTTGTTTTATTGCCCTCGTCTTCCTGAACAGATACATATTAAAGAAAAGAAGCAGGTGGTTTTGGTAATATCCATACCTCAAAACATATTCATACACTGTGCATATGTTGTAACACAGTGTTTCTTTGTATTAGGAAATCATGGGCATCAGCACTGCACCAAAACAATGTCATACACTCTCAGAAATAAAGGTACGCAAGCTGTCAATGGGGTGGTATCTTTTCAAAAGGTACAAATTTGTACCTACAGTACAAGGTACATATTAATACCTCAAGAGCACATGTTAGTACCTAAAAAGTACAAATATGTTAATCTTAAAATTTTTAGATACTAATATATACTTTTGAGGTACCAATATGGACCCTTTAAGTACAAATGCATACCTTTTGAAAACGTTCCACCCCAGTGACAGCTTGCGTACCTTTATTTCTGAGAGTGTATAGCCCACATAAAAAAATACTATAGAAGTTTATAATATAGTGTATTTGCTACTAATTTACCATACTAAGTGTAATGCACTGTATACAGTGCAACCCTTTGTTAGTGAATGCTACAGCATACAGTGATCTGATAAACTGTAATAAATACTGCAGTATACTTTAGTTTTTACTACAGCAAACTGTGGTGTATTGTAGTTGTAGAAGTGTTGGTTGTGTTATCATGGCAACTATAGGACCACCACAACAGATTAATTGAAGTAGTTTACTAGAGTATGGTTCAAAAATACTCTAGTATTTGCTATTAGGGTGTTGTTGAGTAGAGACCAAAATATTAGAAAGCAAGTATTTTCACCAGCTAAAATGCTTTGAAGTCAGTTATTTCTTTTTTTTTTTTAGCGTAGTGTGTTATTGAGAATTATCAGTTTACATTTCAATCTATCAATAATTATAATGACGCAGTGTGTTTTTTTGTTTGCCTGACAGCAGCTGATGCGACATGCAGAGATCTCCATTATCACAAAGAAACACAAACTGAGACAGATTAAATCTCGAAGAACATCTCCAAGACACTTCGAGAAACCTGCCTGGAAAAGCTTCAGTACTGGAGATGTCTAGATTCATGTAAATTGCTGTAAAAGTGAGGTTGCTTTCAAAAATAAATAAATACATTTTCTTTATTAGTAAACTTGTATTCACTACATTAAGTCAGAATTTGGTTGGCATCGTCAATGTTTTTTTGTTTTTTTCTTTCATTATTAGTTGTGTCTGTCTGCCACAAAATATCCCATTGCCAAACTGAACACTTTCTACAACAAACGTTTGTTTAAAATGGTTTAGAATAAATATTCGATACATCATGGGTGTCCAAACTTGGTCCTGGAGGGCCGGTGTCCTGCAAAGTTTAGTTCCAACCCCAATCAGACACACCTGGGCTAGCTAATCAAGCTCTTACTAGGCCAGGGGTGCTCAACCCTATTCCTGGCGATCGACCTTCCTTCAGTTTTCAGTTGCAGCCCTTATCAAACACACCAAATAGTTTCCAAATAGTTTTTATTAAGAGGTATCTCTTATAAAGCCACATTAACGTCATTCTGTTTGTATTTGTTTAGTTTTATTCAGTGAAGAAAAAAATATTTCCGTTGTTTCATAAAATAACCTATATTGTTATTTCACAAGTGCTATATATACATTGCTTTTCTAGTTTTTCTAGGCTTTCAAAGTCAAAAGTACTATCAATAAAGGGACAGAAAATTCTTGCTTTATTTAAAATATTTTCAATGTGCTCTAAGGATAGACAGAGATTTATTGTAACAACATGAGGGTGACGTATTGTTGACAGAATTTTCAATAGGCTATATGCGGAAGTATGCGGAAGGACTTTTAATTTGTCAGTAACCTGGGTTAAGCGCTTCTGGTGATCAGTATGCCATTACAAAATCGGTGTGTTTAAGGTCTGTTTTCTTTAAAAATTTTCTTTGGATTTGTTATCCAAAAATGAATACACTCATGCATGTTGGGGGAAAATATTCAATAAAAAAAAATAATAAACAGAAAATATCAAGAGTCAACATAAAAAGTATTACATTTATGAGATTTTTTTTTGTTTATATATATATATATATATATATATATATATATATATATATATATATATATATATATATATATATATATATATATATATTCTTTTCCAATAATTTGTTTAAATTTAAATGTAATATATTTCTATTCCTAAAGATGTTATCCATTTAAACTCTTCAACCCTATTGCATGGTGCCATATGGCAACATAATCTTTGTTTATTTTCCTGCCACTGTCTCTTTAAGGCAAACATTCTAATTGTTTTGTTAGAAAAAGAAGACCTTAGTTTAGCCAATGATGGGCTTTGGTTAAGTCACATGATGTGCAGTGTTTTTTGTGGTGTGATTTTGGACAGACTGACATTTATTGTGAGTTATTGCTGAATGCAAATGAAAAAAAAACAACAACAAAAAACAAAGGATTAACTCTTGTCACCTCCACAAAAAAAACAACAAAAAAACAACAGAGACATCACCTCTGTTAGTTATGATGACATAGTCACCATTCAAAGAAGTTTTTATGGAATTAGTTTTTTGTAAATGATCAAATGTATGTGTTGCCAAATGGCAACGATGTGCAATAGTGGAATGTGCAATATTGCAATAGGTTAGCTAGCTAGCAAGGTCAGCTGCAATATTTTAAGTTGTAACAATAACAACATTAATGCCAGTAATATAATGTTGATTAGTCGTATGTTAATGGCATTTGTAATATGAATGTGATCAGGGGCAAACTTAACTAATAAGCAAGGGAAGCAGCCGCTTGGGGCCCCTGGAAATTAGGGGGCCCCGACCAATGCTAAGAAGTCTATATTAATCACAGCTCTTTTATAAATTTTCTATCATATGTTGTAAAATCTGTCTATAACCATTGAGATGTTAATGTTATTACTTCTGGGGCCCCCATTAATAGTGAAATGTTCCTTTCATACTGCACATGCAAATATTAAAATATTTTCACAAATATGGCTTAGTTTGTGAACTTTTATTTGTGAATTTATTGTATTTATATTCTCATTAAGAAGATAAAGGTTACACTTGTATGTATATGTATGTATGTGTGTGTGTGTGTGTGTGTATATATATATATATATATATATATATATATATATATATATATATATATATATATATATATATATATATATATATTACATGCAGTTTATTTATAAAAAACAAATTTAAAACAAATCTTTCTTTGTAGATTTGTTTTTATAAATAAACTGCATGTTAAAAAAATATATATATTTATTTATTTATTTATTTAAGTTTTACCTTTATCTTAGTACCTTCAAATATTTTTTTTCACCCAATTTTTACAGCACTTCAAGTTAACCCCTTCTAAGAAAAGAAAAACAGCTAAATATTTTGTTTAGGTCAATCATGCATAATGCATGCAGTAGAGGGTTAAGCTTCTACTGTGACAAATGAGTGATGTGTTGACACAAGAGTTGACCTACCAAAACCGATGTAATGTTTGTAAACAGGCACTGCACACTAAATGCTTTTTTACATTCTACACTGATCTTATTTTCAAAGTGAATATTAGTGGAGGGACAGAAACCTCTCAGAATAAATTTTCAAGGTGCCATATAATTAAAATCTGGATATACCTAGGCATTGCTGAATTCAGCACATGGAAAAGGCATTCCATTAGATTCAAACACAATTGTTTCCACATTCTCATGTAAATCCTATGAGTGTAAAATGCCTGTGAAAATCAGGCCGATCACAACAAAACAGTCTTTGGCCACCTTTTGCCCACCTCATTTGCTAGTGAGATTAAAACCATGATAATTTTCTGCCCTTATTTTTAAGTTTATTTAAGTTTATATTAAACGTATGTATGTGGATCTCCTATTTTAAAACTGGAGACACAGGAAGACCAATAAGTTTGATCAATAGGCTAGTTCGACTTCATGCTGCACTGCAAAAATAAGCTGTCGTCTGACAAAGGCAATGCATTCTGGTTAGACAATTTGTCTGACATTGATGAGCGCTGCAGCCACTTTAAAATCACAAGTACCGTCAAAGTACTGCCAGAGCAAAACAAGAGCAGGCAGCCAGATCAGCTCGGCAGTTGCTCAAAATCAGCTGTGAACTTCTTTGACGACGCACTTTATTCTCATTAATTAACTGTCGGTTAATTATTTTATTTATGTTTTCCTGTTTCTGTATTTAACCAATATTTATGGAATATCTAATATTTAAATAACCACAAATAACATCAACAAAAAAAAGATCTAAACACATGAACCTATTGCTAAATCTCTCTCTCTCTCTCTCTCTCTCTCTCTCTCTCTCTCTCTCTCTCTCTCTCTCTCTCTCTCTCTATATATATATATATATATATATATATATATATATATATATATATATATATATATATATATATATATACACTAAGTAAATTATTATTATTATTATTATTATTATTTAACTCTTAAAGATATAAGAAATAAAAAGCAAAATGATTGTAAGGATACCCTTTTTTTTGAGATCCCCTATAGTCTAATCTCTATTTTTCCTGCCTTCTTTTTGGATGTTTAAAATACAGTATCACCTTCTCTCTATATATGTATGCTTCTGTTATGTAATAAAAAAAAAAACATTTAACAAATTATTTATTTCCATGTTTATGTTAAATATCTACACACGCATGCACATTTTTCAGAATTAATCATCGATAGGTCTGTGTTTAAATAAAACAATAATTTTTGATTAAGTTTGTGAACTAACGTTACTCAAACGTTTTTGTACATATTAGAAACTAGAGAAACCATTAAAATAATATGGTCTGTATTTGTTGAGACATCAAATACTGCAAAGAAAGTTTTGGCTTGAGAGGTTCTGTACACTACAGAAAGCAAAGAGTCCGAACGGACTGCAGTTTCTTAACAGCTGATTCTGATAATTCTATATTCTGGGGTAATAAATGATCATATAAAACCATTTCTGGAGAATTTAACCACATACCTTGTATGTTATCAGATAACAATTTAACTTATTAAATCAATGCACTATTTGGCACCTTTAAATATCTTCAATTATGTATCAAAGATAAACAAATGTCAAATGAATTAAAACACGACAGAAACCATGTTTTCTTGAGGACTCATCCCTTTAATTTTAGACTCTAATATCTTACCTTAGAGGTAGCTGAGTCACTGCTGGTGGAATCTGTATAGGTTAGGAAAAGTAAAAGGTTACAGTCAAGGCTAATGTCAGAAACTAGTTTCTCCCAATCAGTTGGTCAAAACTCAGACTATTGTTTAAGACAGTGTTTTCCTTCAGTTAATGCAAACGATGAAACAACACATAAACCCACATACAGTGCATCTGGAAAGTATTCATAGCGCTTCACTTTTTCCACATTTTTTTATGTTACAGCCCTATTCCAAAATGGATTAAATTCATTTATTTCCTTAAAATTCTACACACAATACCACATAATGACAATGTGAATTTGTTTTTTTTAATTGTTGCAAATTTATTAAAAATAAAAAACCTGAAAAAAAAATCGCATGTACATAAGAATTCACAGCCTTTGCCGTGAACCTCTAAACTGAGCTCAGGTACATTCTGTTTCCACTGATCATCCTTGAGATGTTTCAGCAGCTTAATTGGATTCACCTGTGGTAAATTCAGTTGATTGGACATGATTTGAAAAGGCATACACCTGTCTATATAAGGTCCCAGGGTAGACAGTGCATGTCAAAGCACAAACCAACCATGAAGACAAAGGAATTGTCTGTAGACCTCTGAGACAGATTTGTCTCTAGTCACAAGGCTGGGGAAGGTTACAGAAAAATTTCTGCTGCTCTGAAAGTTCCAATGAGCACAGTGGCCTCCATCATCTGTAAATGGAAAATGTTAGGAACAACCAGGACTCTTCCTAGAGCTGGCCGGTAATCTATGCTGAGTGATCATAGGAGAAGGGCCTTAATCAGGGAGGTGATCAATAACCCGATGGTCACTCTGTTTGAGCTCCAGCGTTCTTCTGTGGAGAGAGGAGAACCTTACAGAAGGACAACCATCTGTGCAGCAATCCAGCAATCAGGCCTGTATGGTAGAGCGGCCAGACGGAAGCCACTCCCTGCCTGGAATTTGCCAAAAGGCATCTGAAGGACTCTCAGACCATAAGAAACTAAATTCTCTGGTCTGATGAGACTAAAATTAAACTCTTTGGGGTGAATGCCAGGCGTTACGTTTGGAGCTATCCAGGCACTGCTCATCACCAGGCTAATACCATCCCTACAGTGAAGCATGGTGGTGGCAGCATCATGCTGTGGGGATGTTTTTCAGTCAGGATAAAAGATGAATGCAGTAATGTACAGAGACATCCTGAATGAAAACCTGCTTCAGAGTGCTTTTGACCTCAGACTGGGGCGACAGTTCATCTTCCAGCAGGACAATGACCCGAAGCACACCACCAAAATATCAATGGAGTGGCTTCACAACAACTCGGTAAATGTCCTTGAGTGGCCCAGACCTAAGTCCTATTGAACATCTCTAGAGAGATCTGAAAATGCCTGTACACCGTCGCTTCCCATCCAATAGAGCTTGAGAGGTACTGCAAAGAGGAATGGGCAAAAATTCCCAAAGACAGATGTGCCAAGCTTGTGGCATCATATTCACAAAGACTTGAGGCTGTAATTTCTGTCAAAGGTGCATCAACAAAGTATTGAGCAAAGGCTGTGAATACTTATGTACATGTGATTTTTCAGGTTTTTTATTTTTAATAAATTTTCAACAATTAAAAAAAAATCTTTGTTCACATTGTCATTATGGGGTATTGTGTGTAGAAGTTTGAGGAAATCAATTAATTTAATCTATTTTGGAATAAGGCTGTAACAAAAACATGTGGAAAAAGTGAAGCATTGTGAATTCTTTCCAGATGCGCTGTAAGTGCAACCTATCAACCTATAAATAGCAATAAATTGTATACTTGTAATTCTCTTTGCATTTTTAACATAACAACAACTGCACACTTCACCATTAAGATCTAAACCCCGTGAATAAAAATATTTAGCTTCTTGATTTGTAGTGGTTAAATGACATTGGATTACAAATTTGAAGTTCAGAAAATACAACAATTCTGTTGCTGGCTGTGCTGATGGTAAAATAAAACATGTCTTTGAAAAGAAAAACAAAAAAAAACTTGCCTACCGCAAACTTTGATCCATTCGCTTAGCTAACAGAAAGATGTAGAGTTTTAAGAGAGAGATTAAAAGAAGAAAGTGTAATTAATAAAAAGTGACTAACATAAGACATTAACAAATGTTTATGAAAGAAAAAGTAAATAGAGATTACAGTATTACCATATCTTAGTCAGATAAAAGTACAGATTGAGAAAAAGGATTTTCCAAAGACATTGGGCTCTATTTTAATGATCTAGGCGCAAAGTCTAAAGTGCATGGCGCAAAAGCATTAAGGGCAGGTCTGAATGCACTTTTGCGATTTTATGGACGGAAAAATACGCTTTGCGCCCTGGCGCATGGTCTAACAGGGTTGTGCTTTTTCTCTTAATGAGTTATGGGTGTGTTTTGAGCGTAACTCGAGTTAGTAAATCGAGTTCTAATTTCAAGCAAATGAACAATAATAACAAAATGTGGTCAAAAAACCACATTATATCCAAACACACGTCCTATTCTTATGCCCCATATGGTATTGTATACGTCTACCAAACCCGACAGGTGGACAAATCTAAATTTGTGTTTATTAAAACAAATATAAATAAGCATATAATAAGTAATACTGCTAATAATAATAACATTATACAGATGCAAATTGTCATGAATAAACTGAAAAAAAGCCCCCCAACACGAAGAAGGCATGGAGGTAGTGGTTTTTATATTTATGTAGAAAATAATAATTTTTGTAACATTTTAATACTTAATTTTTTTTCATATGTAAGGATATTTGTGTATTGCTGTAGATCCTATGTGTCTTAAACAATGTGTAAGCGTTTTGGATCTGCATAGGTGCATAACTAACGCGCTCTGCGCTGGACTTTAGACCAGGTTTTAGTCTATTTCAGTTCCTCAAAATAGGAACCCGTCAACAATGCGCCTTAACACACCTCCTTTTTAAATCGGAACACCCATGAGTCCACAAAGTGGCTTAAATGGATTTGCTTTTTTAAGCAACGTGGCACAAAACATGATTGCGCTAGTCAGAAAATAGCAACAAATCGCACCATACAGGTCTTGCACCTTATTGTGCTGAGTGTATGATAGAGCCCATTGAGTTAGAAACAAGGTTTACACATTTCAAACTGTTTCTAAAAGCAAACTGTATGTACAGCAGGGCCAAGCTCATGATAGCATCACTAACCTGAGAAGTCTTCCAGCGGCACCCCCCTGCCAATGTTAGACAGGAGGTGGTCAATATTTAGAACTGGATGTATGTCCTTCTGCTTCTGGACCTCTGGTGTCTGCAAGAGAAACATCAATGTTTACTGATATATGGGTTTTGAAGTGTCTACTTTTTAGTGTCCAATTTTTATTCGCAGAGATAGAATGACTGAACGGAATGAAAGTAATAGTGATTGTATCTTTTGCTTTTGCTGGATCTATAATGTTAACTGATTAAAATGATCATGAGAGAGTAAACATAATCTCTGGTTGGGGATATCTAAAAGATGAAATCCCTTTTAATAAATTATTTTAAAAAATTAAATAAGAAGTAGGTACCTTATCCTCATCCTTATCCAGATCATCACTGAAGAACCATGTATGCTGCAAAAAAAAAAAAGAATACTTAAATACAGGATATCACTGCTTGTGTTCATTTGCAGGATTCAGTTCCATCAACAACATTTGAAGGATTTAAATTTAATCGAAAAAGAATTCTGATTTATCACATTTATCTAAAAAAGTGATTGAATGTCCTTCCTCTTTTGGAGACAGAGAAGGAACGCTCTATAATAGAACATACATGCAAGATAAGAGTCTCTGTGATTTTGTAGCGGTCTGGCATGTGAGTGACCATCTCGATCATGTTGTCTTCTGAGGTCCGCACCAGTGTTGGACCGAACACCAGGGCCAGATTTCTAGGCTCCATCTAGATAGAAATGAAAGTCATTTTTATCAGAAAGTCTTTTTTTTGTCTTATATGGCTGCTAGTTTTCAACATCCTTTAGAATAGCCTACCTTGTTTTTGAAGAAAGACATTCATATAAGTTTAGAACTATTTGAGTGCGAGTAAATTGTGAGGAACTTTTTCTCAGTTGGTTTAACAATCCCATTATGCAAAATACACAAACTTGAAAGTAATGCTAGAAATAGTAGAAATGTATGGGATTTTTACAGATTTATTCATAGAATAGTGACAAAAAGGCAGAATTCTCAAGAGTGCACTACCATTTAAACATTGGGGTCAGTAAAATATAATGATAAGGTATAGCTATGACAGATCATTGACACAATGTGAAGAAAAGTGACCAATAAACCTTTTGTGGGCATTATTTTCTAATGGACTTGAATCTATTATTGCATTACCACAACTAAAGATTTTGTTCAGATGTTTTTCAAATAATTTGTCAGGTTTTTGTCTTCTAATGCTCCTGACAAAAAGCATAAACGAATCTCTCTTGCTGTTTAGGTAAAAGCCACTAGATGGCGCTTCAGTAACGCAGCGACCCTTTTCATAATGACGTCACTTACTTCCGTCTTGGTCTTTCTGCAAAGCAGAGATACTTAGACAATCAACAACAAACTGAAAATTTTAACATTGTATTTTGTAATTTTAGACCGTTATTATTGGGCTTGTCTATAATCTAACACTGAATTAAAATGTAGTCTCAGTGTCCTTTTGCAATTGTAAATACAGGTTAAATACATTAATTTCACTTTCTAATGACACTTCTGGGTCCGTCACTGCATACATACATACATACATACATACATACATACATACATATTTATATGTATACAACTGTGTGTGGATGTGCAATATGCCTTAGTGCTGGTGTTGTGCTTTTGTCTGCTTTGGACAACTGATTCACTTAAAATTATATGTTAAATATTTACAAAAACCAAGTGTGTGTGTACCTACTCATTTTAGTTTTTATGTGTTTTTTTGTGTGTTTGAGAAGGTTTTGGACAGTTTGGGTATCTGGCAACACTGATGCCATTTTCTCATTGTAAAGTTGTGTGTGTTTTTCTAAGATTCTGATGGTCCAATAGTGGAACCGTTAGTTATCCTGATTAATTTGAAATAAGTAACATCAAGTACAGGTGTGGCATGGTGGCTCAGTGGTTAGTGTAACCCGGGTCTTACGGCACCCAACCCGCTCTGAGCTGGGATCGAACCGCCAACATTTCGCATGGGATTTGGTTGCTCTAACAAGGAGGCTAAAGACCATGGCCTCTATAGCGTCTATCGCTAGAGCTCCTTTAGAGGTCAGAGGAGTGAGGTTTACCTGCACAGCACTTCACTAGCTGGCCTCTGCTGCACGTACCCCCCTAACCCAGATAGCAGGTAGTAATCGGCCCGAGCTCGGCTACCCTTCGGCGCCTCCGGCTCCGACTCGGCATCGGCGAGTGTTATCTGGGCCGAGTATGGCCCGCAGCTCGCTCTCGCACATGTGTTTGTGATGCGGCTGTAAAGCCCTGGCCCGATTCCTGTTAACCATATCTGGCCCGAGTCTGTCTGTAGAGTCCGGGCCGCTTCTGGCAAGGACTCGGCTTGTTTAACTTTTGTCCTGATGGTGGCGGTAATGCTCCAAAAAGCTGGTTGGCAACCGCCTTAAAGATTACAAGAAGAAGAAGTTTTGGAACTCGTATTTTCTGGTCAGAAAGGTAAGGTTTTTACTGCTTTTATACTGTATACTATGCGAATTTAGCGTTCAAAACATTTTTTCACAGTGTTAGGTTGTAACAGTGTTTAGTAATTTAAAACAATTTGATACAAAATGCAACTTGTTTTAAAGAAACACGACTGAAGCTAATTGATGTGTATGCTAACGTTACGTTACAAACACGTCTTAAAGTTATAGAGGTAAAGTTGGTTTTAAATTCGCACATTCGGATTTCGGCTTCTTAATATAATATTAGAAAACTATCGTTTGCAAATTCCAAATAGTGAAATCATACATTGAGGTAAAGTTGGTTTTGTATTCGCACATTCGTTCAGTGCCATGCTCCCTATATTGTTTACCATGGTACGTTGAATATCCGGGCTGAAATCGCATGCAAGTAACACTTTAAAACAACATTAGCCTATTTCTTCGACCACAGACAATGTTGTAGTTTGATATTCGTTGTCTGCTAGTATGATTTCACTATTTGGAATTTGCAAACGATAGTTTTCTAATATTATATTAAGCCGAAATCCGAATGTGCGAATTTAAAACCAACTTTACCTCTATAAATCATACTAGCAGACAACGAATATTGTGATTGTGTAAATAAAAATTAATCGTTTTGGATTTATAAAATAGTATTGTTTAACTTGTTTATGCAGTGCATCACGAAAGTGATCCATGCTCGATACTGTTTACTATTCTCTTAAAATGATCTTAATGTGTGTCAGCCTATGTGAATCAATTATCTTATGTTCAAGCTGTAATATGTGCATGTAAAACTGAACGTCTTAAGCAGATTTTGATGGGGTTTTTTTTTTGTTATTGACAGTTATAAATTCTGATTTAAATCAATGGGTAACAATATTTTTCAGTTAAGTCTTATTATTCTTGTTTAACAAGGGTTAGTGAGGCCATTTTGCAGCACATCACAGAGACAAAATATGTGAATATGCATGTTATTGTTAGGTGCTTATAGTCCATTATAAGCTGTAAACTGTTGATTCATTTTCAACATACTTGAGCTTTTCAGACTTTACATTACTAATAGCTTCACAAACAGCTGAAATAGTTTTTGTTATTGGCTATCATTATCAAACATTTTCCACAATGGTAGGTTAACCGTGTTTTTAGTAACTTACAACTATCTGATCCAAAAGGTTTCTTATTTTAAAGAAATTTGACTGATTGTGACTTATTCTGCTTTAAATAACATTTTTGGGCTTATGCTCAAGGGGTATAATGTTTGTTTCAGGCTTTTTCTGAATAGTCATTATTAATGTTTATAATGATTCTAGTGAAGATAAACATTTTTTATACACTTTTGTATGTTTGTTTGTTTGACAGTCCACAACAAGATCCTTGAGCAAGATCAAACAAGCTCGGCACAGAAGAGGCCAGTATATGTAAGTCATGGCTGAAAATTATGAGTTTTACTCTGTGAATTAGAGTATTTGAATAGGGCAAGGGCCAGTGTTGCTCAGATTTTGTAGCCTTTGCAAACTCCTTGTAGTGATGACACTCCTCACTATCTAAAAGTCTTATATAGTAAAAACGAGGCCCCTAAAGATAAAGACTTTGATAACCTAGATGATTATGATATGGTGACATCTGAAGGCTCCGTTAATCCATATTGTGGGGTTCGAGTCATCTGAAATGGAAGTTGTGCCATCTTCATGGGTACAGAATGATAGATGTGCTTAACCATCTTACAAATCTATGTCTAAGAATCATAAGGCTGTCACTACAGGTATTATAGCCATTAATTAACTTTGATAGTATTTCAGGATTTGAACTTTTTTTGGGGGGGAGGTTAACAACAATGTGATGTTTTATTATAGACACATATGAGGAAGCTCGACTCCCTTCCACAGGCAACTGTGATGTCTGACTTGCAAACAGATGAGGACGATGATCGCTCGTCATACACCAAAAGAAAGAACAGGTTTGTTTGCAATTATTTTAAACCCATACTGTCAACATTATTTCAATGATCTATTACAACCTGCAATTTTTGCCCTGGCACTATACTAAAATAATGTTTTGTTTTGTAAATGTATCTGATCATGGGACATAAAAGACAGAACTATAGTGACAGTGATGAAGAAAAATATTTGGAACAAAGGGGCTGGAAAAGAAGCAGATATGAAGATTTCAGAATTCGATGCAGCACGGCAAGTACCATCACCACAAATGACTATGGAAGAATCCTTAGGGACACCATCAAGATGCACAGATACTGTACATTCCAGTATGCCTATGAACATTTACAGTCCTTGTTCCAGTGCAGTTGGAGATCAAGACAGAACTTATTGGTACTCATCATGTCTTCGTAAGAATTAAAGACATCACTACATTTGTAAAGACTTTATGCAGCTAGAAAGTAAAGATCAACTAGAGAATATCAGCAGTATCTAACCCTCTGTTGTATTTACACAAGTTGTATAAGCTTTAGGTTGATTTATACTAATTCGTTATTTTTCTTTTTTTAGCACCACTGTCTGAAGTGTTAAAATCACAAGACGACATAAAGCAGCAACTGGTCCTGATTCTCAAAAATCAGCAAAACCAAAACAGACATGATGAAATTCCAGATGTAAGCACATTTGACCTTCCTTTGTCCAGTTTGATTTGGAAAAGCTTGAAAATCAACTAAAGGACCAGCCCGAACAAATGAAGAAAATGGTAAGTTCAAGCTCTTGTGTATTTCAAAGTGTTTAAGTTTATTTATTTATTAGATTTTTTGCTTCATAGGTAGCCTACTTAGGAATTATTGGTGTTTTCCACTAAGGAAGCAGTTTGGCGTATGCTGGGAAAGCTTTTGGCTAACTCCTTGGCCAAACAAATTAACTGGAGCGGGGCAAAACAAAAAGTGGCCATTCGTGCACTTCCCCTTGGGACTGTCGTAGTCAGTATTTGGTTTTCAATATACATTTCAATACAATTAGAAGCTGTTCCATCTGTGTATTTCTTTGAATCATTAACCAGAGGAACAAAAAAAATCTATATATAGTCCCATTTAGGTTGTACTTATGTGAGAGCAAGCATGTTTCTTTTTTTCTTTAATATTTGTTCTTGTTCTCTACTAATTATCTGTATATCTTTTGATCACAGATGCAGTGAGGACAAATATCCATACCATGCCACTGATGAAGAGGTGGAAAAATGCATTACAAGGTGGCTACAACTTGCTCCTGACAGGCACGGAGGAAGGAAGGAAAGAGAGAAAGCTAATGTGTCAAATATCTAAATCACTATTTTTAGTTTTTTTTATTAAGATGTTCCCTGATACTTGGGCAATTTGTGTTTCATTTGTGCAAATTATATATATATATATATATATATATATATATATATATATATATATATATATATATATATATATATATAAATGTGTGACAGTATGCCAAATTCTGAAGAAACATTTTCAATAACTAATAATAATAATAAACAAAAATTCTAAATATAAAATTGCACAAGATATACACACACACGCACACATTTCATGTTTTGCTGTTTGTGCAATTTATTCCAATTATTCTTTCAAGTTTATTTAAAAATTAAGTTTAAGTCTTTATACATCTGCAGTTTTATATTCATATATATATTTTTTGTTTTATTGTTATTATTTTAATGTTTATTAATAATGTTTCGAGACGTTTCTTCAGAATTCGGCAGTTCTTTTTACAACTTTGACTTGTATATTTTACGTATTGTCATAGGTATTTGCAAGATGTTTCTTGCTATATCTTAAATTGGTTTCTATATTCAAGTTTATATAAAATTTAGCTGTTTTAAGATGTGTCTTGTACAATTTTTAAAATTCAGATCTGTTGGGAAAACAGGGTTGTTTTGAAAACTTTTGTGTATGTGTGCAATTTCAGATATTTTTTTTTCTATAAATCTTCCTGTGTATTGTGCAGTTTTATTGTTGTTTTTCTTGTGCACTACAAAATAATTTATTAAATTTGAGTATTATTTGTTTCTTGCAATCAATAAACGTTTATCATTTATATATTTTGTCCTTTGTTTGATTATTTACGTTATAGGATATGTATGCTGTTTGCATTTTATTTAAAGATTAAACGCAGTGCCTACACTTTGTGTTTACAGTACATAGCCTGCGTTTGCTGTTATATCAACTCAAATGGTTGTAATACCATGCATCAGGTACTAATTTAATACCAAAAGGTTTTATATCAAGGTATAAGAAGACTTAATCGCGCCAGCTCCGGGCCGCAGTGCACATTACTCACGGGCCGATTCCGGCTCGGATGCGGCAGCGTCGGCTCGCTTACGGCCGCCGCATCTGGCCCGATTGATTCGGGCCGGAATCGGGCAGTGAGTCCATAGGCATCCGGCCCGAGTACGGCAGCCGGAGTCGGGCCGAGGGTTAAGTCTCCGGCAGGCGAGAATCTAGCCGGAACTGGCCCGAGTGTATTTTGCTATCTGGGAAACCTCACTGCCATCCTGGACGAGCATGTAAGCCACTGGTCCAACTGCACCCAACCCGTTTTGAGCTGGGATTGAACTGGCAACTATCCGCATGGGAGTCAGTTGCTCTAACAAGGAGGCTAAAGACCATGGTAGGGTTGCACCAGCTGTTCGGAAGTTCTTTTTTTAAACTGGAAAGTAAAGTCCACTCTAGGGCCTTAGTAACTACTAGCTAGTTTGTAACTAAATTAGTTCTCACTTCGGGTGCACCACATGTTCTTAGGGCAAACCCTAGTTAGTAGGTCGTAAGCTCTCCGTAAAGTCATGCGTAGTCGCATTGAATGAAGTAATATCCAATAAAAAGCATTTAAATCGTTAAACTGCTTTAAAATTCTGCAACTAATGCGTCTATATATAACTGTCCTATGAAAATGAAATTCTAAATTACATTTTTATAGCACATTAAATTACAGTCAGTCACTAATAACATATGACACACACATCTGCATTGCGAGCCGTGGATGCACACGTGAAGAAATTCTCATTTTGGGAGAGGGAGAGGCTGCCGTAAATATTTAGTTGGAACATAGAAAATATTTAGTAGCGGGGAAGTTGTAACTTAGTGTCCCTTTAAGTCACAACTAGGCTACGTTTTAACTTACTCACTGCTGGTGCAACTGGCCCCATGGCCTCTAGCGTCTGTCGCTAGAGCACCTTTAGAGGTCAAAGGAGTAAGCTTTACCTGCACAGCACTTCACTAGCTGGCCTCTGCTACATTAGCACTGTCGTCTCACAGCAAGAAGGTCGCTGGTTCGATTTCTGGCTGGGCCAATTGGCATTTCTGTGTGAAGTTTGCATGTTCTCCCCATGTTCACCTTTTTCCCAGAAAGACATACGGTATAAGTGCATTGACTAATCAAAAATTGGCCATAGTGTGCGTGAATGAGAGACAACTTCAATATTTAAGTTCACTAAACTTAAACCATGTCCATTTCTCTTGAATTATAAAGTCCTGTCAACATCATTGTTAATTACAACAACTTATTTATTAAACCAACTAAACTTAGACCACGTCTGTTACACTTGTATTGTCAAGTCCTGTCAACTTTAACCTGAGTTAAGAGTTGACTGAGTTTAACCTGAGTTCACTATTTAAGTGAAGTAAACCTAAAATTTTAAGGCAGCACAAACAGTTATTTTTAACAGTGTACACTTGTAAGTGTAAATAATGTCCAATTGGCTAATGTGCATGCAGTTGAAGGAACACTCATTTATTTACTCATTAACACTTATTATTATTATTATTATTATTATTATTAGGGTTAGGGTTTATTTTTTTTATACTGATTGTAGAAGTATGTCTAGTACAGTACGAACCTTATTCTTCTCTGAATGGTCCGCAACTGTTTTCAGATGACCGATAAGAAACTTCAGTGTGTGGTAGTTGTGATCCGGCAGGTCACGTATCTAACAAAACAACATAGCTAATGACATGACTACAATTTTTGAAGTAACCACAAAAGTAACTGTAAGGGAGCGAGGGGCACAAAGTAATGCGGGGTTAAATGTAACACAGCGTTTTAAGGTATTTGCTCAGGGTTAACCATGACATGCTTCCGAGGATTCCACCACAGTGTCGGCAGACGTCTTCCTGCCAATTATTGAAAATTTCGGTGAAATTTGGATGAGAAACACAGGAGAAACCATTTTTGTAGCATAAAAGTATTTTTTATTACAGTCGATATTTTTTTTTTAAATCGGTGAAAGTATGAGCGTAAAATCTTATATTGTTGTGATCACTGTCTTCTAGACTAAAAGATAAAACCATTTTGAAAGATGTATAGTTTTGAGTAAAATATGACACAGCGGGGATAGTTGTAACGGGGTGTTACAATTAAGCCACACACTGTTGGACACCAATTAAACTAACAAAATATTTTTTTGAATTTTGAGTGTAATGTTGGAACTTTTTAAATAAAAATGTTTTTTAATAGAAAATATTGTTTTAATAGAAAAAAAATAGTTTACTGCTAATAATGCAAATAAATGCATTGAATAATAATGGATACATGGATAATAATGCAAATAGATTAAAATGTGTTTATCCAATAAACAAAAAAATTTAATGTAATGTGTATATATATAGCGCATTTATTGTGTATGGCCGATTGAGGGACTTTGGACAGGACACCAGGGTTACACCCCTACTCTTTATGAGAAGTGCCATGAGATTTTTAATGACCACAGAGAGTCAGGACCTTGGTTTAACGTCTCATCCAAAAGAAAATAAATAAACATACTGTGCTATGTAGAATAAAAAAAGAAATGAGCCAATTACTGAGGAAATATAGCTACTATTTAAAGTAAACTGAGCTTAAATAAACTGTGTGAAATCTGCCTTTATAAGCATGTGTTACAACTAACTGTTACAACTTGCCCCGCAGGTGGGGTAAATAGTAACATTTTTACTCCTGGCACTTTTGGCAATACTGCACAGAAACCATAGGTCCGGCGATCATAATTCCAGTGCTCATTTGTAGGAGAGGCTTGTGTGTTGTTAGTAAAACAAATATGGTTTCTCTAACCCTATTACTTTGTTCCTTATTTGACCAAAACCAAAAAGTGTTACTTTGTGCCCGCTCTCCCCTATTTAGTATTGTATTTAGGTACATACAAGTTTCCTCATGGTCTTCAAGCGATCTCCTCTATCCTCTAAACGGTTGGCATCAATGAAGTGATTATATTTATCTATAGGCAGAGGGCAGCAGTGAGCTTTGTTTAAATCTGACACAAAGCAAAAGCTTTATATAAATGATTTTAAAGGGAAACTGAGCTGTATCTACCATCTGTAAAAAGAGGTTCTGGAAGCTTTCTGAAGAAGGACTTCAGAAGACTGCTGATGACATTCAGGTCTTTCCATCTCTATAAACAAAGAGTTTTAATACTGTTCTGATCCCTCCAGATTCTCTGTCTTTCTACTCTCTCACCTCACCTCCTCAGCAGTGTCTATATCCATGCCTTTGTTGAGCTGTTCCTGAAGAGAAGACACCATGACATTGTTTCCCGGCACTCTGTATATGCCAGTATATTCCAAACCCATCTCTTCCACCAGACTACAACAAGTCTCCACAATCTGTGGAACAAACTACAAAAACAAACACATAACAATATAACGTTTACTGTGCTGATTCTTTTTCCAATTATTTCAAAGCCACTTCAGTTCCCGATTGTCTTTAATAATTACGTCTCATTTGCTTTATTACGAGGCATAAAATGTAGAAAATTAGGCAGAAAAGAGGACAAGGGAGCAGTATTGGGCACCCACATGAGAAATATAGCCAAAAGTACCACAAAGTTGGTTTAGAAAAATGCTTTCACAAAAAATGTGAAGCCCTGAAAACATTTCCTATAGTGCAGTTAATGAAAATGGGAACAAATTCACAATTCTAACTGACCTTATTACTGGCAGCAGGCAGGCAGTCCTCCAGCCTCACCCCAAAAGTTTTTGGACTCATTTTCTTTCCCTTTTTCATGATGTTAATACCCCATGCAGCCCTAATACTCTCATCTGTTAGAGTTGGAGAAAGAGATGAGACACATCTCTGAAAATTCACATGCTGAACAGAAAGTGGGTAAAGGAAAACATTTTATTTATTTATTTTGCACCAAAGTCATGTTCAGAAAGTTCACCTTTCCCTGGGGCTCTGCTTACACCAGATGTGTTTTCAGTTTTAGAGAGAAAGAAAGGTGGCATCATTTGATGAATCTTAGGAGAAGTGTCTGGCTTGTTGCCTGTTGGACTGCAAAATGAAAGAGGTAAGATTACCTTACACTTTATTTTATACTATTAAATTAGCAAGAGAAATCACCTCCGTTTCCTATAGTCATTTAGCTTTTTACTGATGAGAACCTGTCTGGAGAAGCCCAGTTCCTGTAAGAGTGTCAAATGTTGTACAAGAATAAGTTATTTTCCATTGTATCCAATTATATTGCATCTTTACATTTTCTTTTTAAGTAGTTACATTCATAAATTTAACACAAAAAATTGTAAATAAACTGTTCATAGCTCTTTTTTCGATTCAAATTTTAGTTAAACCTTGGGCCATGGTTCATTCATTCATTCATTCATTCATTTATTCATGCATTTAACAAACCTCATTTTCGGTCTTGCTTTTTTCTCTGATGATTCTAATCCACATCAGCATGTCATCTCTGTCCTCTGCCTGCAGAAGATACTCACAGAAGTCCTGAGTCATCAGCCGAAAAGTGTGTTTACGCTTTGTCTCGCTGTATGCAATGTCAATCAAGCAGCCTTGAATGCTGATTTTTAGCATATCCTCCTCTTGCCCATTGCCATAACTTCCTGCCCTAGTTGCATGAAGCACAGCCTCACGCTTATCCTTGTAGAGGAACAGTAAACTAGAGTGCAGCACTGAAAATACTCTTTTCCACTGCCGCATACCACTGCCCACTTTCTGGAGATGATACAGAAACATGATAATGCACAGAGGTATTTGTAAATGCCTCAAATGTAATTAAATGTGTAATTAAACAGATTAATGAGCTAATGTCAAACCTTCCGCTTCTCATTGAGAATCTGTTTATAATGCAGCCAGCCTTCTTTTCTGATGTCTGTGAGAGTGATGTTTCCCAGTTCAGAAGTGGAGTGACGTTTAGAGTGTGCGTCTTCTGTCACTTTAAGACTCTCTAGAGACTGAAAAAAAAATATGTTACCAGACAGACAATGGGTGAAGAATTATTGTAATTGGGGGCTGGATACTCACATCATCTGTAAAAAAGCTTTTGACTCTTCTTGGCAGTTTCCTGTAAAACAAATAAACAACAACAAACAAAAAAAAAACAATACAATTTAAAACTTTTAAGGTTGGAAAACTAATTAAGGTTGGTGGAAAACTTCTTATATACAACTACATTATAATTCCTCTCAACCGAATCAAAACACTCTAAAACTGTTTTAAAACACTCTAAAAAAAACTTAAAATGGTCATCTGTATTTCTAATAAAGTAGATTCACTTTGAGAAAAGTGAGAATGAAAGCATAAATACTGCACATTATGATTACTGTAAATGTCATAATGTTGAAAACCTGAATAACCTTATGAAGTGAAGGTACATCAAACTGCATATGTGCAGTGGTTGTTTCAAAGATCAGTGACGTGAAATGTCTGGGTATAGATGTAACATTCCATGTTGGCTGAAAATCAATGAAAATATGTAACGATATATAAGTTGGTTGAGATGTTAATTATTGCAGGAGGACCTGAAGCTGGATTCTGTGACCTTGCTGTAAATGAGCAATAGCAGTGAGAAAGTTATAGATAGCTATAAAATGTAGTAAACTTAGTGGCAAGTGCAAGAAAATTAATGACAAATGTCTTTTGAAACAAAACAAAAATGCTGAAATGAAGAAAGCAAAATAGAATACACTGGTTGCTTGCTTTTGTATTTTCAGGTCTTACATTTTTGTAAGCTGCTGTTCAACATGACTGTTCATTGAACAGGTGAATATTTGAAATGGAATTATTTTACATACTGTAGATGGCTTGGTGGATAGCATGGTTGCCTCAAAGTGAAAAGGTTCCTAAATTTGAGTTCGAGTCATTGAAAAGTGTGCGGTTGTTTCCCAGCACTGTGGGTTGAATGAAAAGCACTCTAGGGTTTGGGATGTGGCAGAAAGTGTATTCCACCAATAAAATGTGCCACAGTAATTGGCAAATCATTGCACTAGTGTTGTCACGATAATGGAATTCGATATCAACCGGTACTGAAATTTTAAAAAGCGATTGTGATTGGTCGTGAAGGTCACCAGTTTACCAAACTCACAGCTGTTTACAGAGTGTAACTACAGATACAGGGACACTGGAGCATTTTAAAGCCGTGAAGATCAGCTGGTTTGTTTATAAACTGACATATGAATGACTGATCTTCAGCAGCTTTAAAACGCTCCAGTGCCAGGTATCTGTGGTTACACTCAGTAAACAGTGGTAAGTTCGGTGAACTGATGATCTTCACAGCCAATCGCAGTCATTTCTGTTGAGCAAGCTGTTCAACAGCGCTCAAATGTTGGCGGGAAATGGACGTTTCTTTAAATTTTGGTACCTGTTATCTAATTCCAGTTTCGGGAAAACACTACATTGCATTGTGGCAACCTCCTAATAATGACTGAAATAAGCCAAAGGAAAGTGAGTGAGTTTTATTCTGGGTTGATAATGAAAACTAAAGATCAAATTATTTAGATATTTGATACAGTTCATGCCTCCCAGAATGAGAAAATAACATTTCACTTTTGATCATTGGATTCGGTTGAAATTCAATTTAGAGAGTTTGATTTATATTTGAATTTTATTTAGGTTTAGAAAAAAAAATCCATAATTGAGGTTTTTAACAAACAGTGTTCAAAACAGAAATATTTGAAATATTTATCTGATCTGTATTTAACCATTTTGAATGGTTAATCATGACCAATCAATCATGAAACCTGTATATTGTGAATTGTATTGCAAAGTGAGATGAAAGAATCATTACATCTCTACTTCTGACTGTTCTGAAATGTGTTGCACTTACGAGAGAACACGATCTTCTTCCCTAAAAGTGTTCAGACCCTCGTCACATGATTTAGAGCGCTCCGTAGTAATGGCCAGCAAGTAGGAGGAGCGACGGCTGTTTTTTAGGCTGCCTGTTAAAAAAGTGATGAAATGAAAGTGATGATAATGCACAAAAAAGATAACTAGAAGATAAAAATGGATAAGCCATAGATAGAATGCCAGGACAAATGATCAAAAAAGTAGATTATTTCTCTATTTCTTTAATCAAATATTGCACAACCCCGCTTAATTTTCTTTCAAACAATGTTTTTAATGACATCTATGCAATGTGTGCTAAATCATGTGGGCCACGATATCCACATTTTCCTATGATCATAAGCTGTGACCCTATATACAGTTGAAGTCAGAATTATTAGCCCCCTGTATATATTGGATATTTTTCAAGACACTAGTATTCAGCTTAAAGTGCAATGTAAAGGCTTAACTAGGTTAATTAGGTCTGTTAGACAAGTTAAGGTAATTAGGCAAATCATTGTATAACAGTGGTTTGTTCTGTAGACTGTTGAAAGAAATGTTTAAGGGAGCTAATAATATTGACCTTAAAATGGTA
Source organism: Danio kyathit (assembly GCA_903798195.1). Classification (NCBI taxonomy): domain Eukaryota; kingdom Metazoa; phylum Chordata; class Actinopteri; order Cypriniformes; family Danionidae; genus Danio; species Danio kyathit. Next base: position 17,934,996 of record LR812530.1, on the reverse strand, counting down.
ACAAAAAAAAAACTATTTTATTCTAGCCGAAATAAAACAAATAAGACTTTCTCCAGAAGAAAAAAAATATTATAGGACATATTTTGAAAAATGCTGTTCTGTTAAACATCATTTGGGAAATATTTGAAAAATAAAATAAAATTCATAATGAAAATATTCATAATTACAAATGCTATTAATTTTGACCGTTATATGAAAACAAGAGGTCAATTATTAACCCACTGCATATTTTCCACTCAATGTTTTTTTACTGTAGAGAAGATTTTTTTTTCAAACATTTCTAATCATAATAGTTTTATTAACTAATTTCTACTTACAGATTTCCTTTATCTTTGCCATGATGACGGTACATAATATTTTACTAGATATTTTTCAAGATACTAGTATTCAGTACTCAGGGTTAGGCAAGTCATTGTGTAACAATGGTTTGTTCTGTATAAAGGTAAATCAGTAGCAAACCACGAGAGCTTGCAAATCTGAATGTGAAAATCTTGTGATGATAACATGTGTAAGTTGAAATTTACACTAATAGCTCTGATGTAAATAGCTGAATCTCTTGATTTGCACACAGACAATAATCAAAACACTTGAATTCAAAGTTAATATTTATGTATTTATAAAATGTCATTCACAAATACAGAATGACAGACACAAATGTGTACAGCAAATTTACCTGAGCACTTTCCGCTGTACAATCACAAGTTGGCTCAAAAGCTAATAATATTGACCTTAAATGGTTTAAAAAAATTAACTGATTTCATTATTGTTACATTTTATTTTGCTTTTATTATTATGTCTCATTTTATAAGACTTTCTCGAGAAGAAAACATATTATAGGAAATACTGAAACATTCTTTGCTCTGTTAAACATCATTTGAAATAGTTGAAAATATTTTTTTTACAGGGCTAATAATTTTGCCTTCAAAGGTATATAAACACAATCACCACATAAACTGAATGAATATTACTAATATTGATAAATAAGCATTAAATAGCAGCTCCAAACAATTCTTTTGTTGATATGAAAGGAAAGAAGTGTTCTTGAATGATGGTACTTCACTTAACATAGACTCAAAGCCCAAACAAAAAAAAAAAAAAAAAAGAACTGAAGTAGTGAAGTAAAAAGTGTACCCTAGAATTGAAGAATACAAAGAGGTCACACTGGCTGTTCTGAAGTAAAGATACATTTTTCAACATGGTGAAAATACAAAGTCAAAAAGCCAAAGAAGGCTGGAGTCACTTTTTACCCTGATTATCCAGCTGGAGAGAACAAACAAAGCCTAGAGGAAGAGCGACTGGCATTGCTGTCTGAGGTTCAGAAAAGGGACAACCATCAAATTATTAAAAACAAAATGGAAAAAAACTTGTCTACAGACAGCTCTGTTTTGTGAACATGAAGTAAATATGATGTTATAACTATTTATTTCTTTGATAGTTTCCAAGTGGTGAAAAAAAAAAAAAACGAAGTATGAAGTAATTCATTTACCTAATTCAATCTAATGGTGCTTTATTCATGTCCATGCAGAGATAGCCTAAATGCTTTTGGTTCAGATGTCAATGCATGACCCTGAATATATATTTTAAACATGAAAGCTATCCTTACTATAATCTTACTGCATGTCTCTTAAATCTGCAGATTGCTGCTGAGTTTTGTCCAATCACTACCGTTCCACTAATTCAAACATTTATGTCAAAACTGGATGGTTGCACAAGCAAGCTGGCCATCATCTACTGGAAAAAAGGAGGAATTGCAGGGCATACAATTTGGAGACTGATGGCTACCATCGACGAGGTTTGTTATTTGTATTTATGATGCTTGTAAATAATTTACACTTTAGTATGGTGTAACTCAGAATCTAAGAGAGCTTGCATTCTCACAGCACTTTCTGTGTATCTTAATGAAAACTAAGAAAACCTCATGAAGGAGTATGCAGCAAGTCAAAAGTATATGTCATCTCATTTTTTTCTTAAGAAAACTTAATTATAATACAACTTACACATTTCAAGAAAACATTGTTCTCCTGTTATGACCAAACAGCTAGGCCTATATGTTCCTTCTATTATAATAAAATAATACAAGTGTATGATCTGTTGTGGTTGTTCAAGGCTAATATTTAATGTCATAATTAAAACATGCTACTAGGTCAGATGCACCAAGTCTCTTCATATCAGTAAACATCAGTATTTCACCCCAAATACATTGAAACCAGAAGTTTACATACACTCTAAAAAAAGGAACATAACCATTTTTTTTAAATGTCTAATGGTAAATCATACTAAACGTTTACTATTTTAGGTCCGTTAGGATTACCTAAATCATTTACATTCGCTAAATGCCAGAATAGAGAATTTTTATTAATTTCTAGACAGTCAAAGGTTTACATACATTTCCTTGGTATTTTTTTAGCTTTGCTTTTAAACTGTATAACTTTGGTCAAATGTTTTGGGTATCCTTCCACAAGCTTCTCACAATAGTTTGCAGGAATTTTGGCCCATTCCTCCTGACAGAATTGGTGTAACTGAGGCAGATTTGTTGGCTGTCTTGCTCGCACAAGCTTTTTTAACTCTGCCCACAAATTTTCTATAGGATTGAGACAGGGCTTCGTGATGGCCACTCCAAAACATGCACTCTGTTGTCCTTAAAGCACATTTTAACTAATTTAAAATGCCTAGGCTGGTTGGCTGGTTTTAGCTGGTAAACCAGGCTGGTTTTAGAGGGGTTTTGGCCACTTCCAGGCTGGTTTCCAGACATTTCCAGCCTGGTCTTAGCTGGTCATCTCCCAGCTTGACCAGCCTAGCCAGGCCGGGAGCCCAGCCAAAACCAGCTATGTCCAGCTTAAACCAGGCTGGTCAAGCTGGTTTTAGCTGGTCATTTTCCAGCCTGACCAGCTAAGACCAGGCAATGGCTGGAAATGGCTGGAAACCAGCCTGGAAGTGCCCAAAACCCCTCTAAAACCAGGCTGTTCAACCAGCTAAAACCAGCCTAGGCTGGTTTAAGCTGCTTTTTCAGCAGGGTATTTCTACATAATGTTCTTTCTTCATGATGCCATCTATGCTGTGAAGTGGACCAGTCCCTCCAACATGATGCTGCCATACTTCATTGGTCCCCATACTACTTTGGGATGGTGTTCCTAAGCTTGTAAGCTTTCCCCTTTGTCCTCCAAATAACACTGGTTATTATGGCCAAACAGTTCTATCTTAGTTCCATCAGACCACAGGACATGTCTCCAAAAATTATTCTTTTTCCCGGTGTAATTTAGCAAATTGTAATCTGGCTTTTTTGTTGATTCTGGCTTGTTGATTTTCCCATGTTGTCACACAAGGAAGCAGTGTGTTTGAGGTTTTCCTTAAATACTATTCTACAGTTGTGCTTCCAGTGAACTCAAATGTTGTCATTAGCCAATCAGAAACTTCCAAAACCTTGACACCATCATCTGAGCTTTTTCAGAGGCATAATAATCTTATTGTATGTAAACTTGACTTTCAAGAAAAGTTATAACAATTTCTCAAAAAATATCTCTCTCATTATTCCGCTGTTAGCATAACAGAAACAAATTTGATAATCCTAACTTACCTAAAAGTGAAAAAGTTTAGTCACATAAACATCTGACTTTTTTTAAATGGTTATGTGCCTTTTTTTCAGTGTATGTAAACTTCTGGTTTCAACTGTAAATGAACAACAACTGCACACTATGAATCATTAATTAAGCATGAGCAAATAAATGATTATTTTTTAAGAATTAACTCTCCATTAATGGACATAAGTGCCAAGTTTATAACTACAAGTACAAGTGCTGTATTCTTGACATATAAGGACATCTATAATGTGCATAATAAATTGTATTTTCATACTTAATGATTAATTCTTCATTACTAAATTATGTATTGCAGTATTTACAAAACAGTTATCTAAGAGTATCATTTAATCATTTCAAGATACACAAATTAAACTTTATCAAATAAAAAATAAATCTTTGCAATTTTATTGAAAATAAAATTACTTTACATTTTAAACACTACTGAATAACATTAAAATGTTTCAACATATTGTTTAAATATACTGTAAAATAAATAAATTGCTAAATATTATATAATTTTTGTTTTAGCAAATATGTTGTATTTTTACACTTTAGTAAAGTTTAAACTATACAGTATTTCTATTTTTTTAAGGTTGCAAATATTTGTTTTCCATTTGATACTAAACTTTAATTGTCATTTATAAGGTATTTACAATGCATAAATAGTCCTCACTTATTTATGTTGTAGCATTCTATTCTATCAGCCCAGTGATGAAATCTGATGAATGGTCAAAGATTAAATGCATATAAGCCTTTTCTAGTGCTTCTGAAAATATTTCTGTTATTTAGTAGAATTATATTTTTATTTGTTTCAACCTACAAATTTAATCTGACTCCAATTTTAGGTGACCGTTAAATTTAGACTGTATTTTGAATTCTATTTCTAATTAGGAATAAATCACATTTCTCATTCATGAGTCAATTTACAGTTTTGAATTATATCTGACCCCATAGACTTGAATTATACGTTCATATAGGGATTAACGCCACTTGGAGTTTCACGCCCCATGTTTGCGTTATTTCTCACAGATACTATCTCAACATTCTGAAGCTGCAATAAATGCAGGGTCTGAAAAGAATGCAGGGTTAACTAATACCTCTTCGTTCGGTTGCCTCTTGCTAACTTGTACTAGTTAATTTAGTCATTTCCATACAACTTGCTAATATCGGTGATTAAACAGAAATTAAAATGTATTCATGCTGTCGAGTCTCCTGCTCCGTACACTCAAATGAGCCTTAAATCTATAAAATCACGTACACAGCATAGAGGTAGCACATACTTCACCTAATCTATTGGATATAAAGATTTCAGGAGAAATCAGACAATCAAAACTTAACACTTTATCCAGAAATTAAAGTGTTATCATGCTGAATATAGAATCAAACAATAAAAAGCTAATTCAGAAATAATAAATCAATTACTCACAGATAAATCTAAGAGTACAAATGGATAGTAAAGTCCAAATTAAACAATGTTTAGCTTGAGAACTCTGCAATACGGGTCGGTCTGGATTTAAACTCACGTCATGACACATTTCAACCTTATCATTAAATACCCAAGGAGAGTTAGAAAGGGTTTCTCATCTGTTTGAGGCTAAAACAAAGGTTATCAATCTATCTTTGTAGAGGACTTTCTCAACAAACCACTTTACCAGAGAGAACAAAACTTCATTACCAGTCATACCTGAATATTTATATTTATGTTGAGATACCAGAGGGGAAGGAAAGGTCCAAGCTTAGCAGAGAAGAGGGCAAGAATATGTCAAAGTCTGTCCTGAGCACTTTCTCGCATATCCTTTTCTTCAGACTCCAGAGTTTTTATTGTTTAATTTCAGGGCACATTTAAGTGTGAGTAAAAATCCTTCCTACAATATATATTTACAGGGGTTGGACAATGAAACTGAAACGCCTGGTTTTAGACAAAAAATAAATAAATCATTAGTATAGGGTAGGGCTTCCTTTTGTGGCCAGTACAGCATCAAATTGCTTTTGCAATGAGAGATACAAGTCCCGTACAGTGGCCAGAGGATTTTCGAGCCATTCTTCTTGCAGAATAGTGGCTAGGTCACTACGTTAACACTGGTAGAGAAAAACGTTTCCTGACTCGCTCCTCCAAAACATCCCAAAGTGGCTCAATAATATTCAGATCTGGTGACTGCATCCCATGGGATATGTTCAACTTCACTTTCATGTTAATCAAATCACTCTGTCATCAGTTCTGCTGTTCAGACACCTTCCTCTTGTGTCCACAGTTACTCTTGTTGTATATGGTTTGTTCTTCTTGGTGGTATGCCGACATTAACCTGGATACCATGGCTCTTGATCACAAAGACTTGCTGTTTTAGTCACAGATGTGCCAGCAAGACACACACCAACAATTTGTCCTCTTATGAACTTTAATATTTTATAATGTTGTGTGCATTGCAATATTTTAAGCAAAACTGTGCCATTAAGCTGCTAATTAAACCTTCACCCTCTGCTCTTACTTGTGGAATGTGCAATCAATAAAAATTGACCACTAGTCTGGTCAAATTGAGCCATGGAAACTTCAACGCTAAATTGGCCAGTGTTTCAGTTTCATCGTCCAACCCCTGTATTGTGACAGACAATGTGTTTTAAGGGCAAAAATATCAGATTTATAATTTTTTTAGAAGAACACTTGTCCTGAGGCAAGTGAGAGTATTTTAATACAAAGTTTCATTGTAATTAAAATGTACTTGAATGTTGACATTGTTTAGCAGTTAGGATATTTTCCTTTCAAGTGCCACCAATATTAAATATAAAATAATTATTTCTTTATTTGTTAAAATGATGTGATACGACGTGTTAATGTGAGATATAAGGTGTTTTTAAGTTGTATAATTGCATGAGAGTTTGTTCAAACTGATGTTCAAGTTACCTCAGAAGACCCAACCGAACAGACGGTGAGTCGGTTTAATGTTATCTATATCTGATTCATCAAGTGTAATTGGTAATATACTTTGAAGCTTATTTGAATACACAATATTTGAGTTGTGCGATTTTAACTGTGATTATGTGGTGTCCAAGGCTTTAATATGTTATTAGAGTCCTTGTGCTGTGGGGCAGGGAGTCGATTTCAAAGGCTGGAATCAGCTTCAAGGGAAAGTTTTCATACAGTTTTCACTTTAAAAGGACATATTAATAACTTACATTTCTTAACTTATTGATTATTGAACTATTAATGATCAGAGTCTGACAGGCCTTCATTTCCGTGAACTTATTCATTCTAACAGTTCGCTTGAATTAACTGTTTTGTAAAATATCATCGTGTATCATTTAAATTTTCCTTAGAAACTCTGATATTTTCTTTAATATGTTTTTAATAATGTAACCTTTTTTTCTTTTACTCAATAGTACCTTCTACGCTTCATTTGTTTGTTTTGAAGACTCTTTAGTCAGTAAGTATTGTACAAAACATAACATCATAAATGGTCATTTAAAGCCAATATATAAACTATTGACTAAGAACTTATTGAGTTTCCACTACAAACTCACAAACTTGTGAAAACCTGCTTTTGTTCCAGGACATTCTGTTTAGGCCTATACATAATCCAATGAACTGAACTTAATAGAGTAAAATAAACTAAATGACTAAATGTAAATATTTATTTTCTATTATTCAAAGTGACTTACCTTTGAATGGGATGACAGCCAAGGAGTCCTGCTCCACAGATGAGGGTGTAATGCCACTATTGGTTTTGGGTACAGAATATTTTGACTGTGAGGGAATAATTGTAGCTGTAAGGGGTTTAACAAAATCCACAGGTAAAGAACAATGGTGGGGAATGCCTGAAGGGAGATTTTTTCTAAGCTGTAAAGGTTCCTCAGTAAACGCAGTGACCAGTGAGCCTTGGGGCTCTTGGGACTCTGCCGCAGAGGGAGTGATGGAGCATGGATTCTGCAGCGAGATGGTTTTTGGAATGAAGGTGTGGCAGCCCACCATCTGACCATCAACAGATTGTGCAGGTAAATGTCTGATGTGAACAGCCGGCTGCTGTTTTTGGCTTAAAACCTGACCTGATGGTGGCAAAACTGCGGAACCAATCATGTGATTATTGGCAACACTTGTGCGCTCCTCTACCCTGATAAGCTGAGTGATTTCATGAGAACATGCTGGTCTTTTGTAATGGGGTGAGATCAGAATGGATGCCTTTTCTAGTGTTTCCAGTGAATGGCCAAATCTCTGCTCGTACGAAGCATAAGCAGCTAGCAGGTTTTCTGAACAGGAATGGCTGGAGAGTTGACTCGTTCTCCCAAGATTATAGGAGTCTGTGCAAGGTGAGTGGTTGATCCCCACCGCTGCACTGTAATGTAGTAGGAGGGCATCCTGAGAGGTGTTTTGTGTCTGACCACCATGAAACCCTCCTGGTGCCAGTCCCAGTTCATAGAGCCTGTCTTGAGAGTTGCTCTGATAATGATGGGAATTGCCAAGGCTTGATTGGTCTACTTGGCTATAGTACCAGTCTGACAGACCTTGGCACAGTTCACTGCGAACTTGGGGAAAACTGGCTTTCCTAGGGTGAGCCAGTGAGGCAGAGGCAATAGCTGCATTGTGGTTGGCAAAGTGGAAGTCCAGCAGGCTTGTTTTCCCACCTGAGGACGAAGAGCAGATGCGGTGGTGAATCAGGCAGTGAGGGGAAGGTTCAGACCCTACAACAATCCCGGAGTTCATGTTATCAGGAATAGCATGGTTCTGTGATGTTGAGGGGGATTTGCTGCTTGAGTAACAGACTGGAGGGGGTTCAGAAAGGTTTTGTGTTTCTCTAGTGTATGGCTCCTCCCGTCTCAAGTGGGCATCTTGAGAATATGCCTGCAAAATAATGGAGAATGCAAACTTAATAAGTTGTGTTAATTGTAAATAAAGATGTGCTTGAGAGTGAAAAATAAGGGACAAAATTTTGTGGACATAAAAATAAAATACAGCTTTAAGGAACCACAGAAGCCCAAAGAACTGATACATTCGATTCACCATAAATCATTTTATCTCAGAATGACATTTCATTATTTCAATAACTAATAACAATATTTAAATGTGCTGTATATATCTAATGCACACACATACCATAATATGTTGGCAGATATTTAAGAAACATGCTAAGTGAACATACAACCCCAAATCAGAAAAATAGTTGGGACAGTATGAAAAATGCAAATAAAAAAGAAAGTAGTGCTTTCCAAATTTACTTTGACTTGTATTTCATTGGGGTCAACTTCATTTTATTTGTAAATATAAATTGTTTCCTGTCATTTAGACCTGCAACATATCCCAAAAAGTTGGGACAGGAGAAATTTAAGGCTAGTAATCAGGTAAAATGATGTGATTTGAAACAGGTGATGTCAACATTTGATTGTAATTATGATTTGGTACAAAAGCAGCATCCAAGAAAGGTCTAGTCCTTTATGAGTAAAGACGGGCAGAGGATCGCCAGTTTGGCAACAAATACGTGAGAAAATTATTTAAATGTTTAAAAACAATGTTCTTCAAAGAAAGATAGAAAGACATTTGGATATTTCACCTTCAATAGTGCATAACATAATAAAAGACTCAAGGAATATGGAGAAATTTCAGTGCGAAACATCAACTGTGGTCAGATGATTCATTTTAGGTAATTTGGGGAAGAAATGGACGCCGTGTGCTCCGGACCAAAGAAAAAAGAATCATCCAGACTGTTACCAGCAACAAGTCCAAAAACCAGGATCTGTCATGGTATTGGGTTGTGTCACTGCCCTTGACAAAGGTAACTTGCACTTTTGTGAAGGCACCATTAATGCTGAAAAGTACATCAAGATTCTGGAGCACGATATGTTGCCTTTTTTTTCTATGGACATCCATGCATATTTCAACTAGACAATAAAAAACCACATTCTGCACACATTACAAAGTCCTGGCTATGGAGGAAGAGGATACAGGTACTTGATTGGCCTGCCTGCAGTCCCGACCTGTCTGCAGAAGTGAAAGCGTGGTGCATTTTGAAGTGCAAAATGTAAGAACGAAGATCATCTTGTTTAATCCCGCCCCTTTTCGCTGTGCCGTACTACAAAATTTGGTATGCTCAAACTCTAGTGTGACCGTCGCATCAGACTTCAATTGCAAAATTTGGTTGCTTGACAAATATTAAAAAAAAGACTCTACTTGATTATCATTGGTTCTCAAGGTTCGTGAAGACGTGAAGTGAAACACGAGTCACAAGCATCTGTTTTGTGAGAAGTACTATTCATTCGATATGTGAACGACCAGTACAGCTTTACTTTGACATTTCCTCGAGCAAGAATGACTTCGACTGAAACTTTCTGTCGTACACCACGCCCACCATTGGTACTCTTTTGACAGTGGAAACGCAAGCCTGATAAAGGTGACCTGTACCGACACATACTATACTGTACTGTACTGTACCACTCAGTGGAAATGGGCCATATGAGTCCCTTTAATCACAACACTGAGTCAACACCGAATAGTCCAAATGCACAGGAGCCAGAAGCCCTAGGGGGCATGAAGTTGCCACAAAGCCTACGATTCTCCTTTGTTGCTGTTCAAAAAAATCAATTCATGCACACGTGATAATTGTATGACCTGACATAGTTAACATCCAAGTTAACTCCAGAGCAAATGGTTAAAACAAACTTTTCTTCCAGAGACAATTAAATCCTTCCTGAAACGTTTATATTAAAAACCAACAGATCATCATCAAAATGATGATAGCACATTTTACTGTTTTACAGTTCATTAATCATGCATAAGCATGAAATTATGGTTTGTCATATGTAAGATGAATGTTGAAACCTTTCTCTTCCTTACATTTCCTCATCTAGGATTTTAATCAAACATGTGTAAAACGTATTGTATTAACAATATAAATTTATATCCTATATCGATAAGTGCCATAACATGATGAGTCACGCCCCCACATTCCAAGAACACACCTCATTGGTCCAGCACCATTAAGGAGATGGGTTCACCAAATGGCCCACCAAAACCACTTAGTGGCACAGTAGAATTCAGTCTGCTACAGTCTTCCAGGATTTATCCCAAGTCCCGTTCCAGCTCAGGACAGCTGCTGTTCAGGTCCAGCAAGCAAACACGGATTGTGACTAAGATGGGATAATAGCAAAGCCAAACGTTCCCATCTATGTTACTTTTTTTTCTTTTTTTTCCGTCGAGAGTGTAGTTAAGTTTAGTGCACCGTGAAACCAAAAGTCAACAGGACTACAGTCTTTTTGTCGCCTCAAACATGAACCTTCAGTCTCCACTCCACTCCAAGCCTCACAGGACAAAGAATTGACCACCTGCGAATCCACATGGGAAGCCAACTCAATAGAGGGAGTTCTCCACATCACACAAGGAATGCAAGTAATGCCTCCAGACTATGCTGAACTGGTGTAAATTATGTAACCCTAAAGAAAGAAATGGCTTAAATTGATTATTTTTGGTTCGCTTGGTCAGGTCTTACAAAATCCAATGTTTTTACATTATTACACACTCTCTTTGCTTCCTTTACTCTTCACTACAACCTGTATGAATGTGTGTGTGTGCACATGTTTGTGTTAAATGTTTAAAGGTGCTGTATGTAAGTTTTTGACTCTTCTAAAGCATAAAAATACCATAATATGTGTGCAGATATTTAAGAAACATCCCAAGTGAACATACTTGTTTAACTGAAAAACAATGCAGAAGTCAGATATTCTGCTTTGAAAATGGGTTTTCCGTGCCGGAACGCTGTCTTTGTTTAGATAAATTTCATATGCACGATGCCAGTTTAGCCAATTATATGTCAGCACCCTGGGTTGCCTTGTTGGAAAACAGCGTATTTCATTCATTCATTCAGAAAGACTCTGAAAGCATGCGTCCGTGACCAAAAAGAACAGTATGGGAGACAGATGCAGTTCCACATGAGGTTATTAATTAGCAAATTACATAAATATTACGAACGTAAACATTAGGTGAGCAGGTTACAATGTAACCGCGTGTCCTAACAACACGCTGTGACGAGAGAGGCAGTGATGAGCTATTTGGCTGTTTGCACCAGACGAGACACGGCAGAAATGTAAATACAGCCTTTCAGAAGCACAGAATATGCACTCGCTCACGAAACGGTAAGGTTTAGAATCTATTTAATACATGTTAACCCACTTTAACATCAATGTAGATGCTGAATCACTCATATGTGTTTAGTTCTAAAGTTCAATTTCAGACGGTTTATTGTATTTTCAAGGTCTGAGGTGAACTTTCTGCTTTCAGTATATGGCAACAAATGCCATGTAAAATGCATTCAAACTCGCATTGTTAGCATTTAGCACAGAATAAAGCACACAAGGCTTACCTGAGGTGATCTAGCTGTCATAGGTTTCTGTTGTTCAGCTGTGAGAAATAGAAGCCATTTCTAATATATCAATTCGAGGTGTTGGTTAGGACAAAAACTCCTTTTAATATGGAGAATATTCCCTCTATCGCGTGTCGTTGCTTTTATTTAGAACACAGTTTAAATCACTCGCTCCTGTACACAATCTGGCATCCCAGCGTACTTTTATTATGATCCAGGAGTGCAATACCTAGTTCAACCACTGGGTGTCAAACTTACATACTGCACCTTTAAACCCCGGTACAGTGGATACCATTTTTTCACATTTTAATTGTGTTAATAAAGCAAATGTTCAATGATTATTTAGCATAGGCTGGGTGGGCTAAATAATTTCATAAAAACATGACCCGGAGGTTGGAAAAAAACCTGTCCCTCGCATTACTACTATGTAGGCTTTACAGGTACCATTGATCATCTTTACCATGAGTGGTGCAGCAAAATCCACACCAGTGGTTTAAATGGAGAGGACTTAATGACTGTCTTTTGGTAAGGGTGACTACCTTCTGACTATATTTTTTGACAAGCTGTCTACCTTTTAAGATCCAGAATATGCCTCTGACCTGCATGACTGTATCTTTTGTACCTGAATGCAAACTCCTCTCACAAGATCTTTGAATCAACAATTCACAATACCTATGTTTAGCGGGTAGTATCCATGGGTGCTGCTCTCTGAAGTTGAGATCAGATAGCTGCAACCTTCCTCCCACACTGATCAGGCCCTTTCAGAACAGTACTGAGTTTACTGTATCAACATAAATCAAGCAATAGATCTCTATCGTCTGTATTGCTGAACTGCACTGGGACTTAGATCTGAGTTCTGAATTTGCCTCCTTTTCTGGAAGCTCTACATTTGATGAGACTACTTGATTCAATAATTGGAGAAAATTATAACCATTCCACCCCAACTGCTTATCAATTAAACTGTTAACAGATTGTCCTTCTGTTGGAAGGTCTGCTGGATTATTATGTTTACCTTCACAGTGCGACTATGATTCCGGTTTAATAAGGCTTTGAATCTCCGTCACTCAGACTTGTTGTCCCCTGCTGGTCTGTCAAGATGTGATACAATCTGTGTATGGCCATGAGGTGTATCTGTGGCAACTCGTCACACCACTGGATTTGTGAGCTAACTCTGGGGGTAGTTCTTCATCAAATTTGCGACCTCGCTCCCAGATTACCTGGAACAGACTTTTCATGGATGGTATAGGGTGTTAGGAAGCCTATTGTATCAAAGATATGTGATGAGATTTGAGGAACACTCCTCTTAGTACTCTCTTTCCTTTTCAGAACATCTAGCACTTGCTGCAAGTTGAATACAAAATCATCATGATCATGCATCCAGATCAGTCCCAACACTTTCAATGTCTCAGAATCTGCTGGGCCTTTAATCTGATCATTTATCTCATTCTTTGGTCAGCAGAATCGGTTGTCCCTTTCTGTAGCTCTGTTACTGCAGCAGACAAGATGGCATTTGCTTGTGCTGAGAAGGCAAGCATCATTCACCCCCGAATAAGCTCAAAATGAGATCCTCCACATACAGAAAGTAGCTAGATGCAACTCCAAACACAACTCTGTTAAGTCTCATAACACAAGGCTCCCCTATCGAGTTTGTGATGATGGATTGTAGGTTCATAGGAACCTCACAACATCTATATCCTTTTCTTTCAATTCTATTTTCAGGAAAGCCTTTGCAATCCCAGGTGAAAAATAAGAGTAAATCTCTCTTTCGAATTTCATTAATTGAACATTAACCAACAATAACCAACCATAACTGGTAAAAAGGTGAAGAAAGAAGAAGAAAGTGTGAGAAAGAAAGAAAGAAATTTTATCCTCAAACTTACCAGCTGTAGCACATCCTCATCTTTAGGCATGATGGACAACTCCAGCACATTCTCACTAAACAGACAGATGTGGTTATGAAGCACATATTCACTTTGAACACAAATCTAATTTACTTGTATGGCTCATTAAATAATATAGAGATAAAGTAGCCAAACCTATTTTGAATCAGTGCTATGACCTGAGAATACGTTTTGCCCAGCACGCTTTCCCCATTCACCCTCACCAGTCTGTCACCTAAAATAAGCACAGACATTTATCAGAATTTTTTTGCTGATGAGGTGAATAAAGGCATGACATATTTCAAATATGTGAGAGAGAATTATTATTCACTGTGTCAAAATTCGTTATTGATAACTTCTGGTCTTGACCACTGACCTTGCAGGTAGGGGTCGTCTACTTCTTAATGAAATTCCGTGAGAGTACATCGGCTACAAGGTTGAGCTCGCCCGGGATATGAACACTGTGCAGCGATTTCAGCCGCGTATGACTCCAGAGGAGCAGACGGCAAGCGAGCTGAGACATGAGGCAAGAGCGTATACCCCCATGCAGTTGACATACGCTATCGTCACCGTGCTGTCCATCCTGACCAGCATGTGTTGCCCCTCTAGCACCGGTGAAAAGCGGTGCAGAACGAGAAACACTGCCAACAGCTCCAGGCAATTGATATGCCAATGCAACTGGGTTTCCTTCCACAGGCCTGCAGCTGCATGTCCGCAACACATGGCCCCCCAGCCCGTACTGGAAGCATCTGTCTAGACGACGATATGCCTGGATGCCTGTCCAAGAGGCACTCCGGCCCGTAGGAATGTTGGAGCCCTCCAACGAGGCGACATAGTACAGTGTGCCCACGTGCCATGCGTGTCTGGGGACTCGATTGTGAAGCCAGTGCTAAAGTGGTCTCATATGGAGCAATTCGAGCGGCATGGATGCAGCTGTGAATGTCATATGCCCCAGGAGCCTCAGAAAAGATTTCAAGGGAACCACCTTTTTTCTGTCAAACTCTCTCAGACAGTTCAGCATCAGCTCGGCGCACTCTCCGGAGAGGCTCACCTTCATTGTGACCGAGTCCAGCTCTAACCCGAGAAAAGAGATGCTCTGCATGGGGGCGAGCTTGCTCTTCTCTCGGTTGACCTGAAGCCCCAACAGGTTAAGATGCCGAAGCACCCTGTCTCTGTGCACAATCAATTGCTCCCGCGAGGGGGATAAAATTTGCCAGTTGTCGAGATAATTGAGTATGCGGATGCCTGCAAGCCGAAGGGGTGCTAGGGCACTCTCCGCGAGCTTGGTGAAAACCCATGGAGACAGAGAGAGCCCGAAGGGGAGCACTTTGTACTGCCAGGCTCGACCTTCGAACGCAAACCTCAGAAACTGACGGTGGCGTGGAAGTATAGAGACGTGGAAGTACGCGTCCTTCAGGTCTATTGCTGCAAACCAATCTCGAGGACGAACGTATCGGATGATGCTCTTCTGTGTAAGTATTCTGAATCGCAGCCTGTGGTCAAAACGCGCAGATCTAGGATTGGCCGTAGCCCACCGCTCTTTTTGGGTACTATGAAGTACGGGCTGTAAAACCCACTCTCCATCTCGGCTGAAGGGACCAGCTCGATTGGATCTTTTGCCAGGAGGACAGCAATCTCCTCTTGCAAGACAGGGGCAGACACAGGACTGACCCTGGTTAAATACACACCTGTGAATTTAGGAGGCCGTTTCGTGAATTGAATCGTGAGCCGAGTCTGATCGTGCGAATGAGCCATTGCAATGGGCTGGCCCGCGCTAACCAAGCAGGCAAAGCCCCCGCAAGTGGCTCCATCCGCACGATCGTTAACGAACCAACGGTGGGGCAGCGCGGAGTGGGTAGGCTTAACTGGGGGCACTGGGGTCCCACAGGAGAGCAGGACGCGAGAGATTTACTCTCCTCTCGCACACAGACTTCGGAGGAGGGGCTGGGAGTGTGAGTAAAAGGAGACCATTCTCCCACACTCCGCTAGCCACTGGCAAGATGCGCCCATCCTGCGAGCTGGATGGCATTGCGTCCCAGACTGGCAGTGTTCAGGCTGCCATGGATAGGGGAAAATGCTCTCTCGTTGAGTTTTTGGTTGCATTGAAAAATGCCTTTGATGTTATTTGATGTGGAGGCTGGCTCAGGGACGCTTCACGGTCCATTTACCGGACTTAACAGCGTCCTGGGGTGAGGGCGCTGGATGCCTGTGGGGTGCTCGGTGCTGCCACTTGGCTGGAGGCACAGGAGGGTGCCCTCAGCGAGGAGCAGTGGATGTGGATGGCTCGGCAGGGGGAGCGGTCTTATGGTCCCGCCGATAGAAGACTCTGCCCATCGCATCCGACTGCTCCTTCACTGCTGTGAACTCCTGGGTGAATTCACCGATGGTGTCCCGAACAGGCCAGCCTAGGATATGGGCGAGTTAAGAAAGAGAACTTTGTCAACATCTTACATATCTGCCAGGTTTAGCCAGAGGTTGCATTTCTGGACCACTAATGTGGCCATCGTCCTTCCCAGGGGCACACACAGCCGACTGTGTGCATAGTCAGTTGTGGTGCGGAGCTCATGCAATAGGCCTGGGTCGGAACCACCCTCGTGCAGCTGGGTCAGTGCCTGCGCTTGCATAGCATGCAAGGCGAAAGCAGCCTGGCCCGCGGCTGTGTAGGATCAGGCCCTGAGAGAGGCAGATAACCTGCACGTCTTGGACGGGAGACGAGGTTGGCCCCGCCAGGAAGAGGCACCACGCGGACATAAATTGACTGCGATGGCGCGCTCGATCTGGGGGATCGTCTTGTACCCCCTGGTTGCTCCGCCATCAAGGGTTTATTCATTTTGGCTAGAATAAAAGCAATTTTAAGGCTGAAACTGGCCGATATGCACAATGTTGACAAAGCTTGTCAACTTTCTTTCTTAACTCGCCCATATCCTAGGCCGGCCTATTCGGCGACACCGTCTGGGACTTTACCCAGGAGTTCTAAGCGGTGAAAGAGCAGCCAAAGGCGATGTCCACCTGTGGCCACAGGACCTGCTCTACATTTGCAGCTCACTATCTACTGCGACTCAGTGGCGCAGTAGATAGTGCTGTCGCCTTACAGCAAGAAGGTTGTTGGTTCGAGCCTCGGCTAGGTAAGATGGTGTTTCTGTGAGGAATTTGCATGTTCTCCCTGCGTTCGCGTGGTTTTCCTCCGGGTGCTCCAGTTTCCCCCACAGTCCAAAGACATGCGGTACAGGTAAATTGGGTAGGCTAAATTGTCCGTAGTGTATGAGTGTGAATGAGAGTGTGTGGATGTTTCCCAGAGATAGGTTGCGGCTGGAAGGGCATCCGCTGCATAAAAATGAGCTGGATAAGTTGGCAGTTCATTCCGCTGTGGCGACTCCGGATTAATAAAGGGACTAAGCCGAAAAGAAAATGAATGAATGAATGAATGGATAAGTTGGTGGTTCATTTGGTTGTGGTGACCCCTGATAAATAAAGAGACTAAGCCAAAGAAAAATGAAAGAATGAATAAATGTGAAGTAATCAGTCAATCAGTACAAACGCTGTTTGTAACATTGTTTATTTATTCAACTTAAAATTCTTACACAGAGGTGCATTGAATTTGAAAATATGAACATGAGTTAAACCTTAAAAATTATCTTGACATTCACACCAGGAGATCAACCAACCAATCAATAAACAAATAAATAAACAAATACAAACACATAATGTCACCAGATGTCTGTTCTGGCCAAGAATATAAGAACTGAATCACCCCACCTATAAAGTTTTTACAAATGTTGAATCATAATTCTCTCTCTTATTGGCATAAATGTTTTCTTACCTGTGCACAGGCCTGCCTGATGGGCGGGGCCTTCCTCTTTCACATTCTTTACAAAGATGGTATCCACTGGTTTAAGACGAAACTGTTGACCTCCTGAACAAGATCATACAACCACTATAAATGCAATCACTAAAACTAAATATACTATATTAGCACTACAATATTTGACTATTTCAGTTCATTTACCTTTGCCATTTCCATTCTCCTCAACCTGAAAAAGGAGAAAACATCTGAGGTCAGTTTAATTTCTGAAGAATATATTGTAATTTGACCGTTTAAGCACTAGAGGGAGGCCTATGAATTTCAGTGCAGTTGGTTAGTGTTAGCAGATATTTCAAAACAACTTCTACAGTGCATATAGTCAGTTCATTTCCCAAGTGTGTTGCTATACAGTGTATTTGGAGTAGTTGCCAAACTACTGCTTATTTATACAAATAAAAAAGGACATCTCTGGTTAACTTAAGCATGTGTGACTCCTCTAAAGTAAATGAATGTTATTTTATATTTTTTCTTTTGGCAGTTTTATGCTAAAATCACAAGTACAATATAAAATAAAATAATTCTAAATAAAGAGTAAAAAATTAAACAGTACACCTCACACAGTGCAGGTCGTGAACAGGGCTCTCTGCTCTGTTGTCTCAAACAGTCTTTAGGTAAATAGTATAATAGTTATCACAAACCATCGAGAATTAATGTCATCAACCTCCTGCTATGAGAAAAAGAAAAAATCTGCTCACACTTTGTCTGAACTTTGAAACATAAAACATTATGCTATATTTTTTTCCATAAAGTATTAATGTAACATTACAACAATAATGACACAACATAATTTACAGTTTATATTAAATACCCCTTAAAATATTGTTGTCATTATCATTATTGTTATTATTTAACTCAGTTTATCTGTCTTATTTAGGAAAATAAACAAAAAGAGCATCTCTGCTAACTTTGTTCCTAATTTTGTTTGGGACACATACAACCCTTTTTGCCAGTTTTTTTAATTATAAAATATTTAAGCAAGTAGTTAAGAAAGAAGCCAATAAGTTTTGTATGGAGCTGAAAACATGCCAAAACAATCTGCATTTGAATTGTTCATTCATTCATTTTCTTTTCGGCATAGTCCCATTATTAATCTGGGCTCACCACAGCGGAATGAACCACCAACTTATCCAGCATATGTTTAATGCATCAGATGCCCGTTCAGCTGCAACCCATCACAGCTGCATCGTCCATACACATTTATTCACACACATACACTATGGACAATTTAGCTTACCCAATTCACCTACATGTATACCACATGTTTTGGACTTGTGGGGGAAACCGGAGCACCTGGAGAAACATGCAAACTCCACACAGAATTTTATTTGTATTTGAATTTCTGTGGCGCAGTGGGTAGCACAATTGTGTCACAGCAAAAAGGTTGCAGGTTCGAGCCCTGAATATTGAACATCAGATCATTCAAATAAATATAAATGCAAGGTTAAATATGACATCTAAGATGTGAATAGATGATATTTAAAAGAGCCATTATTTTAGTTTTGATAATGGGTTTTGATAATGGGCTTTGGGCAAACATACCATTCAAATATTTTTTAGATTACTATACTATATGCTGTACTGTAGAATATTGTAACAAATATCTTCATAATTTGATGAAGAAATGTGTGCATGCAAATATTTAATTTACCACAGTTGTAAAGTGCTGGAACAGCTTGAAAAATGCACCTAGAAAGAGCTAAAAATTTGATATAATTTGAATAAAAAGTCTATAAATTCGACTTTTTTAACCCTTTTACGCGTACGATCACACCGGTGTGATCAACCTTGGCTGGTTTCCGAAGCATACAACCCACACTGGTGTGATTAGAACATTCAGAGCGCAAGTCATCAACTGCTAAAATTAAAATCTGACGGCACACGCTGAGGCAAAGAAACAGGTGCGCAGCACTTGTCATAAATCAAAATGTATCTGTGCTTTCAAACAAATAACATTTATTTAGGATTTAGACATTCAAATACACATAACTGCAAGCAAAACATACCATTTATGGTTTGTAAAATACACGCGGGCAACGCAGTGGTGCAGTAGGTAGTGCTGTTGCTTCACAACAAGAAGGTCGCTGGTTCGAGCCTCGGTTGGGTCAGTTGGCGTTTCTGTGTGGAGTTTGCATGTTCTCCCTGCGTTCGCATGCGTTTCCTCCAGGTGCTCCGCTATCCCCCACAGTCCATAGACATGCAGAACTGGTGAATTGGGTATGCTAAATTGTCCGTAGTGTATGAGAGTGTATGGATGTTTCCCAGTGATGGGTTGCAGCTGGAAGGGCATCCGCTGCGTAAAACATGTGCTGAATAAGTTGGCGGTTCATTCCACTGTGGCAGCCCCGGATTAATAAAGGGACTTAGCCGAAACGAAAATCAATGAATGGATGAAAATACACGCGGCTGTCTATGGAGACGTTACCCCCTACCTCCAAATTCCATTTTATTCTCATAAACACTGCATTGTCTAAAATGAAATGGAACAGTTTGGGAGGCATTCTCCAGTCCTTAAAGTGAGAGCAGCAGTAAACCTTTGCTTAAGTAGAAATAGCCTCCCAAGACAAACACAATTGGAAAAGAAAAGAAAATCAGTGCTTAGCACCTCACAGCAAGAAGGTCGCTGATTTGAGTCCCAGCTAGGCC
This sequence comes from Danio kyathit, assembly GCA_903798195.1. Classification (NCBI taxonomy): domain Eukaryota; kingdom Metazoa; phylum Chordata; class Actinopteri; order Cypriniformes; family Danionidae; genus Danio; species Danio kyathit. Next base: position 17,914,694 of record LR812530.1, on the reverse strand, counting down.
GGTTGCTATTTATGTGTGGAGTTTGCATGTTCTCCCCCAGGTTCTACATGGGTTCATGGGTTCTACAAGAGTATGCCTATGCCTAATAAAATGAATTAATTCACTATTCAAAGAAACTAGAGAGGGAAAAAATTAAGTTAAAAAATCCATTGATCTGTTTGTTTAGATTTTTTCTTCAAAGTTAAGCAATGAGGGCAGTATGGTGGCTCAGTGTTTAGCACTGTCACCTAAAAGCAAGTAGGTGTCTGGTTCAAGTCCCAGCTGGTTCAGGTGACATTTCTGTTAGGAGTTTGCATGTTCATTCATTCAATCATTTTCTTTTCGGCTTAGTCCCTTAATTAATCTGGGGTCATCACAGCAGAACACTCATTTACACACACAAATACACTACGGACAATTTAGCTTACCCAATTCACCTATACTACATGTCTTTGGACTTGTGGGGGAAACCGAAGCACCTGGAGGAAACCCACGTAAACACAGGGAGAATATGCAAACTCCACAATAAACGCCAACTGACCCAGCTGAGGCTCGAACCAGCGACCTTCTTGCTGTAAGGTGATCGTGCAACCCACTGCGCCACCATAATGTGAGTATGCATGGTCTCCCCAGCCATTGGCAGGTTTGGCAAAAAGTTACCTACATATTTTTTTTTTCAGTTATGATTGCATTTGTTTTAGTAAATTCTTTAATTTGTTTTCAAAATCAAAATAGGTTTCATTTATATCTTCATTTTCTTTTACAATTGATCATTAAAAGATGCTGCAACTTTGCACTTAAGTGTAATGACTTGTTACACTGTCTTACAAAGCCACAAAGCTTAACACACATGGTAACAATAAGCTGTCAACATACAGAACAAAGCTCTATAAAGATTAATTAAAAAAAAAAAAAAAAAAAAAATTTACCTTCAGGTTAGTGTTGAAGGCAGACTCTGGTGGATAGACTATGAAATGGCGCAATGTGAAACCAAAACCCAGAGAGTTCTTCCGCAGGACCACCGTGAGAGGACCCCTCCAGGCCATGGTCTCCCCTGACACAAGTCGAGTCTTTTGACTAGATGACAATCCTTCATTTTTGTAGCCTTTACCCTGTCAAAAACATAAATAAATAAACAAATAAATAAATAAATAAATAATGTGATGACAAAATTAATACAAACAATTTAGCGGTTCAGTTACATACAGTTGAAGTCAGAATTATTAGCCCCCCTGTTTATTTTTTCCCCAATTTCTGTTTAACGGACAGAAGATTTTTTCAACACATTTCTAATCATAATAGTTTTAATAACTCATTTCTAATAACTGATTTATTTTATCTTTGCCATGATGACAGTAAATAATATTTGACTAGATACTTTTCAAGACACTTCTATAAAGCTTAATGTGATTTAAAGGCTTAACTAGGTTACTAGGCTAACTAGGCAGGTTAGGGTAATTAGGCAAGTTATTGTATAACGATGGTTTATTTTGTAGACTATCAGAAAAAAATATAGCTTAAAGGGGCTAATAATTTTGACTATAAAATGTTTTTTTAAAAATTAAAAACTGCTTTTATTCTAGCCGAAATAAAACAAATAAGACTTTCTCTAGAGGAAAAAATATTATCAGACATACTGTGAAAATTTCCTTGCTCTGTTAAACATCATTTGGGAAATATTTAAAAAAGAACAAAATATTCAGAGGGGGCTAATAATTCTGACTTCAACTGTAGATAGTTTTGCACATGCAATGCATTTGAACAGCAATGTGAAAAATATCTTAGGAAAGTACATTTTAAGGGAAGCAAAAACTGATTAAAGTGAAACACATCAATTAGAATTGAAAATATATCACTACATCAGGCTTACCAAAACTGCTAGTGGTGAACATAAATACAGATGACTCGTAGAAACAATGTAGATGTGGAGGTGATGCCTCTTTAAAATGAGTGACTAAAGGTTAACACCTTCTCCATGTCAAAAGATGCGTTGTCACTGAGATTACAGAGGAAAATCCCCTTATAATTTTTAAAGTGGTCTTTATGACAAAAAAAAATCTACCTTAGAACAAGACATACATACATACTGAAGAGGAGCAAAAAAGAAAAGAAGGAACATTTACAAATTAGAAACAAAAACAATAAAAGTAAATTTGTTGGTATGGCTGGTATGGTATGGTTCCTCAATGTGGCAGAATTCTTCACTCCATTTTAATGCTGCATTCACACCAGACTGATTTACGAGTGATTTACATGTTAAGTCAATGCAAAGACACAAATAGACCATACCTGCCAACACTCCTGTTTTTCCTGGGAGTCTCCCATATTTCAGACCCATCTCCCGCCACCATCCCGTTTTGTAATTTCTCCCGGAAAACTCCCGTAATTTCACCCTTTCACCCTGCAGTCCTGGCCTGTCTCCAATAGAGAATGTGTGGTGCATTTTGAAGCACAAAATGCGAGAACAAAGACCTCGTGCTGATGCCCACCTTAAGACTTGTTTGCAGGAAGAATGGGACAAAATTACACCTGAAACACTTCATCACTTATTTTCTTCAGTCCTTAAACATCATTTAAGTGTTTTGAAAAGGAATGGAAACATCCCTTTTACCACAAAGTGGTATATGCTTTACTGTTCCAACTTGTTTTGAAATGTGTTGCAAGAACCAAAATTGGAATACGTGTTTATTTAATAAATAAAATCACAAGGAACACATTCAATGATATGCTGTTGTATTGTCAGCAATGAAATACAAGCCAAAGTAAATTTAGAAATCACTTCTTTCTTTCATACTGTCCAAGCTTTTCCTGATTTCAGGTTGTATATTTTAAAGACAGAGACCAAACTTTTTTTCTACTGAATCTGATCAGCCATTGTCTTCCAACAAAACACCACATATAGCATTTGTTTTGAAAGAAAGATCTAATTGATCTGAGTGATAAGGGCTTTGATTTAAAAAAAAAAAAAGCATATTTTTCCCACTGGATTTTTCAAAAAAAAAAAAAAAAAGCGCATTATCTAAAAAGCATTATAACTTCTTTTGGAATAGCATCCATTACAATGAGACATTCTTTGAGTTTGGGAGGGAAACCACATATGCATAAAAACTCTTTGTAATTTAAAAGTAAATCTTCTGAATTCAATAACTAAATACTTTTTTTCTCAAGCTAACTACTTGACAATAAGTCATGTCTTATCTCTTGGTTACTCCAGATAAAATATTGATGAGGAGAAAAGTTGTGCTTTAAAATCAGCGACCATGCAAGTAAGTGAAGTTTCACAAACTAATTTCGAGAGGAGCACGTGATAGGATTGACTACAGCTGATCCCCATCACCAATCACTAACTAGCCAATCGGATCATTTCAGATTTAATATAAATACCCAGCCTAAACTTCATTTCTCATCTTCGTTTTGGAAACTGCTCTGCTCCGCATCAGCTGCTGCTACTGCCACCACTGCTTCTGCTACTGCTGCTAATGCTACTGCTGCTAATGCTACTGCTTAAGCTGGAGTTATACTTTCGCCTGGCGCCGCATCGCGCACCTCCGCTGACTGCGCGCGCACCTCGCATAACGGATGAGGCTTTTATACTTGCCGCGTTCGCCGTTGTGATATCCTTTAAAACGACAGGGGGCGCTCAAAAGTAACTGACCGTAAAGTCAGACAGATAAACAGAGAAGTAGAAAGTTTCCGGAACTACGTCATATCATTCAAGATTTTTAAACGAATTATTTTTATTGTTTTTATAAATTATTTTAATGATTATAAGGATTTTTATAACCATTCAAGGTTTGTTTTAATCAAACTTTGATGCATCACTTGCTTTTGTTCATATCTCGGACAGTTTTACCTATCAAAGTTTATTAAAATATCAATGAGGAGAGAAAATGGGTTGCTCTACAAATATATTTCTATTATGGCACGAATAAAAGCCAAAAAAAAAGCACACTTAAAAATACAGATGTTTTTTTTTTTATTTAGCCTGCTCCCCAATTCACACATTATGTCTGGCTAGTTTCTGTCCTCTTATTATGCTAAAAAGGCAATAATAGTCCAAACATTCCTGACCATTATCACCAATAAAGCCTAGGAAAACAGGGCATCAGTATATTGTAAACTGATAAGTTCAAATATTCTTTCCCAGTTATCAAAGAAATAATTTGATCCTTAATTATAGTTTTGTAATTATTAAATAGTTTTAAATTCAAAATTGTAATACATCAGTGAAAAACCTATAAATGGTGTAAAAAAACATATTTCTGTAATTGTGTAGCTGGGTTTCCACTTTTGCCATGGCCTCTTTTGGCTTTACAGGCCATCCCTCAGGTTTTTCCAAACTTTTTAACAAAAACTTTGCTCTTTTCTCACGGCTGTTGCAATTTCTAGCCAAAAATTATTGTTCATCAGGTTATCTCTATCATCACGGATCATAAAGATGTCTGTACAGGTGTACCTGTTTCAGACAAAATCTCTTCAAAGTGGTTCATTTCAACTCAAACCAGATGTGGCGCCGCGCGCACTGTTCGCTTGGGTCTCAAAAAATGCCGTGCGCACCGCCAGCCGAAATGATGTCGCGCGCACTCAAAGGGAACACTCGCAAACTCCGCGATGACGTCAGATTCTCCGCGCGCACTCAAGCGAACTAGCGGACGCGTCGAGTATAAACAAGGCTTTAGTGGTGGCCAAAGCGAGGCTTCATGAAACACTGAAACAGACGAAGCAAATGTGTCGAAGCTTTGAAACGTTTCAAAACCCGTCTCTACAGTGACACTTAGTGGTCATTTTTTTATGTATTGCACTGGATCAGCTTCAGCAAAGAACAGTTGAGCAAATTGAGGTATTAAAACCCCACTTTGTAGAATTGAACCTTCAAGTGCTTTAGTGGAACGGTTAGTGTTCCTGACTACCGTGTGGGATTTGTGGGTTTGAATCTAGGCTGATATAGCTGTTTTGAAATGCTTTAATATCAGTTTGAATTGCTCTGTTCTTGTATTGTTTTGTTTTAACATTGGTCTGACATCCGAATAAACACTTTGTCGATAAATATGTCTTGTTTTGGTCATAAAACAGGGTTGTTGCTAGATCAGACACGGTTGTGGCCAGAAGTTAACAATAATTATTTATATTATTCATTAAATTTCCCATTTATTGTATTTTATTAATGTCTACCCAAAACCTAAACCCAATCATCACAGTACTGTAAAAAATGTTAATTATTGTTTTACAGTTTTACAAAAATGATGCTAAATTGACGGCGTATCAGCAGCATCCTATCTAGACTACACCATAAAACAGTAACATGATTAAAATGCATAAAATCATGATTTCGGAGTATTTGTACAAGTTGGGATTCGAACCCAAGAGTCATTGGAAGCACAGTAACGTGCACACGCACGGTTCACTAGGCCATATGAGACAGAAGTGATGTCTGACCCTGTCAGTCAAATGCAAATTCGTCAGGTCTCGAAACACTTCTGAACTGATCGATGCTTTTAATCGCTTTAGTCGCTTTAGTCACGTGACCTGGGTGTTTCGGATCATGCTTCGGTGCAGTGTTTCGAAACACTTGCGCTTCGGGATCTCGACACTGTGTCGAAACGTCAGTTTCATGTCAGCCATCCCTACTACTGCTACTGATGCTACTACTGCTACTTCTAATGCTACTGCTGCTGCTACTGCTAATGCTACTGCTACTACAACAACAACTACTACTTCAAAAAACAACTAAAACTCCAACTATAACTCCAACAACAACAACTTCAACAACATCAAAACCCTCCTTCAAAGTGCCTCATACAACGCATCTGCTGTGTCTTCAACCCAATTCTCCAGCAAGATCACAGTCAAAACTGCATTGAAGCATGAACTAGCACCGTTCTCCTAGCGGTGCACATGTGGTAATGTACATAGTACGCTCAAAGGGAAGCCTCGCAAAAAAAAAAAAAAAAGAACCACTCGCCAACAAAGACTAAACATTTTATAAATCTTTGAAAGATGAGACTAGCGTGAAAAGAATGATTTATACCAAGGAACCTACCTCTCATACCTCCCGCCAGTCCACAGATTCATATCATTCTAATAGCATGAAGTAATTTGACTGCAAGAGTCCAGGCAGTCCACAGCATATTCATACGTTGATCACATTCATGGAATTAATTGTTAATCATTCAAACTACTTGCTGGAGTGCGTCCAGTAGCGTCTCCAGTCATAACACTAGTGATTCTGATCTACAAAATGGCCGCCGGCCTTTTACACTTCTGATTGACACTCCTATGAGCCAATAACTGAAAAGAGAAGCGTCATCATCCAATGAGCTCTTAATTCGAGATGGTCCCGCCCTCTCTTTTGACAGGTTAAGAATGGACTCTGACTTTGTGAATGAACTGGGCCAGATACGCTCGTAACTTCGTAGACTTCTCAGGAGGCAGATAAACATTTATTGTGAATTTGTTTGCATAAGTTTGAGTTCGTTACGATCCTTTCATGAAGTCCTTTGGCGTAAGCCTCGTCTATGGTACGGAATACTGGATGAGCTGGCAGATCCTGCCTGAAGATGAAGGCAGGGCGAAGCCAACCCCCTGTATGGAGTCGAGGCCAACCTGGTGGTGGTGGTGGGGAGGATGGAGGGAAACTTCCGCATCGTCACCTGAGTACAGCGAAACAGATTGTTTAGATGGGCTTATATACAGCTTGCTTGGTTGTTATAGGCCGACGAGATAATTATTATGAATGACGTGACATCGCAGTCTTCCTGGCAGAACTATCGCTAAAGCTTTTATTTCTACCAGACAAGACTTCTCAGGAGGCAGATAAACATTTATTGTGAATTTGTTTGCATAAGTTTGAGTTCGTTACGATCCTTTCATGAAGTCCTTTGGCGTAAGCCTCGTCTATGGTACGGAATACTGGATGAGCTGGCAGATCCTGCCTGAAGATGAAGGCAGGGCGAAGCCAACCCCAAAAGACAAAACTTAGGGTTCAGTTTTGTAGCAATCCTAAAACAGAGAATGACACGCACATGAGATGGCTTATATTGTATATTAATGCAAATCGCGTAAAGCAAATGGAGATTAAATAGTGCCCTGATGGGCAGTGAGGTATACAAGAGATCCAGCATGAAGATAAAACGAAGCACACAATTGGGCTAAATTATGGGAGAAAGCCCCAGTGGAGATGCAGAGCTAAGAGTATGCCCCAACAGGCCGAAGAGACTGAGAGCGTGCCCCGACGGGCCGAAGAGACAGAGTGTGCCCCGACGGGCCGAAGAGACTGAGAGCGTGCCCCGACGGGCCGAAGAGACTGAGAGCGTGCCCCGACGGGCCGAAGAGACTGAGAGCGTGCCCCGACGGGCCGAAGAGACTGAGAGCGTGCCCCGACGGGCCGAAGAGACTGAGCGTGCCCCGATGGGCCAAAGAGACAGAGACCGTGCCCCGACGGGCAAAGTAGAGCAGAAGAGAGAAGTTTTCCCTGCGGGCTCGCTGAGCAAGACGGAGCCCCGGCAGGCTCGCTGTGCTAGACGGAGCCCCTGCATGCTAGCGGTGTGAGACAGAGCCTCGGCGGGCTTGCTGTGCTAGACGGAGCCCCTGCGGGCTGGCTGTGCTAGACGGTGTCCCTGCGGGCTGGCTGTGCTAGACTGAGCCCCTGCGGGCTGGCTGTTCGAGACGGAGCCCCGGCGGGCTGGCTGTGCGAGACGGAACCCCGGCGGGCGGGCTGGCTGTGCGAGACGGAGCCCCGGCGGGCGGGCTGGCTAAGCGAGACGGAGCCCCGGCGGGCTGGCTGAGCGAGACGGAGCCCCGGCGGGCTGGCTGTGCTAGACGGAGCCCCTGCGGGCTGGCTGTTCGAGACGGAGCCCCGACGGGCTGGCTGTGCTAGACGGAGCCCCGGCGGGCTGGCTGTTCGAGACGGAGCCCCGACGGGCTGGCTGTGCTAGACGGAGCCCCGGCGGGCTGGCTGTTGGAGACGGAGCCCCGGCGGGCTGGCTGTGCTAGACGGAGCCCCGGCGGGCTGGCTGTGCTAGACGGAGCCCCGGCGGGCTGGCTGTGCGAGACGGAGCCCCGGCGGGCTGGCTGTGCGAGACGGAGCCCCGGCGGGCTGGCTGTGCGAGACGGAACCCCGGCGGGCTGGCTGAGCGAGACGGAGCCCCGGCGGGCTGGCTGTGCGAGACGGAGCCCCGATGGGCTGGCTGTGCTAGACGGAGCTCCGGCGGGCTGGCTGTGCGAGACGGAGCCCCGGCGGGCTGGCTGTGCGAGACGGAGCCCCGGCGGGCTGGCTGTGCGAGACGGAGCCCCGATGGGCTGGCTGTGCTAGACGGAGCTCCGGCAGCTGGCTGTGCTAGATGGAGCCCCGGCGGGTTGGCTGTGCTAGACGGAGCCCTGGCAAAATTGCAGCGTAAAGCAGACCCTGCATTTCCGTCTGACGCATTCGCGTGCGTATGAATGGAAGTCTATGGGGAGAAAAGTCTAGTGTGAGCCCTGGCGGGCTTGCTGTGCGAGACGGAGCCCCGGCGGGCTTGCTGTGCGAGACGGAGCCCCGGAGGGCTTGCTGTGCGAGACGGAGCCCCGGCGGGCTTGCTGTGCGAGACGGAGCCCCGGCGGGCTTGCTGTGCGAGACGGAGCCCCGGCGGGCTTGCTGTGCGAGACGGAGCCCCGGCGGGCTTGCGGTGCGAGACGGAGCCCCGGCGGGCTTGCTGTGCGAGACGGAGCCCCGGCGGGCTTGCTGTGCGAGACGGAGCCCCGGCAGGCAGCTAGGCTAGATCAAGGTTACCTTGTATGAAACCCGTGAAATGGGCAATCCGTTATGATTTACTACAATTAATGTCTAGCTTTTTAGGAAATTGGAGTACATCCCCTAAATTATGATTAGGTCCTGTCGAAGGATGTTGACAGGCAGAGTCTACCCCCAAAAATAAAATACCCAACAGTTAAGATTTTCCTTGTTGGAATTTCTTACATAGTCGATAAATTGTTGCGAAGGCCTGTCCATGTGATGACTGGGTGTTACTGACAGTTGTTCTAATGCTAATGTTCTTTATATTAGGGATGTGCACGATTATTCAATTAATCGAACCCATCAGCGATGATCGAGCATGAAAACGATGATCGATTGGCTCTAAAATTAAATTACTTTCAATCTTTCTGATTGGTTATGCTGGTATTTGGGCGGTAGTTTGATATTTGATTGGTCATGACTGCAGAGAGTTGCGGTCTGGAGGCGAGACCTGAGCGCAGTTCGAGTATAGGGGGTCACACAGCAGAAGCGCCGTGTTGCGCCAGGCAGTGCCACGCAGCGCATTTCTGAATTCTAAACGTAGGTTTCCATCAGGGTACACGGCGGTGACCAGCACGATTGAGGACACTATTCATATTTCTGCCGCAACGCAGAACGCATCTGAATAGTTTCATTTTAAATACAGTGCGAATGTGCACGTCTGGTGTGTGATACTTTCAGCTGTCATGTGCGCGCCGTGTCTTGACACTCTTTTCGGCGAGGCCTAGCCTACGGCATGAGTAATGTTTCATCGGATGACACCAAAATCGAAAGCTACTTCAGGGAGCCATGCATCTCTCTAAACCCAGATCCTTTATTGTGGTGCCAAATAAATGAGTGTCAATATGCAAGGCTAAGCACCCTTGCCCAGTGGTGCCTGCCGAGCGTTTTTTTTTTTTTTTTTTTTTTCACCGCAGGTCTAATTGTAAATAAATTTTGCACTCGGCTTTCATTGGAGTATGTAGACCGACTGAAAATATGTAGTGCTTTCTGGTGTTAAGTTTTATTAGCTATGCATGGTAAGATATTTAGGCTGTTTTTGCTTTAAGTTTAAACAACCTGAATAAGGCACGAACGTTCAGAACATGACATATTTCAACGTGCGGGAACCGTGTAGAAAAGACGTGCGATTCACGACCAGATGACGCAAAACATCGGTAGGATTTTCATTCTGGAACTACTTTTCAACCATGACACGACGTGATGGAGAAACGTTTTTTTTTTTTTTTTTTTTTCGATAATCGGACGTCCAAATGTTTGCTGGGTATTTAGGCTACATTCCGAAATGAGGACAGACTCAGACAGACCATGCGGCGCCAAGCAACCACCGTTCCGAACAGGCCCCAGCGCAAGTGAAGACCGGGCGGGGTGCAGGCAGAGCGCGCGCGACGTGCGCGCGCCGAAGAGCAAGGAGGGACGCGGCGGAGAGAGGCGCGCAACGCGCTCGAGGAGCGGGAGACGCATGATGAGGAAAAACGATCCGGCACAGCTCAAAACGGCATGGCAAACAAACCACCCGGCACTAGAACAAAACAGGTCACAAACAATGTTCGCACATCAAATGAAACACCAAGTAGGCCTGAACCCAAAATCGCAACGCCGAAATGGGCCACTCACAGCGCCCGCTCAATGGCCAAAGTTACATTTCCCCCTGCCGAACTAGCCCAACCGGGTTGAGGCAAAACATCCACTACTCCCAGCGGCCGACTGCGGCACAGGCGACGGGAGCCCGACTCAAATACCCCCAGTTCTGCAACAAAACGGAAAAAATATAAACATGAAACAACATTAAGCCGAAATGAAATCCTATTTGATTTTCCTCCTGGGGTCCGGGCCTGACCCTCTGACATATATAGTCGATGACACCTGTTATACATGAAGTCAGTTAAATTAATCAAATTATGTTTACGTGACGTAAAGTTAAATTGTGATACCAAAATTGCATTATCGAACAGTTATGTCCATGTACATGCGCTACTAAATAGGGTCACATTAAGTTGTGGGGACTCGATGCAGACAACAATAACTGAGTCGACACCTGTGATCAGAATCACCTTGATCGAGAGCCGTTTTTGGTCTCTGACCAAAATCAGAAGGTCAGGCCACATTTTTGCAGTAGAGCAGGAAGCGCATGCCTTGAGGCTATCGGCCTCATGATGGTTCATCATCATCAGTTAAGTGTCATCGGACCCACTATACTGATGAAGTTAACTCAAGACGAACGGGTAACTGGTCACGAGAACAATATTTTTAACAAAGAGCTTGTGTTTGACCTCAGGAAATGGGGTTTTCCAGCCCCCATGCAAGACAGAGAAGTGACTGACTTTGCTCCAAAACAGAGAATCAAAATCCTCTCTGAAATTTAAAACTATCATCAAACATTAAAGTTCATCAGATCATCCTCAAAACGATGATAGCGGACTTGTAATGAAATGTAATGTTATTGCTCTTGTATGACACCTGAATCCTGTATATGTTAAGAATGCATTAATCATGGATAACCCATTATGCTTTGAGTTATTACAAACGTACCATTATGTGTATGTTATTTGAGATGAATGAGTGAAATCCTTTCCCTTTCTTTCATTCCTTTTTAATTATAGATATGTAAAATGTATCATCTTCATATTATAAATGTATGCTTAATGCTATTTGTCTGAGCACCATGTGAGTAAGTCACGCCAAGTGCATGGGACTGCCACGCAGATCCACGGACAATGCCTCATTTATCCAGCTCTATAGGGGCCGGAACCATTGGTGATAAAACCCATCTCCCCAACCATTCTTTAGGCCAGGCGAGGCAAAAGAACGGCGAAAGGCAGCGAAGCAGCAGCAGCTGTCCAGGACAAATCTTCTCCGGGTCCAGTCCAGCCGGACTTGGACATTAAGATGGGTTGAGACCAGCCTCAAACTTCCCATCTTCCGTTTACTCTTCTTTCTTTTCTTTCCGTCGAGAGTCTAGTTAAGTTGCGTCGCGAAACCCGTCAATACGACAACAGTTTGGCCGTCTTCAACTTAAACTACTGGACTTCACTTCAGCCTCAGAGACGTCACTTCAACGACCAAACCAACCACCAGCGAACTGGGAACCCAGCTCCACAGAAGGACTTCCCCACATCACTAAGGAACGCAAGTACATCTCCAGATCCATTGCTGAACTGGTGTATGATCTGCTAGTCATGTTAAATGATAGATAACCCTGTCTAAGACACAGTAAAGGTTGAATTGATTATTTGGTTCGCTTGGTTAGGTTTTACATCTTGAGGATTTACATCACATCTCTCCTAAACTCTTCTTTCCTTCTATTCCTCTTCTGCAACCAGTATGAATGCGTGTGTGTATGTGTGTTTTTGTTAGTTTGTAGTCAATAAAGTCTCTTTTGTATTGAAAGGAAAGTGACCTGTGTATACTTTTAAGCTAATGCATTATACCTAGATCTTGATACCCTGCTTAAATATTAAAGTGTTTTACTTTAGTTCGAATAGTAATATTCATTTTTGAGTCAACAGCCCTGTCTGTTCAAACGAGCGCTGGACGAGTCGTTTGTTCAGTTCAAGAGAGTCGATTCTTTTGGAGCCGCTTTAAGTTCTGTTAAATTCCCTTTGAGCTAATTTAAAGTTAACGCACTACATAATTGTGTATTACGTGTGCGAGGCCCTACATAAATTGGTGGAGAATGCTGCGGGCAAGATTAAACTAGATTATAAATATATACGGGTCAATTTCTTTATTGCAAAAGAGATCAGAGACTACCCTATTGTGTGACGTAGTCAGAGCGCGCGCAGCGCGTCCGTGTGAGTGAATGGAAGACTGAGCTGTGAACTGTGACCTGCCTCCCAGCTGTGAACAACTGTGAACTGCTTTGGGATGATCTGCTTTTATAAAGGTTAGAATAGAGCGTGTTCCTCTAATTCTAGAATACCTTTTTGCTAGACTGAATCACTGCGTGTTCCAGTGCTTTTCAGATAGCCACTCAAGCCGCAAGCTTATGTGCTGAGATCTCATATTATAATAAGTTGAACTGAGCGTGTTCCTCAGTTTCTGTAATGCCTTGTGTAGTTAATGTCACTGCGTGTTCCAGTGTCATTTAGATAGCTATACTTGTTTTAAAACTGCAGTATTTAAATTAAGGATCGAGCGTGTTCCTCGATCTTTGTGCAAAAGGCCTTATTTATTTATAGCTAGATTGATTGTCAGTGCGTGTTCCATTGTCAATTCAACAAGCTGTCTTTTTTTTTTTGTTTGTTTGTTTCTCACCCTGTTTTACCAGTAGCTAAACGCATAACTGCTTCTGTTTGCTAAACAGAGCTCGTGTAACGTCACGTGTGCATTAGTGTGATTTAAACGGGTGTATTTTGAAATCTTGTACAAGTGAAGCTTTACTTGAAGTCTTGTGCCCAACAGTGAAAACCCTGTTGTGTTTTACGGGTCCAGAAACCCTGGCATGCAGAGGAGATCTGCCGAAATCACCTTTGCATTTATTAAGTTAACTGCAGTACTAAACTGTACTTTTCCTAATGTTTAAACCCACTCTGTAAGAGGAGTGTGAAGCGCTACATCATAGAACCGTTTATGATTAGTGTGTTTTATTTGCAGTGTTGAAATGCGCTGACATTTCATGTTTTATGCTTGGATCTTTTACATGCAAAGATTCATATGCTACTAACCTAGCAATTTTTTTTATTTTGGTTGCCATAGTCACCCTGTGACAAGGAAGTCACTGACACTTCCGAGTCTGACTCTGAACTGCGCATGCGCAGTGCATTGGCACCAGAACAAGCTACTGCGTGTTAAGCTAACTAGCAGTTGTTTGCATTGAAACAGTATTAGATGCGCTAAAGGCATTAGCCTGCAAGGCTAGTGCTTAAATATTAGCATCCAGTGGTTGAATGCAGTGTCTGTTTGAGAAACATGAAAGTGATTTAACCATTTAACATCTTTGCATTTGTTGGCTTCTCTATTCTTACTCTCTTATGCCTCCTTTACTTGTATTTTATCATAAAACAAAATACAATTTTACTGTTCTTTAATTCTGATTTGTGTTCCATATTTAAACACAGATTATAAATTCAAGTGATTGTTTTAAAAGAGAAAATACTGGCTCACTATTGTTAAGTATACAAGTTGCAACTTGATTAACAATATTAAACTAAAATCTTATTCGTGTTTTGTGTAAATCACAATACTGCATTAAAGTGGGATTCAAATTTTCCACAAATATCTTTGAATTACCATTATTCCAGTATTTCCCTTTTTGGTCTAATCACTTTAGGCATGAATAAGCCTTGAACTTGGAAAGTTTAAGCACTATTATACCAGTTTTACAACTTTTAATTTTCCCCCTTTGTAGAAAATCTGTTTTATTAAATCCAGACTTTCTCATTATTTAATTGCATTGTGGTTATGTACTTATAACCATTTCTTGTTTTTGGTTTTCTTGTTTTTCTCTCCTTATCCTCACTAGGAGACCTCTCACTACGAGTTTTTGAATAAATTAGAGACAACCCTGTCTCATTATAATTTATTTTATTTAGTTGTACATCAACTTTGATTTTTGAATAATTAGGAGACAACTCTTATAGTCTATTTTGTTTAGTTGTACCTCAACTAGCAATTTCGTACTCGTAGTGAGACGTTAAGGCCTTAGAGCCATTTGTGGAACTGGTCCACCCAGTTCTCCTTCTCCCTGCTTCTTTCTTTAGTATTTTCTGTTTCATTTCTCTTAAGTTTTCCTGTCTTCCTTTCTGTTCATCAAGTTTGTAGGGACCAAGCCTGAGAGAACCAATCAATCAATTCTATAGAAAAGAAACAAATTTGATTGTAATTAAACCATCCTTTGTTCTCATATTCTCCCTGCATTTGTGAATACAATTAAATTTTTGACTTTTTGTCCAAGATCAAGTGACAGAGACAAGTATTGAGCAACCGTCCCCTCAAAAGCATCGCTGGTAAGCGGTCCAACAAGTAAGGTGTGTGGTGTCAATCCTGTCAGATCGAGACAAATTTCAGAATTATAATTGTAGCATTTTTTTTTTTTTCCTCTTAAATAGAAGCAGTAATATTATTTTAGTTTCAGTGACACAAAATATTTAGAAATATTTTTAACTGAAAGAAAATTTATATCCTTCTGTTTAAATTGGCTTTAACCTTGTTCTCTCTCTCTTCTTTTCTCATTTAAGTGGCAAAGTCTTCACAGCACTAGCCATCTTTTATGCTGAGACCAACACATAGCCATCACCTCACTCCATTTTGATTTACAATCACTGACACGACACTTAGCTGCTCCACCACATATAGACTTATAACATCACAAAGATCTGTGTCTTCACCTCCCGGCGTGCCAGCATGTCACTGACTGCAAACCCCACTGCCCGAGGAGAAGATGTGGACACCTGGCTAAGAGGAATCACGGATGGCTTCACCGGCAAGGCAACTGAACTGTCACCTGACTCAAGCCAGAGTCACGACCATGCAGAGCTATTCAAGGTCACCTATTTCCTAAGCCACGCCTTCACAGCCCAGCTCAAGCTCAGCGACAAGCACATCACCTATCTTCAGAAGGAGCTGACACGTGCACAAAGCCGCATCGACAAGCTGGAAGTGAAAGCCCAGGATGATTTCAAGCGTCAGACCACTGAGTTCCTGAGAGAGCTATTGCACACTCAAGGCTGCACAGACAAGCTCGAAGAGGAAACCCAGTATCAACACAAGGTACCAGACAAAGTGGAGTATCTAACTAAGAGACAGTTTGAACAGCTCCAAAAGGCCCTTGCTGTTGCTGAACGCGACCGTCATGAACTAAAGTCTTCCCAGCAGGACCTGATACAGCGTCTCCAGTCTGCTGAACAGCAACTACAGGAAGCTGAAGCAAGACTCAAAGACAAAGACTCTAAACTAAAAGCTCTAGAAGCTCAACTGAACAGGTACAGCCGTGAAAATGATCATCTGACCCAACAGCTTGATGACTTCAGCGATGAACTCTACAGGGTCAGAGATGAACTTCTGCACGCTTACCAACAGAAACCAGAGCCAAGATGGGCGGAGCCCTCATCAGCATCACCACTGCTGAACCTAACTGACTCCCTCATCATCACTGACAGTGGAAGAAGTGGACGACTGCAAACCAGGCCATCAACAGCCTTTGCCACGGACCTCTTCCCTTCTAATGTAAGCAGAAAGCCTATGCACACAGGTTTTACACCTGCACTTGAATTGACTCTTAAAGACCTTGACAAACTGGCTAAAAACATCACCCAGTTTAACCCAAACTCCACAGAGAGCAAAGACGTCCAGGCCTACCTCAGAGACATAGACTTTTATCTTGAAGTGAGACCTCATGTGACTGACAGAGAACGGTGGTACCTCCTCAGATCCACATCCTGTCCCGAGGTGCAAAGCTTCCTAGATAGACAACATGCTCACATAAAGTCAAACTACCAGCTACTGTGTGCAGCACTAATTAAAGAATTCAAAGACTCTGAGTTTGAACACGGACTGTTAACTGCCCTGGAAACCAAACAAGGTCGCCAAGAGACACCTCAAGCTTTCTACCACAGATTTAGACGAGCATACTTTGCTGCACATGATGACCCTGAACTTGAAGAGGATGTGAACTTTAAAACCCTCTTTTTAAGAAACCTGCACCCTGGAGTAAGTCGCCATCTAGGCATCATGGCCTGTCCACGCACAATGTCCCTCCAACAGCTACGGGACCTCACAGACAAAGCCTACATCAAACAGAAGATGTCCTCCAAGAAAGGTTTAAAATCTTCTATCAGCCACGATGACAACCACCTGTTCTACAACAACTGAACTTAAAGGGGGAGGTCTCTCACCACCGACAAATCCAGAGGTATCAGAACCACCACACTGTCCACCTCACACTCACCAAGAAATGTCCAACTGAACATTCATCTTTACCTGACAGTAACCACGGTCAGGCCTTGAGGTCAGAGAATTTGTTCCAGTCAGAAGGCACCCACAGAGCAATGTGACCAGGGACAAAAGTTTGCATCTCAGCTCCACACAGCTACGTCAAACTATTTCCCTCAGCCAGAGACACTTTCCTTACTGAAAACCATCAGCTCATGAATGAACTGTCATCCAGGAAAAGATGCAAAGCCAACCTTCACCTGTGCCCACTCAGAGCCACTGAACAAAGAAGCAAGTGCATCAAACCTGCAAGGAAAGGGGGACTGTCAAAAGACTGACACAGATCTGACCATACATATACACTACACTGTTAAGTTATTTTACACTGTTTTATACATGTGACATACACAACACTCAAGCGTTGTCTTCTCACAGCTAGAACTCACAGAACTAGCTTAATTTTGTCTTAACATGCGTCATGAGATTCCATGTAACTCTCCACATAGCAAACAGATTACATGTGATTATGCTATGGCCTATTACACCTGAGCCACTCAACTATAGGTGAAAGCCTGGTTGTCAAACTACTTAAGTTTTTTTGTTTTAACTTAGCCTTTCTTTTCCTGTCCTATCTTTCTTAAATTAGAATAAGATTGAATTACCATTAGGATATCAGGATTGGCACACCATACCTAATTGTTCTTTTTGTTGATACCACCTAAAGATGCTCGTGAACTTGATCACCTTATTGAAGGTAAACCATCTTAATCTAGAACAATCAATTCTGCGAATTTGACCAAAGTACAATGACAATCTCAAATCTGAATCAAATTGTACTCAACATTTGAAATTTTAACTTGCTAATGAGGTTAAATGATCAGTGCGCAGATAACCTGACGCCCTGCACCAGTACAGTACATGGTAATGGAGGTGTTGTCTTGTTGTTTCCTATGTATGTGTCTGCTTTTCCTCTTGTGTTTATCCAGCGTTCGCCGATGTCTTCTTCCCAACACATCGTCTAACGAAAGGGGGTCTGTGGGGACTCGATGCAGACAACAATAACTGAGTCGACACCTGTGATCAGAATCACCTTGATCGAGAGCCGTTTTTGGTCTCTGACCAAAATCAGAAGGTCAGGCCACATTTTTGCAGTAGAGCAGGAAGCGCATGCCTTGAGGCTATCGGCCTCATGATGGTTCATCATCATCAGTTAAGTGTCATCGGACCCACTATACTGATGAAGTTAACTCAAGACGAACGGGTAACTGGTCACGAGAACAATATTTTTAACAAAGAGCTTGTGTTTGACCTCAGGAAATGGGGTTTTCCAGCCCCCATGCAAGACAGAGAAGTGACTGACTTTGCTCCAAAACAGAGAATCAAAATCCTCTCTGAAATTTAAAACTATCATCAAACATTAAAGTTCATCAGATCATCCTCAAAACGATGATAGCGGACTTGTAATGAAATGTAATGTTATTGCTCTTGTATGACACCTGAATCCTGTATATGTTAAGAATGCATTAATCATGGATAACCCATTATGCTTTGAGTTATTACAAACGTACCATTATGTGTATGTTATTTGAGATGAATGAGTGAAATCCTTTCCCTTTCTTTCATTCCTTTTTAATTATAGATATGTAAAATGTATCATCTTCATATTATAAATGTATGCTTAATGCTATTTGTCTGAGCACCATGTGAGTAAGTCACGCCAAGTGCATGGGACTGCCACGCAGATCCACGGACAATGCCTCATTTATCCAGCTCTATAGGGGCCGGAACCATTGGTGATAAAACCCATCTCCCCAACCATTCTTTAGGCCAGGCGAGGCAAAAGAACGGCGAAAGGCAGCGAAGCAGCAGCAGCTGTCCAGGACAAATCTTCTCCGGGTCCAGTCCAGCCGGACTTGGACATTAAGATGGGTTGAGACCAGCCTCAAACTTCCCATCTTCCGTTTACTCTTCTTTCTTTTCTTTCCGTCGAGAGTCTAGTTAAGTTGCGTCGCGAAACCCGTCAATACGACAACAGTTTGGCCGTCTTCAACTTAAACTACTGGACTTCACTTCAGCCTCAGAGACGTCACTTCAACGACCAAACCAACCACCAGCGAACTGGGAACCCAGCTCCACAGAAGGACTTCCCCACATCACTAAGGAACGCAAGTACATCTCCAGATCCATTGCTGAACTGGTGTATGATCTGCTAGTCATGTTAAATGATAGATAACCCTGTCTAAGACACAGTAAAGGTTGAATTGATTATTTGGTTCGCTTGGTTAGGTTTTACATCTTGAGGATTTACATCACATCTCTCCTAAACTCTTCTTTCCTTCTATTCCTCTTCTGCAACCAGTATGAATGCGTGTGTGTATGTGTGTTTTTGTTAGTTTGTAGTCAATAAAGTCTCTTTTGTATTGAAAGGAAAGTGACCTGTGTATACTTTTAAGCTAATGCATTATACCTAGATCTTGATACCCTGCTTAAATATTAAAGTGTTTTACTTTAGTTCGAATAGTAATATTCATTTTTGAGTCAACAGCCCTGTCTGTTCAAACGAGCGCTGGACGAGTCGTTTGTTCAGTTCAAGAGAGTCGATTCTTTTGGAGCCGCTTTAAGTTCTGTTAAATTCCCTTTGAGCTAATTTAAAGTTAACGCACTACATAATTGTGTATTACGTGTGCGAGGCCCTACAAAGTGCAGAAGAAATGCAGCAATAAACCACAATTAAAGAGGCCACGATAGACCTAGATATATGGAAGAAACCGATGAGGCATAGAAACTGGTAAGTCAAGAAGTCATGTAACACGAAGTGCTTAAAATCCGACTGGACCACCACCAGTAGCTGCAAAGACAACATAGGATGATTACATGAAATGGAAAGGAAACGTTTGAAATGTAAACTGTATAGTGGACTTACGTGTTAGGCTGACTATGTACATGTATCAGTTTGGTTGATTGAAACAGCATATTTGCTCGAGGTGTGGACCTGTACTGGTCTCACGGTTCGGTTACTATTATCATGCCATCGATTTGGTTCAATTGGATATTACTGTGCGACATGGTGCATTGACGATGCTTTCCATACACAAATATATTTTACTTCATAGCACAAGAAAATGTATAAATGGATTATATTTATATACATTATTTGTAATACATGTTGTCCTTAATACGAACAGTCCAAACTGTACTTTAACAACTCGAGCATGTGCACAAAACAACATGAGCATTTATAGCAGATAAACGAAAGTGAATATAGTGCTCGCTTTATGAGCTCTACCGAGCGAATTCTTGCATCCATATGATTGGTCAGCGCTTAACAGAAAGGGCTGTGATTGGCTCAAACGCGCTGGCGCTGTAACCAATGAGAGACACTGATAAACTTCAGCGGCGATCACAGCTGATCCATGGTAAACACGAGCTCTGCAGACACTCTCGCTCGTGTGTCTGGATCCAGTATAGTATCATCTTAATCGCAGTGAAACCAGTAAGCGGCTGTAACTTCCGTGACGGTGAAGGACTGGCCAGAAAGCACTCACACGGTAAATGGTGCACAGTTTCTGTGTTTTAAGTTGCAGTGTTTCGAATGTCCGAGGTCGCCTTCCTCGCCACAGCACTGCACCACGAAACAGTGCACATGAGACAAATGACATCAGTACACAAAAACGGTTATGATGAATTTGCTGAACCGATACCGAATAGTCCGCGTCTGCGTCGCGGCTCTTATGGTGTGGCACTCGACCCGCCACACAATGCGAATTCCAGCTTGGAAAACATCCAGAACCAAGTAATCAAAGGCAATAGACATGCGCTCTTTCTGAAATTACGAGTTATGACCCAATGACTCCTATAATGACACAAGGGTTAGACTTACCTCATGCAGGCTACGTATATGAGTAACGTATTTAATAAATAATGGATACAAGATCACAGAGATGAAAGGCTGATGAAGATGACTTAAAAATCCCGACGAAGATCTCATGATAATTCTGGAATCCAGCTCTGAGTTGTTTAAATGGTAACGTAGTAGGTTGCGTATGGTTATTGATGGATTTCAGCATTGTTAAATTCATATGTACGTTAAGTAGATTTTGCGAATAGGAGCTAGAAGTGCTAAAAGCTAGTAACATTATGCAAGGACATTTAAAACGTACGATCGGCGGATCGACGAGTAATGAAAGCGGAATCAATCAATAGCGAAAATAACGTGATTTGACGAAGCTGTAAACCTTGAACCGAACACTGACTGAGGAATACGCAAACTCATAAGACATAAACAAACGCCGGGCAGTCCAACTTCCGCAACGTGACCGAAACTTCCGCATCGTCACCTGAGTACAGCGAAACAGATTGTTTAGATGGGCTTATATACAGCTTGCTTGGTTGTTATAGGCCGACGAGATAATTATTATGAATGACGTGACATCGCAGTCTTCCTGGCAGAACTATCGCTAAAGCTTTTATTTACATTAAGATTCCAAACGTAATGTTATTTATTCATGGATTAAAGTAAAGCCCATAACTAACATTCCCACCGTGGGGACATAGTATTTATAGTTCAGGATTTGATGTTGGCAGTTTATGTTAAAATAATAATAATAAATTATTATTAATTAATATATTAATTAATTAATTAATAAAAATAAAAAAAACCTGCCACATCTGATAGCCATTTAACTTCTGAAAAGATTATAACCCAGCTATTGAAAAATATTCAATACATCAAGCACAGAAGTCCAATCGTAATATGCCAGTGACTCATTTCCGTACACAAGTGTCATATGTGAGTTCATAATAGCAAATTGGTTGGATGTGAAAACGGCAAAGAAACAAAACTTCCCTCTTGATTGCTATCACTGGAAGGAGGACATTCCTGACGAATGGAGCAAGGTTTCATCCATCTACGCATTTTAAACGTTCAGACTCCACTCCACTATCACTTCACCTACTCAGTCCTCAAGAGGCACTTCCAGGTAGGGCTGGGCGATATGGCAACAAAAAAAAAAAATCTAGATTTTTTCATAAAGTTTGACTGATTCACGATTTCGATTTTTTATTTATTTTTTTATTAATTTTTTTTTTACTGTGTAACTACCTTACCAGCTTACCTTGTTCATTTAAATTTAAATAAATGCCGAAACTAGTTTTTTTCATGCTCACTTGTAAAAGAAAAGCAACCGTGTGACTAAACGCAGTTATGGCACTCTCTCATATAGGGATGCTAAACATAGCTACAATAGAAGTCACAGCACCCGTATTTATGTAGAGGTCATATGTTGTGCAGCTTTGGGCAAATTTTATTTGGAGAGAAAATGACCAAAATGTAACGTGAAGATTGAAAAGGATTGGAGGGGAAATAAATATTTCAAATCTCTGTACATAACAGAAAAATAAACAATGATAATGCAACAATAGTTTATCTGTATTAGTGGCATGGCAGAAATATATATTTAGACAGGCCTTGTCAAAGTGAGGGGCACTTTCACTAATAAAAAATATAGCACTTAAATTATTTCATAACAATCAATAAAATAACAGCGGTTTTATATCAAAAATTGATAATGATATAAAATATACTACATTTTGATGGTAAAATATAACCATTTAAACGATTTCAGTATTCAAACATTAAATAACGAATGCATCAAGTTAAATATAAAAAAACGAATGAAACAACACATAGCATATCAGGATATAAAGGACTATATTTAGCAAAATGCTGCTCTTTTTATCTTTGTAATTTTATAGTTTTATTTTTGTTATTTTAATTATTTTTTTGTCTTCATAAATAACTAACGAGCTATAGACAAATATCTGCTTGACGTTTTAGAAAATATTTGTGCGTAGCTACACCACCCAGTATATATTAAAGATTACCATATCTATCTATATTTAAATGTCTACGTCTATATTTAATATATTTATCTATATAACATATCTATCTATATTTAAATGTCTATCTTATATTTAACTGAATCGTATAATGGCCTATAGCTGAAATGTTGAAAATTGCTCAATTTATTTTTCTAAAACATTTGTCGATACGTATTGATATTTTTTTGGAGTACAAACTACCGACATTTAAGAATCCATATTTATTTTATTCATTCATTCATTTTACTTGTTTATTGGTGCATATATGGGTTATGATTTAATTCATACAGTACCTTGGACAGCTACTGTGCTACTCCGTAAATCAAGCAAAAGTCCAAATTAAAGAAAGATTTTACTTTCTGTGGTGACCGACATTTACAACACGCCGTAACCGTCCTTCAGGTGGTGCGCGGGTATAATATACAAAACCAGCCGTCTGGGCTTTGAATTAGGTGCAATTATTTCCTCGTGTGCGTGTGGAGCGATGAGTGAGCGGGCCAAAGTGACTAAAAGCAATCTAGAAAGTTAAGTTGGTTGCCCACACCTCCGCCTGTCGAGCCTCCTCTCCTCGCGCCCGTCTCGCAGCTCGCGCGGGAGAGACAGATGGCTGCGGGGACGCGAACAACAGCTTGATGCGCATGGAAACAGTAGCGAAGCTGGCTGGCTGACTGCAGTTGCCCTGGCAGCGGGGCTGTTGTTGCTCTAGCGGGAAAATGTCCCGGTGTTCCCAATGGCCAGTCCGCCCAGTAGCGCTTCCGCTAAACGAGCTGTGGTAGCTCATCAACAGAGCCGCGGCGTCAACACACAGAATCAGCACAATTCAGCACGGTTGTCTAACAGTTTAGAATGGTTTGGCACGATAGTGGAAAAGCGGCTTTAATATTTTTATTAAAAAAAAAATAAAAAAAATCGCGATTTCTCGATTTTATAAAAAATAAATCGTCTTAAAACGTAAATTCGAATTAATCGAAAAAAATCGCCCAGCCCTACTTCCAGGACCACTAGACAAACCACACCCCATACCGTCAGCTCTCTATCCATCTGCCCTCCTGCGGGGGGACGAATGCCCATCTTTGCATTGCGTCTACGAAGCTATCGTACCATGCATTAACAAAGGCGCTTCCATTCACAGTTGCCCGTTCCATCATTAAGACACCTCGCATGGACATCAGCTAAAACAATTCATTGTGCCTGCCGTTCACATATCATGTTGTAAAAAATTAATTTCTGATTCTCTCTTGTTTCTCATTTCAGAGTTCTTGACAGGCAGCGCCAGAAGCAGACCCTCATCCAACCGATTACACCCTACATACATTCTAAAGCTACTGCAGAATCCGAAACTGTCGATCATCTTATTTAAAAAAGAGATTGACAACGCCTTTTATGATTGGACCGTTCTCTGCCCCACCCTTCAAAATGTCATGCATTAGTCTCATAAGCAGTGCAACTCGCAAATTCTTTGACAAATGGATTCTATCTAATAATTACAGATAAGGAAGCAACAGTACAATGCATAGGCAAAGGCATTCCTACTCGCCACATTTAACGCCACTTTTAAAAGCCTAATTTTGACATCAACCAAAAAAAAAAAAAAAAAACATTTATGTTTGCTGAATATGTGCCATGTTG
Organism: Danio kyathit; assembly: GCA_903798195.1. Classification (NCBI taxonomy): domain Eukaryota; kingdom Metazoa; phylum Chordata; class Actinopteri; order Cypriniformes; family Danionidae; genus Danio; species Danio kyathit. The sequence continues at coordinate 17,890,564 of LR812530.1, read as the reverse complement.
CAAACCAAACCGCTGACTTCTCGTTTTTCTTTCCAGAATTCCGGTCATTGGCTCAAGAAGTGGACCCCAACCCATCGCCTGTCCCTCCGTTTTCAGTTATCAGGGCTGTTGGGCCGCATCCTCCTGGCCCCACCAAATGCTTGAAATTCCCCCACATCAACAATCATCAGCATTATTCGAATTACACCCTCTAGTAGCCGTTTCCTTATTATGGGGAGATGAATGGTCCGCCTCTAGTATTCTAGTCCATTGCGGCAATGAAGCCGTCGTTCAATGCATTAATAAAAGGCACTCACACTCACCCGCGCTAATGCCGCTCCTTCGCCGCCTCATTTGGATCTCTGCCAAAAAACAATTTATCATAACAGCTAACCATGTACCAGGTTTTCATAATCAAATTGTTGACTCTCTCTCTCTCTCGTCTTCTGTTTCAGAGATTTCGAATGCTTGCACCAGAAGCAGACCAACATCCGCATCCAGTGCCTCCTTATTCAGAGATGATATTCCCATAGACCACCCCATGCATCTCCTGCACCAAACATCTATTTCCCTTATTCTAAACGCTATTGCTCCCAGAACACTTTAAGCATATTTCACAGCATGGAATGCATTTAAACATTTCCATTTCCTTAATAACACTCCATTTCCAAATTTTTCCCTGCTCACTATCACTTCATTCATCACATATCTCCATTCACACAAAAACCTACAAGCCAGCTCCTTCAGAAGCTGTTTAAGTGGCATTCAGTTCTTTTACAAATTAATACACGGCTCTACATCAGATTCCATAGCAAATTCGCAAACCAGCCTTCTCATTAAAGGCATCCAAAAAGCCTACCCCTCTCGCCCTGACACTAGGCTGCCCATCACACACCATATACTGTCTAAATGCATTTCCACCCTCCGTAAAGGCTACCTATCCACACACACACAGACCGTACCCTAGATGCTATGTTCATACTTTCTTTCTTCGGATTCCTTAGATATAGTCCTCTTTATAGACGAATTATCCCACCCAGTAACACGCTTCTGGTTTCAAAAAAACACCTCAAAGCAGTCTTTTGAACTTCAGGCTTTCCACCAGAATCATATTCTAGCCACTCATTTAGAATTGGAGCCGCCACCCCTGCAGCACATAGAGGGCTATCACAAAAGCACATACAAACTCTGGGGAGATGGTCATCGGATGCCTATATATCTTACATCCGCCTCAGCCAGAATCATCTCAAAGAAGCCCAGAAGACCCTTTCCAGAAGGAGTCATCATTCTAGCTTATAATTCAGCTACTGCCACCGCGGGGGCGGTCCCAGAGCTTAAAAAAACCCTTTTTCCTCCAGCAGGAGTCTCCACCGCCCAAATTCCTTTCCCCTAACTTCTGCTGGAACCAGCCTGGATAGCTCAATGCCCGAGCTGTGACTACGAGCACGAGTCACGTCACCGCCCCCTCCTAGGGCCCTAGCTTCTTTTATTTTCCTTATATTTGTTTTGCCTGTTAGCATACGCAGGTATTAAAAGCGCGAACGAGCGCTTTGACGTGCGGGCGCGCTCATGCGTGCACTTGCGCGGGCGCGCTTGTTAAGCGTGCTCGTGTTTGCGCGTGCGTGCGCATATACAGCCATATGGATATATGCATGCCTATGCGAACAATAAGTATACGTCCGCGTGCATTAACGTACATGGATGCGTACATTAAAACCTAGTGCTGTCACCCCTTAGGCCCTGGTCACCGTTAAAAACGGTCTTCGTGTTCTTCGTGTGTCGGTCTTTGTGTTCTTCGAATACACGGCTGCTGTCCCGAACCAATAGCATGTTTGGAGGTTATAAAGAACTACCTGATCTCGTATCCCTCCTAATGCTTATTTGACCAGGCGGGAGCCTTGGGCTCACCTATCTCTGAGCTCAGGGTTCTCCTCGGGGACAGCATGCCAAACCAGCTAATATAGTCAAGCATTATCTAAGTGTGAACTCTTGAAGTGAAGTTTCACTAAGTAATTTCGAGAGGAGCACGTGATAGGATTGACTACAGCTGATCCCTATCACCAATCACTAACTAGCCAATCGGATCATTTCAGGTTTAATATAAATACCCAGCCTAAACTTCATTTCTCATTTTCGTTTTGGAAACCCCCCCATCCATCCCTTCTCCCTCCTCCTCAGTTTAGATTCGGGCGACACGGTGGTTCAGTGGTTAACACTGTTGCCCCACAGCAAGGAGGTCGAGTTGGTTCAATGCTAACTGAACCAGTCGACACTCTCTGTGCGGAGTTTGCATGTTCTCCCCATGTTCGCGTGGGTTTTCCCCGGGTGCCTCGGTTTCCTCCCACATTCAGAAACATGCAACTACAGTTAAAGTCATAAGCACTTACTAAGTACAAACTAACATAATTGGAGGTATATTCTCGGGAGGTTATAGAGAACTACCTGATCTCGTATCCCTCCTAATGCTTATTTGACCAGGCGGGAGCCTTGGGCTCACCTATCTCTGAGCTCAGGTTCTCTCCCGGGACAGCATGCCAAACTAGCTAATATAGTCAAGCATTATCTAAATGTAAACTCTTGAAATATTGCTTATAAAATTTTGATAAATTCTAATTTATTTAGTAATATTCTAGCAATGTTATAGTTACAAATCGGTAGACAAGGGAGACCTCCTAGTTTGGAAAAATAATAATTTGAGATACAATTCTAGATTTGTTTTGTTTGTCTAGATGTTTTTTTTTTTCAGAAAAACTTCAAAAGTCAGTTCTTGGCTGTTTGCTTTTTATATTTATATTTATTTATATATGTTTTTATATATGTATACCTGTTACCGCTAGATGATATTATTAAAAAAAACATGGAGTTAGTTTACGCTGTTATGCCAACGATACACAATTCTACATATCCTCAAATAGGGAGCAAAGTGCATGCAGTGTGACTATTTAACACCTATTTAAAAGCATCTCAACTTTCAGAATGCTGCAAGTGCACCGCGAGTCATGAAGCTAGAACTAACTGATCAGCTTCAAACATTGTATGGAATATACACATTTCAGTAATAATAATAATAACCTAATTACCTCAGGCAAATGCAGCACACCCAAAAAATGTAGTGCTTTTTAATCCCCTTTATAAATAAAACTTGTATCAGAGCTGCAGCAAAGATTTGTCAGTTTGTCATCCTCTGTGAGAATAGTTGAGGGTTTCCTAGCAATAACAGATGCGTGCAAGCATTATCGAAGGAACTGAAATTACTGAAGGAAGCAACGCACCTAACTGTTTCAGATGCAATATGTAAATGGACCCTAATACTGTATAACCATTGATGTATGTTGAGTTAGTTCTCATCGTCATTAAAAAAAATTGTATATATATATAGATTTACAATCTATTAGATTTGTGAAAGCATTAGTGGGATATTCTTATTGATCAACAGTAGTATCTCTACTTTCTCATAAACAATTCTGTTTCTCTTTTCATCCAAAACATTTACAAGGTGCTGACAGGCATTCCCATGCACAGTTTTACTGGTTTTATGCTTTGAGCATTTTTATTGATTGCCATTATGATTTTTGTGTTTCCTGTTCAGCGCTTTGGTATGTCATATAAATTAAGGATTGATGAACAACAGATATTCATTTATTTTCTTTTCGGCTTAGTCCCTTTATTAATCTGGGGTCACCACAGTGGAATGAACTGCCAACTTATACAGCATATGTTTTATGCAGCAGATGCCCTTTCCAGCTGCAACCCATCACTGGAAAACATCCATACACACTCATTCACCTACATACACTATGGACAATTTAGCCTACCCAATTCACCTATACCACATTTTTGGACTTGTGGGGGAAACCGGAGCACCCAGAAGAAAGCCACGTGAACATAGGGAGAACATGCAAACTCCACACAGAAACGCCAACTGACCCAGCCGAGGCTCAAAACCGCGATCTTTTTGTTGTGAGGCGAACGTGCTACCCACTGCCATTTGACATTTAATCATGACACTGATGATACCAACATGACTAAACAAGTACAAAACAAGAGCACATTTGAGTAACATTTATGTTGCTTGTTCCACTATAGCTTTCAGGCATTTGAATCATTTTTTTCAGAGGCACACATTATACAAGCAGACAAATCTGATTATATTTTACAATTTTATATATTTTATAATTTTAATTCTTTAAAAAAGTGCATTTACTGGCTAGTAAACATACATAGAACAAGACAAGTAGTCTACAAGGTTGCATAGTCACTCCCTCTGACATATACAGTGTATATTTAACACACAATTGCTAACTACAAACACAGTAGCCACTCTGAATCTTTTTCCCTTCACTTGTCATCTCCAATCACTTCTAAAACAAGGCACATTAGGTACAGGCTTATCTGACATTCCCAATTTTAAAATCTAGATAGCAAGCGAAAACATGGTACATTCACCTGACAATATACAGTACATGACTGTCACATGCCAAAAACTAATGCAACACATACAGTACCCACTGAGTTAAAGACATGCTAGACTCACGCAAGCACAAACAGCTATTCACTAATGTGACATGCCAATTTGTGATCTCAGGAAACAAAATGTACATGAAGAAAAAACACAAAGTGACAATCAAATTGCTTCAGATCACATATTTGATTTCTTACCATTTTTAGATCCCAATGTATCATGCCAGTTCCAGAGACCTTTGGAGTACAGCAAGGCAGGACACTGGAGTTCCTAAGAATCACCAACCATATGCAGCGTGGTTCTGGATTGCTGCAATCCACTCCCAATGAAAACTCAAAGCACCACTCTTTACCCATTGGAGATGGGACTCCGGATATGTGCCGCTTTACTGAGCACATTATTGGCCTGACAAAATGTACAGTGCCACCACCACATTGATGAATGTCCTAACCTCCTCACAAACATAAGAACTATTCTCTTCCCTTATTTCCTTTGTGGTCAACAAGCCAACAGTCATTTCTGATGATCCTTTACTTAAATTGCATTTTTCTAAATTAGCCTAAATCTTGGCCATTCACTTAAATGTATTGGTTTATCCAGGAACCAATAGTAGAAATCGTAGGAAGATTTAGATCTGTCCCATCAAACTGGTCCGTGGCTCTTTACACATATTGTAGTAATCACCCAAGATGCCTCAATGTAAAAAAAAAAAAACCCTACAAACTTGTTTAGATCCAGCTACACTGTGGATGTCCACAGCTTAGATCCAGCTAAACTGAGAGATGTCCTCACCCTCCTTTTTTCTTTCTTAAATTTACTCTTTTTCTGCAACCAACAAACCAATATTTTAATGCAATGAGGTCAAGGATTCTTGATGTAGTCTGCGCAATGATTCAGAGCTTCTCCCTTTCGGCAAAATTCTTCATTCACAAGGAGTAACCTCAAGTGCCATAGTGGACAGAACCAGAGTGTGCTGTTCCCTCTTCTCAGGCTGTTCTGTTAGATGCAAGCAGTATTCAACATCAGTATTATCAACAAATTATGATAGTCTTCCTATGTCCACTTGCTTTGTTTCTCTCATCAATTGTGGAGTTGAACGTTCTATTTTCTAGTTGAACGTTTGTCACAAAGCATCAGTCTTTGAATCTGTTAGCTCAGTGTGAACATTTCCATGTAGACACGTGATTGACCTCTTCTCCATTCCATGGCTCTGTCCCTCTCTCCATCTCTTTACCAATCCCCAGTCCAGTTAGTCCTACCGCTGATGTAATGAGCTCTTTTCATACATGCACACCTCTCTCTCCCTCTTGCACTCAATTTCTCTCTTTCCTCCTCCCTCTCTCTCCCTCACTCCTTCCATCCCTCTCTCCCTCCCCTTCTCTCTCTTCCTCCCTCTCTCTGGTTGACTTGCTTTGTATCTGTCAGCTCATTTTAAATTCAGAGACCTAACTGTCTCTTTTGCTTTCCTTCATGAAAGGCTATAAACTTAAGAATCTAATATAGACCACATAATATATTCCTACAAACTGACTAGTCCTTAAAAACGCATGTGTATTGCATTTAAAGGTCATTGGTTTTCATCAGGGCATAATAAACAGAATGCAGATTAAATGCAATACTACTTTACACAGTTCTGCACAGTTTGCAATGTAGCTTATGTATTATTCTATATATTCACACAATTTAATACTGCACACATCACATTGCAGATGCTTTTGAAGATTCAACATCAAATCAACTTTTCTGATTGTGGTGGAAAAAACTGAGAATCAGGAAATATTCACAGTGCACACTCAATATTATACAAACAATAATTCACAATGTCAATGTGAAAGATGTTTGAAATCTGTGCACATTTATTAAAAAAGAATTCCCATGCACACAAGTTTTAACAGACTTTGCCATGACCTTTCAGTTGGTCACTTTGCATTACAATTTGACTGACGAGATTGGGGATTCCACTAAAGTCTATTTCACACTAAATGACTTTAAATATCGGCACTTCACTGTGGCTTTCAGACTACATGACTTGTGAATTTTGTGTCTTTAAATCACTATGGTGTTGTGACACAAAGTAAATGATCAACAAGAAGGGGGGTTACACACTACATAATCTGATAAAAAATCTTTCCCCCAACAGCTCTGTCCAGCTCCAAATCCACTGCCAATGAAATGTTGAGGGTGGAGCTGTAAGAAAGAGCTGAACATTATTGGCTGCTTCTGTAAAGATCACTAACAAACAACATTTGAAATCTTCCGAAAGCATTCAAGGGAGCAATTGAAAGCATCAATTAGCTGATGTGTCAGTGGATCAATCGCCTATATCTGAATATCTGAAGCGGATAGATTTGACTTTAATATACTCTTGTGTCTGTGTAAACTCAGGGTGAAGCAACTGCATCGATGACCATTTTGGCCAATCACAGATATTTCTGTTGAGCTCCTGAACACAACGTTCATTCAGCTCATGACTTGCTTTCTCATTGGCTGCAGCTTGTCACTACTGACCAATGGGGTCGATTCAGCCAACTGGTCTGGAATATTTAGCATGCTAGATACAGGCTGTTTCTTAATATGCGTTCTTCAGCGTTCTTGCGTCCTTATGTAACGTCATCATCAACTGTCAAATTTCAGTTCCAAAAGTCAAGACTGCAAGAACGGAGGACACGTAAAAGTTCCCAGATGCGTTCTTGATATCGAGATGCAGACCTAAGCGCAAAACTTGCTCGAGAAGACCCAGAAGTTATTGTGGCCAAATAAAGGAGGTGGAAAGCACAGCATTTAACATAGATTTGTTATTAAAGTTCAGAGATATAACTTATTTGTCTCAGGAGCTTACATAAATAAAATGGTGAAAGTAAACATTACCATGAAAATTTTTATAAAGGCATAAACACATTAAGAGTGCTTATTTGCTGAAATTCTTATGAAAATAATTTATTTGTATTGTGCATTGTATATTTGTAAGGTCTTTATGCATAGTATATATTGTGAAAAGGGAAAAAACAATAAATTGTTGTATGAATGCTGAAATGTTTAAATAATGTTCTGTTAAAAATGCGTGAAGGTCATGTGACCATCAGGAGGAACCAGGGAAGAACGCAGCATCTCATTTCTCACAGGACGCATTCTCTGTTCTCGCGGTCTCCCGAGTCCGTTTTCAGCATTCTTGGAATTGAGAAACATTCATTCATTCATTCATTTTCTTGTCGGCTTTGTCCCTTGCGGGGTCGCCACAGCGGAATGAACCGCCAACTTATCCAGCACGATTTTACACAGCGGATGCCCTTCCAGCCGCAACCCATCTCTGGGAACTTCCACACACACATTCACACTCATACACTATGGACAATTTTAGCCTACCCAATTCACCTGTACTGCATGTCTTTGGACTGTGGGGGAAACCGGAGCACCCGGAGGAAACCCACGCAAACGCAGGGAGAACATGCAAACTCCACACAGAAACGCCAACTGACCCAGCCCAGCCGAGGTTCGAACCTGCGACCCAGCGACGTTATTGCTGTGAGGCAACAGCACTACCTACTGCGCCACTGCGTTGCCGAATTGAGAAACAGTCATTGGATTTTTGTCTGGGATGTGTCAGCGACACATCAGCGAGCCTTTTTTCATGCATCGTTCAGTAGTTCACATATAAAGGCCACTAAGTGCAGAACCCTCGCAAAATTTCCCTTAATCACAGCCCAATCTGTCAGTGAGCTTGTTAACTTGCAAATCAGTCTCAAAACCAGCTTAAAATCCTTGTAGTGTGAACTAGGCATTAGGAGACTAACATCTCTGACTTTGTTTAAAAAGAGCCAATGAAAATTGGAAAGTGCATTCTGCATTTGAGACTCCTATACATATGGGTATTTAAGTGGAATTTATGCAGTCACTCAGATTCTTGCTTCAGAGAAGCCACTCTGCACACTAAGAAAGCAGCAGCAGCAGCTGAAACATGCATTCCAATGATGTGACAGTGCAGTCAGCAGCATTGTTTCAAAGTTTTTAACTTCCATCAACCCTGGGCATTCCATTGGGCATCCACTGTGATGTAGTACTCGTGATTCGCGCATGCCCTCACATCACCTTCACTGCGGTTAGCACTCAGCCAGGTCCTAGCATTACAGTGGCAATAAATCTGCCATTCCTCCACAGCGCATCTTATACAAGCTTTAGATAAAAATGGTGGCCTGCCCCGCAGCCTGGCCTTGCATAAAATTATCATCAGGACTCATGTGAAATGGATATATCTAAAAATAAATTAATACAAGTAAACACATGGTGGGTGGCGCAGTGAGTAGCACAATCGCCTCACAGCAAGAAATTCGCTGGATCGAGCCCCGGCTGGGTCAGTTGGCATTTCTGTGTGGAATTTGCATGTTCTCCCCATATTTGCGTGGGTTACTTCCATGTGCTCCGGTATCCCCCACAAGTCCAAAGACATGCGGTATAGGTGAATTGGGTAAGCTGTTTCCAAATAGCTGCCTCTTTCTACATGGTGCAATTTTGTCTAGTTGAGCACAGTGCCTGCATAGTGGTATGAAGGTGGTATTCACTTTACATTCAATAAGTTAAAATTTGAATTTCCTAAAATCCAACTTAAGTGCTGTGCTACAGTTAATTTGGTTATTTGTTACCTTGTAAAAACATGACTAGCTTAAGTTTCGTCTCAGACACAGTATTGTGCATGTACTTTCTCATGGCAAGCCTCCAGTTATTTTTAGCTTGCAGCCTACACTCACATTTTGTCATTGTATTAGATTATACTAAAGTTATACATCCGTCATGTTATCAATACTTCAGTTTGAGCTTGGTATGAAATGTTCTTTAATGGGATATTTTTAATCTGTTCAATAATTGGTTAATGTTATGGAATCACGGGGCTCATCCTATCACTTGTGAGCAAAATCACCTGCCTTCTGAAAGCACACACACACCTGAGCACCTTATCAACACTCCAGTATATAATCACCTTGTTTCTCCTTGCACTCTGTCTTGTCTCACTAATGGAAAAATGTCTGATGCATATGACACACTTTTCTGAAAACACTTTTGTCTGAGCTTGTAAACAAGCTGGGACATTTATATTGATGACAGTGGTCGTTAATAAATTCATAACTTGCTGAGACATTGATGGATCAGTGATTTGCTCCCTACACACCCAACTCTTATTGTAAAGAAAACCTTGTGACAATGATGTCAACAACGATGCAGGTATGCTTTTATTCTCATTTTGTTTTATTGGCAAAAAACCTTCACATATTCTGTCATTTTGGTCATAAAGATAAAAGAAAGAAATTTAACACACAATATTTTGGATACACCTTGCTTTTACAGAATAGAAAACTTTCATATATATATATATATATATATATATATATATATATATATATATATATATATATATATATATATATATATATATATATACACTGCCGGTCCCATGGTCAATCTAGCACCCTAGTTTGGTTCTGCAGAGGATTGCAATGGATTCCTGCTCCAATGTTCAATAACCCCGGAAATGCAACCACACTGATTCCCATAAGAAAAAGCTAAAATTGCTTATTTTTCTATCTGTGTTAATAGGTACAGCGCTACAATGTCCTGAATCCATCTGGGCTCAGAATGAAACTATCACCCAGACTTTGAATGCTTCTATTAACCACTTCTAAGAGGTCTTTGAACATCCAGCAGGTGATACATCAGTGGGTGAGAAACTATACCATTTAAAACAAGGAAAAAATTCTCTCAGCCTATGACGTCAAGATTAGATTGGAATGATTCATTCAACTATCAATCCGGGCTGTTTCTACTGCGGTGGCCATGTGATACGAGCAAGTCCCATCCATCCTCCATGACCGGCAGTGAGTGTGGTTTCTGCTTTCCCTGTAAATGCACAGTCTTTAACCACAATTGTAGAACTCACTACATCTCGGTACTGTGTTTTAGTCCCTGATCTTCTTGACCCTGGGTCAGCGGGTAAATTTGTCTTTGCAGAACTATGTAACCAACTCCAACTACACCCCCTATCAGATCCAGTTCATAACAGGAAGTCCTTTAGTCCATAGACACGTCTGACACAGCATCGGTTCTGTTCAACTGAGGATCAGACAATTCCATACTAAGAACATCACACTGTTAGTTCTGGAGGATCCCACTGCTGGGATAGTGTTAGGGTGCCTCTGGCTAATTTTCCATAGTCCCTCAATTGACTGGTCTGAAGTGGGGTGATTGCTGGTTTCTTGGATGTTTCCCTAACCTTCCTGAACCCCTGTCCCCTGCTCCAATGATTCCTGTAAACTCAACTTCTGAAATTCTTTCGACATCCCCTAGAAGTACTCCCACTTCAGTGATGTTTTCTTCCCGAAACAAGCCTCCAGACTACCACCTCACAGACCATGGGACTGCACCATTGACAACCTCCTGGATAAACTAGTGTCCAGAGTTAAAATTTATTTTCTCTATCCCTGAACAGAAGGCCATGAAGGAGTATGTGAGAGAAGCTTTGCTTCAAGGATACATCCACCCATCCACTTTCCTTGCTGCTTCCAGTTTTTTCTTCATGGCAAAAAAAGACAGAGGCTTGCAGCCTCGATTACAGAACCCTCAACAATATCACCATCAAGTACAGGTACCCCCTTACTCTCATCCCATCAGCACTTGAAAAACTCCAGGAAAAAACAAAAACAGCCAGGATCTTCAACAAGTTGGACCTCAGGAGTGTATACAACCTCATCCGAATACATGAGGGAACTGGGACAATTGAAAGATGGCTTTTGTGACACCCATCGGGCACTACAAGTAAGTCATCATGTCCTATGGAGTGGTAAATGCCCCCTCCGTATTCCAGGGTTAAATGAATAAGGTGTTCTGGGAGTATCTCTCTCCGGTTTTGCAAACTTAAATTGCTGATTCATATTCCATTACAGTTCCATCACTTCTCCTTTAACAGATCTCCTCAAAGGCAAGCTCAAGTCTCTGTCATTAATCCTGGGACTAATCCAACCCTCTCACTGCTCAAAGATCACTTCTCTGCTTCTGCAATGACTTTTGTTGCTTAAAGGACATCTCCACCTTTGACGGCTATCCCATGCTGCGAGTGGATGAACTCCTGGAGTGGCTTAGCGCAGCCCGATTTATATCGACACTTGATCTGACCAAGGGATATTGGCAAGTTCCACTATCCCCTACGTCATGGGTAAAGAGCACTCCTATTCGGCACCCCTAGTGGTCACAGGCATTATTGTGTTCTACCCTTCAGTCTGCAGGAGGCCCTAGCCACATTCCAGTGAATGATGGACATCTTGCTTAGGCCACACCAGGAGTTTCCTGTTGCCTACCTAGATGATGGTGTTACTCACTCATCGACATAGAATGAACATCTGGCAAGGTTAAGGAGGGTGCTATTGAAATTACAATAGGCAGAGCTCACTGCTAACCCCAAGAAATGCCACCTAGGACTAACTGAGGCAAAGTACCTGGGGTAAAGGATAGGAAAAGGACTCATCCAACCAAAAGCGGTTAAAGTGGATGCAGTGCAACAAGCCCCCTAACCCACAACAAAATCCCAGGTGCATGACTTTTTGGGGTTAGCGCTTTTGGGTATTATCACTGTTTTATCCCCAATTTCTCCTCAATAGTAAGCCCCCTGACAGACATGCCAGAAAAGGTCGAGTCAAATTCCAAATCAGAAAAAACGTTCCAGAGCAGTGGCTGGTTATGACGAGTTACCCAGTGCCAGTGGCTGTTTCTCAATTCCAAGAATGCAGAGAATGGACTTGCGTTCTTGTAAAGACCGGTCTTGCCAGGTCACCTTGGAAGAATGAACTCGGGAGACTGCGAGAACAGAGAACGCGTCCTGTGAGAAATGAGATGCTGCATTCTTCCTTATGGTCACGTAACCTTTAAGCATTTTTGATAGAAAAATTATTTAAACATTTCAGCATTCATACAACGATTTATTGTTTTTCCTCTTTTCAAAATAGATATACTATGCATAAAGACTTAACAAATATACATTGCACAATAAAAAATAATGTTTATGGTAATGTTTATATTCACCGTTTCATTTAGGGAAACTCCTGAGATAAATAAGTTTTATATCTGGACTTTAATAATAAACCTATATGAAATGCTGCGCTTCCTACCTCCAGTTGCAATGACTTCTGGGACTTCTCAAGCAAGTTTGGTGCTCAAGTCTGCATCGTTGCATCCTCGATATCAAGAACACATCGAGGAAGTTTCATGCGTCCTTCGTTCTTGAGTATTGGAACTGAACTTTGGCTGTTGATGATGACGTTACACGAGGACGCAAGATCGCTGAAGAATGCATATTGAGAAATAGCCAGTGTCACATTGCCCTGGAAATGATGCAATCACTACAATCACAAGCGCAGCTGCCGGTCGTCAACAGCTGAGACACACAAAGATGCCTGAGGCCATGAGCATGAATCCACAGAGACATGCCATTGCTGACACTCTTCTCTGTTTCTTTCCTGAATGACCCCAACAAAGGACTTTGGTTGCACTTACCTCATTGGAGAAAGAAAAGTACTGCCGCACATTTCTGCAGGAATCCCTTGCCAAGTCACAACCGCACGCCTGCACCGAAACACAGCACACTTCACATTTGGTGTGTCAATAAATGCCCTCCTTTGTAAATGTTTATATATTGTGTCAAATTTTAACATATTTCACTCTCCCTGCTCCCCGTAAATAACAAACATTATTTAATGTGTTCCTCATGATTTTTATTGATACCAATTTTGCTTCTTGCAACACATTTCAAAAAAGTTGGGATAGGAGAAATTTAGGGAGAGTAATCAGGTAAATTGGATAAATAATGATGTGACTTGAAAGAAGTGATGTCAACAGGTGATTATAATTAAGATTTTGTACAAAAGCAGCCTCCAAGAAAAGTTTAGACTTTAGAAGCAAAGATGGGTCAAGGATAATTTAAATATTTCTCTTTCAACAGTGCATAATTAAAATAACAAATAAGGACAAGGGCCCAAGCCTAAGCTGAACAACCATGATCTCTGATCCCTCAGGTGGCACTGCATCAAGAAACGTCATTCATCTACAGTACAAGCAATATCACCATATGGGCTCAGGACTACTTTGGCAAACCTTTGTCAAGTACCACAATATGTAGTTACATCCACATGCCAGTTAAAACTGTTCTGTGCCAAAAGAAAGCCCTATGTTAACAGTGTCCAGAAGTGTCGTTGACTTCTCTGGGCTTGGATGCTTCTGGGATGGACCATCACACAGTGGCAATGTGTACTGTGTCAGATGAATCAGTATTTCAGATATTTTTTAGGAGAAAAAGACGCTTTGTGCTCGAAACCAAAGAAGAAAAGGTCACCCAGACTGTTACCAGCAAGCCAAATAAATACATATATACATATATACATATATATATATATATATATATATATATATATATATATATATATATATATATATATATGTTTATATATATATATATATATATATATATATATATATATATATATATAACAAATATATATATAACAAATATATATATATATATATATATATATATATATATATATATATATATATATATATATATATAATTTAGTTTAATTTATATATATAAACAAATAAAAATAAGTGTGAATATCAATAGGTTTGTGATCATATTTGTGATCGAAGTGTAATATGCTATCAATCTGTTGTGGTGCTGAAATAGCCAAATTATGTTTTGTTGTTGTGGCACCAGTACACTTACCTATATTTCATTACATAAATATGTCCTGGTATAATTGATAACACATACTTTACCAACAGGCTATTTAGTTAAGTGATTCTCAACTCTTTAGGAAGATGACATAAAGTGCGCCTTTGGCTTTATGTATTAGGGTGAATTCAGGTCAAATGTGACAGTTTCTTTGGTCATCTCAATGGCAAAATGTCACTAAAAAGCACACTGTTTTAGTTGTAATAATGATTAAAGAAATAGAATTGGCCATTTACACTTTTAAATGATGAGTAGGCTGCTTTTTAGAGCGTTTTCACCGTCATAAGAAAAAATGCAAGCGTGCTTAGTCCAATCCTGGAATTAATGTAACTTGATAAATTGATTAACAGACCATTACTCAGCCATACTGTAGATCACTGAGGTGGATGGTTTGTCCAGAAATGCCCTGGGATTCGTGTTTTCTGTATGCATTTGTTAATGCACTTACATAGGTTGGACAATGAAACAGGAATGCCTGGTTTTAGACCACAATAATATATTAGTAGGGCCTTCTTTTGCAGGCAATGCAGCATCAGTATGTCTTGGGAATGACAGATTAAAGTCCTGCATAGTGGCCAGAGGGATTTTGAGCCATTTTTCTTGCAAAATAGTGGCCAGGTCATTATGTGTTGCTGCTGGAGGAAAACATTTCCTGATTCGCTACTCCAAAAACACCCCAAAGTAGTAATATTTAATAATATTTAGTTCTGGTGACTGTGCAGTTCAACTTCACTTTCATGTACGTCAAACTAGTCTGTCACCAGTCTTGCTATGTGCACTAGTTCATTATCATCCTGATATACCACACCGTCTTCAGAATACAATGTTTGAAGCATTTGTTTGCACATGCTCCTCCAGAATGGTTCGGTAGCCCTTGGCAGAGGTGCTCAAATCTAACACAAGTATTGGGCCTAGGGAATGCCATGATATTGCAGCCCAAACTATCACTGATCCACCACCATGCTTCACTCTGGGCATGCAGCAGTCTGGGTGGTACACTTTTTTGAGGCTTCTCCACACCATAACTCTCCCAGATGTGGGAAAGTGGACTCAACAGAGAACAATACATGTTTCACATTGTCCACAGCCCAAGATTTTCACTGCTGGCACCATTGAAATTGTTGAAGCGTTTGGTATTGGCACACGTGACCAAAGATTATCAATGGCCATAAATATTGACTCTTTGTAAAGACTTGTTGTCTAAGGCCCAATCCCCATTCTACCCCTTAGCCCTTCCCCTTATCCCTACCCCTCGTTTTGCGTGTTCCCCTCAAGGGGTAGTGGTGTCCCAATTCTCTTTAGCTTGAAGGCGTAGGGCTAGGGGCAAGGGGTGTACACCCATTCGAATGAAGATTTTTCAGGAGCACACTCGAAACAGAGCGGTAAGAAAGTTTCCCAGAATACACCTGCCACAATGGCAGTTTCACTGCACCCGGAAGTAAGGAGATGCACAAATTAGTATTTTTTTGTCATTATTACAAATTTTTATGACAAACAAACACATGTTTTAATATATTCATAACCGCGTTCATGTTTTTTTCTATCATGCTTTTTTTTTATTTTTTCGATCTATAATCTATAATCATAACTCTCGTACAGCAGTCCCACAACATTCTGTCACTTGATGACACTCGAACACCCTGTCAGAGCAGTCTAGTGGCTGAAAATGAGCTTTTTACAGTGTCTGGGATAATGTTAATGTTGTTTTGGTGTGTTTACATAGATGAATACGGCCACTGTGTAAATGCACAGTATAGTTATGATCTTATTGCCACATTAGATCGTTATGATAACATAATCTATCCCTTCAGTGATTTCCTGATGATAAACACCAAAAAATAACACAACTGGAATAACTACAGCAGTCGTGATCGTCTGATCTCATGTGAAGCATGATGACGTGTTGAAGTGCTGTCCCAATTCTTAGGGGTAAGTTTTAAAGGGGAAGGGGTAGGGGTACAAAAATAGAATTGGGATTGGGCCTTAGTCACAGATGCACCAGTGAGATGTGCACCAACAATTTGTCCTATTTGAACTCTGATATTTTACCCATAATAAGCAAAACTGTGCTGTTACTCTGCTAATTAAACCTTCACACTCTGCACTTACTGATTGAATGTGCAATAAAGATTGGCCACCAGGTTAGTCAAATTTAGCCATGAAACCTTCAACACTAAATTGGCCAGTGTTTCAGTTTCATTGTCCAACCCCTGTACTATATGTGTTTAAGAATTGCTCTCCCTAACATGAGTCTGTGTATCAGGAACGCACGAGCACAGTGGCCTTGTTTATGTTTATGCCATGAATTGTGGATATCATGTGTTAATTCATAAGGCATATAACACTTGCTGTGATC
The DNA here is from genome assembly GCA_903798195.1 of Danio kyathit. Lineage (NCBI taxonomy): Eukaryota > Metazoa > Chordata > Actinopteri > Cypriniformes > Danionidae > Danio > Danio kyathit. Next base: position 17,874,001 of record LR812530.1, on the reverse strand, counting down.
AGGTACACTATATCTTATACAGTCTTACTAGACTTACTAGATAGACTTTATGACAGCAGTTCACAAGGCATGAGAATCTTATCCTAAATTATGTATTTTCTTTAAATATTGTTTTTGTTAAAAGCAGTTTTTAAAGCAGTTTTTAAATAATAAAAAAATAAAATAAATTTAGGGTCAAAATTATTAGCCCCTTTAAGTTATATATTCTTTCGATAGTCTACAGAACAATTTATATTTATACAATAACTTGCCTAATTACCCTAACCTGCCTAGTTAACCTAATGAACCTAGTTAATCCTTTAAATGTCACTTTAAGCTGTATAGAAGTGTCTTGAAAAATATCTAGTAAAATATTATTTACTGTCATCATGGCAAAGATAAAATAAATCAGCTATTAAATACTATTAGTTATTAAAACTATCATGTTCAGAAATGTGTTGAAAAAATCTTGATAAAATCTTCTCTCTGTTAAACAGAAATTGGAGAATAAAATAAACAGGGGGGGGCTAATAATTCTGACTTCAACTGTATATTCAGTCAGTGTGTAAACAATAATATTGAGCATAATCTTGACTTAAATATTTTCTCTAAATCATCCATCTCTATTGCAGAGTCAGACCACTAATTGAATTGTCACTTAGAGCCTTAATGATATCTGCTACATTAATGTTGGCTGTATTCAGTTCATTAAATCTACAAAGTAATGAAAAAGCACTAATGATAAATATATGATATCATGATCTTTTAAAGCAAAATTGCACAATAAGCCACTAAATTGATGTAATTGAAGAAACCTAAAACACTTTTAAACAACACAGTAAGGACAATTTATTGCTTAAGGTAAACTTCTAATGGGAACAAATATTGTAAGACAGATTGAAATTAAGTGAATATTGTCAAGTGTGGTTACCCATACTAGAAATTGGTACTTTGCTTTTGACCTATCAAAGTGTACACATGAGTAAGAAGTGAGAGCACACACATACAGTGAGCATACACTGAAGAGCAGTGGGTAGTTATTGCTTCCAGTTTCTGATGTAAGCAATTAGGGGTTGAATGCCTTTCAATGTTTATTGCATTATATAAGTTAACCGATGATTCAAAACTGAGGAAAACATTTTTATATCACTTTTTATATGTAGATAACAATGTAACAAAGATTGCCAAAGTCACAGACCAAACAAATCTATGTAGAATTAAAAAGAAAACCCTTTCTAATTTTGCTCCAACAATCAGGTCATAATTGTTATTTTGACCCCTCTACAAAATATTTGACATTACATTTAATATTTTGCTTTTCATTTTTACTATGTTTGTTTGTCTCCGTTAAGAAAAAAAATAGATAATTTATCTGATATTGATATTTTGAGTTAATATATCTAATATTTTGTTAATTTTACACAGAATTGTCAATTTTGAAATTAAATAGAAATAGAAACATATGTGCATATAATTGCATAGTCATACAAAGGAAGTATTCCTGACTATGTGCTCTATTCTTCAATTAATCTTCAATAAAATATATTTACAGACAATCTTGCTTGCAAACAATCATGAAAGTAACTCATATTGACCAAAACTACATATATATTTTACTCTAATATGAAAGCATCTCTCTCTCTTTTGAAAATTGTTGAGTTGAGTGATCTACGTGGGACCCACCCCCAGACACCTCACCTGATCCATATCTTCATTGAGCACGTCCCAGCCTCCTAGTTCTTGACATGGTACTACTCATCAGTCGTACTCTTCAGACATCTTTCACGCAAACTCCGTCTGGCACAAAATGTTGCCATATCTTAGTAGAGAATCCATGATCCCTTTTCTGCCCTTCTCGCTCTGTCTCTTTCACTCTTCTTTTGCGGTAGCTGTATAGTCACATTTGTCCATAAAAGTGCATATTTTCCTTCTTTATCCCTCTCGTGGTTGTTTACTGATTCACTCTATTAAAAAATATGATCATGTTCTTCTGTAGTGTGTTTGTTCTGCAAACTTGCCTCATCTCTCTTGCTGTCTCTCCCTCCTCTGTATCCCCTCCCCCACCCCATTTATCCCTGCCTCTACACGCAGAGCGTATTAAAGGCTATGGCTGAGCAAGGGGATCAGACCTATGGATCAGACGGATAGTAAGATAGGAAGGTCATATGACTTCAGATAGTGCTAGAGCAGTTTCCTGCAGCAGTCATATCTGTTCCTCTATGGAGATTTTTGTCTAGCTTGATAATATCCTTCTCAAAAATGTTATATACATGTCTCAGACTGAAATACCATACGGTATTCTAGCTGTTTCAGGATCCTGGGATTAAGATTTAATTAATAAGCATGTGTGTGTGTGTGCGCACGCAGGCATGTGCATGTTATGTATTTATAAATACACATACATAAAATACAAAAATATACACAGCAAAACTATTTGCAAACACACACACACACACACACACACACACACACACACACACACACACACACACACACACACACACACACACACATTGCCACAGTCAGGAGTGATTTAGCCTGTGCAGATTGCTAAAGAACTACAAATCTGCTACTTTATTGAACTACAAATGCCATCATGCACTTCACACAACATGGCTGAGTCTTGTCATGTAAGGTTTTGGGACAACAGAGGTGAGGATCCACGTGCAGTTTATTAAGAATAGTTATCAGGAAGGCAACAGTCAAACAGGAAGCAAACAGTCATCCAAGATCATAGTAAAAACAGGCAAAAGGTCAGTACAGGCGGCAAAGGACCAATATAAAGAGTAGGACAAGGCAAGGGTCAAAACACGGCTAGGCAAAGCAAGGAAACTGCTAATGTGATGCTCTGAAACAGAAACAAGACTCAGCAATGTGATAGTCAATGTGAGCAGTTTATATAGTCTGTGTAATTAGTCCTTGAGCAGCTCCCAGCTCTCTGTGTGTAACCAAAGGAGAACCGGAACAGGTGTGTGTGGTGCATGACAAGATTTGTATTTCCAATGGTGACAGGATTGTACAATTATTAATTCATTTTCTTTTCGGCTTAGTCCCTTTGTTAATTTGGGGTTTCCACAGTGGAATGAACCACCAACTTATCCAGCATATGTTTTATGCAGCGGATGCCCTTCCAGCTGCAACCCATCACTGGGAAACATCCATACACACTCATTCACACACGTACACCACAGACAATTTAGCTTACCCAATTCACCTACACCACATGTTTTTGGACTTGTGGGGGAAACCGGAGCACCCAGAAGAAACCCATGTGAACACAGGGAAAACTCCACTCAGAAATGCCAACTGATCCAGCTGGGGCTCGAACCAGCAACCTTCTTGCTGTAAGGCGATTATGCTACCCACTGCACAACCATGCTTCCTTGACAGGATTGTGTTGCAAGTTAATTTTAGTCTGTGTGATAGTGAATGTTCTTCAGCGATCTACAAGGTCTCTAGAGACCCCAGGCAACAAAATGTCACTTTTTAACAAAATAATAATAATTTTAATAATAGTTTTACATTTTATTCTGTTTAATCATATTGTAACTCCACATTGTGTCTTTTTGTGGAGATTTTAGATTTTTTTTCAATGTATATAACAAAAATAAATAAATAGGTTTTTATAAAAAAAAAAAAATTATGAAATATTTACTTTAGAAAAGACCCACAATTTAATTTATAGGGATTAAGCATATGATAGCAATAATTTAGCAATATAGCAATAATTTTTTAATAGCGATTACAATTTTTACCCATTATTTAAAAAACACATTGTAAAAGTAAATAAATACCTAAGTTTTACCACTAGATGGCTGCAGAACTTTAGTATTAGCTATTTGACAAACTGAAAGATGTCTTTTTAAAAAAAAATAAAAATCTTAGATAGATTAATTTCTACGTATTATAAAAACCAATTTTGTGAAAGTTTAGAATCAGTTTTTCAATAATGATACACCCAGCTCCAATCAGGAGCTTGGTGCACCCCGGCCCCAGATCAGATGACAACACATTTTTTGCAATGTGATTTATAAATGAGAAAGCAGCATACAGTGTTTAGCTAATTCTAAAAAAAATTATTGGCATTTTAACGATTTTAAACAATTCAACCAAGATTAGATGAAAGAGACCTTAATTTGGCAAAGCATGCTGGTTTCTGTACGCATCATTCCTGACAGTGCGCATTACCGAACACACATTTTATATTAGTTCATGAAGACATATGCATAAAACAGAAATCTTAAAGAACGTAAACAGTTAAGGGGATAGGTTATCCTAAGTAGGATTATCAGAAGATGCATTTGGGCCCACAGTAGCACTTTAACTTTACATTAATTTCTCACGAAAAGAACAAATGTCAAGATCACTGTCAGAGTGCGATGCACAGAATAATCAGATGAGACAAGGACCCAGTTTCAATATTGAAGTTTGTTTTTACAAAATCCAAACACAGATGCACAGCTCTTTGTTAGTGTTAAATATATTGACATTTCTATACACTATACACTCTACACTGAAATATTAATACAATCTTGTTTTCGTTTTACTCTTCATGCTTTCTTTTCTCACCAGCAACAAGTTGACCCATGCTGCATGGTGACCTGTAGATAAAATAAACACTTTCGAGAGGTTGGTAACTGCTCTGATTCCAATATTTCCGATTCGATTAATTAAATATGGCAGCCAAGTAAAGTGCTATCGATTTTCTTGTTATCTCTTTTTCCTTTAAATCTCCCAAGTTAGTACATGGGATAAATAAAATAAAATAAATTAATTAATTAAAAAAATTAAAAATAAATAAATGGTATAGCCAACTTTTATTTTTCGCCATGTGCCCCCTGCTGGACTTCTTTAGTGTTGTTTTTTCTTAACTTTGTTTTTTCTTGGCCCCTTATTGACTGGCGATTTAGATCGCTGTGTTTTATAAAAATTTTTGCTAGGATTTTGTGCCTTTCTGTAGGTTTTCCAGATGCCTCTGCTGTTTTTTTTTTTTTTTTGTTAAGATTCAACCCTATCTGCAAGCCACTGAAGAGCAATAAATTGTGTTTAACTGCACTTGATTTCTCTTCTGATTTTTTTTTACCCTGACAGAATGATGAGGTCACATTATGTAATCAGTAGGTTCGGACCAGGTGCCGTCTGCACTCGCCCAGTAGGGTGCACTATTGGGTCAGCATGCCACCGAGCTCACCACCACCTCCAGAGAGGTTGAGATGCTCACTGTCCATGTGGTTGAGCTCAGTGCATGAATCGAAGTGCTCCAGCACAATGCTGCAAGGCCCAGGCAAGCTACTTCACCTCCCACCACACCCTACCATGAGCCAGAGCACCATGCTAACAATCCTTCACCCCACAAAGGGGACCCCAACTCCTATCGGGCCTTTTTATCACAGTGTGCTCTAGTGTTTGCCCTACAGCCTTGCCGTTATGACTCAGAGGCGTCCTGGATGGCGTAGGTCCTGACCCTGTACGTTCCTGTCCTTTCTATTCCAGACCCTGAACAACAATTTATTGTCAAGGTAAATGCCTGATGTTGGGGTAGGTGCTTTCCTGTCTCAGTGCTCCTCCAAAGATGGGAAGGTGCATCCTTGTGCCTTTTTCTCTCATCGCCTAAGCCCAGCAGAATGTAATTATGACATTGGTAACAGGGAGCTGTTGACAGTCAGGTTGGCTTTGGGTGAGTGGCATCACTGGCTGGAGGGAGCAGCGCACCCCTTCTTGGTCTGGACGGACCATAAGAACCTCAAGTATATCTTTTCGCCCAAGAGGTTAAGCGCACACCAGGCTCGCAGGGCTCTTTTCTTCGGTCAGTTCAGTTGCATCCTCTTGTACCGGCCAGGGTCTAAACTGTTGGCTTCAAATGAACTATCAGCCTCTTCTTTTTTTTTGGAGCACCTAGTTAGTACTGGACTATCGCGGCAATGCATTTTCCAGGCGAGTTGTGACATTGACCCAGTTTGAACAGAGATTAGGGTAACGCTTTCTTTTACAACCTGCAAAGTACCGCGTAAGTACAGTGAAATAACGGTGTACTTTTCTGTACGTATTGTATAAGTATAATGAACGTATGTGTAGGTATAAGGGAACAAACTGTAATGCTTGGATAATAAGGGGGTAACAACCAGATATTCAACACGCAAATAACCGCGCAAGTACAGTGAAATAACGGTGTACTTTTCTGTACGTATAGTATAAGTATAATGAACATATGTGTAGGTTTAGGGGAACAAACTGTAATGCTTTGGTTATAAGGGGGTAACAACCAGATATTCAACACGACAAGTACCGCGCAATCATATTGAATTTACGGTGTACTTTTCTATAAATTGCAAAGGAACAAACCATAATGTTTGGGTAATAATGGGGTAACAATAGGATATTCAATACGCAAAGAACCACGTAAGTATATTGACTTTACGATGTACTTTTCTTTAAGTATTGTACACATATAAAGAATGATGCCCACGCTAACAAAGGGAGAACATGCAAACTCCATACAGAAATGCCAACTGACGCAGCCGAGGCTCGAACCAGAGACCTTCTTGCTGTAAGGCGATTGTGCTACCTACCACTATGCTGCCTTGCCTATACTTAAACAACAAAATACATTATTTCCTTCCCCCTTTTTCTGGCATCTCTTGCTTGGCTTCTTTTTTCTTCTCTTTTTCTTCTCAGCTTCCACTGAGGACTCTGATGTTGAGTGGCTGATGGAATCCCATGGGTCTTGCTGCTCTGCATTTTAAATAAAAAATATATACAGACATAAAGTGTGGATTAAAGTCGGTTATTTCTATATTTTTCTGTTGCATGTCAGTTTGAAATATCAATTTACATGTCCAAACATTATTTTTGTCATTAGCTGTAATTATAGAGGGAGAATATTGTCTGCACACTGAGTCTGAAAACAGCCAGTGCTCCACACACACAGAGAGATCTCATCTGATCATCATCCAGTCTGTCTGGAACATAAAGAACATAAAGAAACTGAGACAAACTAAATCCAAAAGAACTTGGGCAACATCTCTAAGATGTGCAAAAAAAACCTATGTAAACGACAGTAAACATTGGTAAATATTTGCTGCTGGCCGTTTAGATTCGGGCATGAACTAACGTTAACGTACGTAGCGTAACGTTACGCTAAAACAAATAAAATAAATATAATCTGGTTAATGCACAATTTCTAAACGTAACAGTGGCCTCCATTTACTAACAATGATTTACTCACATGTTTTACATGGTGAAGAAACGGGGCAATTCCAAACGTCCCAAACGTCTGAGCAAAACCTCGTGGCACTGCAGTTTGATTCGGATCTTTAGAGGCTCCTTGATTAACAACTCCTTTGAATCAACAAATCTGTAGGCGTGTACCTGAAGTGATAAAATACCGTGAGAAGGATTCAAATGCATACGCAGATGTCTGCTGTTCTCGCAATACTTTGATGTCACACTGATCGGTCTGTTGACGAATCGATTCAACTCTATTCCCAGAATTTCCTGTTCACGGCAGTACAAGGACGGCAGCGCGAGGTAAATAAAACAAGTATTTTATGAGATTATGTTCATAGAAGTGTTTGTTTAGTTTTTTTTTGTTTCTATCTGATGTTTGTTCCTATTTTTTAACCATTGGACACTTTTCATACTGTTATGATGCGTTTAACAATCATCAGCATCTGAAATCCCTGAGTTTTAATATGATTTTTTATAAATAACATTTATTTGTATTTACGCATGTATTAGATAATGTTTGCATAAAATTACATATGCGAGGTGTTTGAAACAGTGTCTATGGGCAGGACAGTAAATTAGATGTTATTTTCTCTTCTTGCTACAGTTATCAGTTACACACAATTTGTTTTCTTTTTGCAAATGTAGAGATAACACCATCATAAGTTTTTATTTTATTCGAGCAAAGACTGTAAAAATAATGTGTTGTATTTTCCCATTCACTGCGTTTGATGCTGAGACACTCGGAAATGTGAAAAGGGTCCATAACGGTACATCATCTACCATATTATGTAATCTATTACTTTATTAAGGACTAATGATGGGCTAAGACATGTACTTAATCCAAAACTAACCTAGCACGTATATTTAAACTTTTCCCCTCTGCGCTTTAATTATTATCACTATAAATTATCACAATCTCCCATATGATCTGATGATAGAAGTTTTGCTTGATAGTAATGTATAGTGTCCATATGGTATCTGTAAATGTTTAGTGTGTGGAATTGTTGGACAACCAACACACACATATTAAACAGCAAAAGAAACACGTATAGCTTACTAAAAGCCTTTATGTCTGTATATAATTTTTATATAAAATGCAGAGCAGCAAGACCCATGGGATTCCATCAGCCACTCACCATCAGAGTCCTCAGTGGAAGCTGAGAAGAAGAAAAAAGAAGCCAAGCAAGAGATGCCAGAAAAAGGGGTAGGGAAATAATGTGTTATTTTGGTGTTTGAGTATAGGCAGGGTAGCACGGTGACACAGTAGGTAGCACAATCGCCTCACAGCAAGAAGGTCTCTGGTTCAAGCCTCGGCTGGGTCAGTTGGTATTTCTGTGTTCTTGGAGTTTCCATGTTCTAACCCCATATTATCGTGGGTTTCCTCCGGGTGCTCCAGTTTCCCCCACAAGTCCAAAACATATAGTGACATTGGGTAAGCTAAAATTGTCTGTAGTGTATGTGTGTGTTTCCCAGAGATGGGTTGCAGCTGGAAGGGCATCCGCTACGTAAAACATGTGCTGGATAAGTTGCCAGTTCATTTCGCTGTGCCAACGCCAGATTAATAAAGGGACTAAGCCGAAAAGAAAATGAATGAATAAATGTATGTGTGTGAATGAGTGTGTATGGATGTTTCCCAGTGATGGGTTGCAGCTGGAAGGGCATAAAAAAAAGTTCAACGCACTAGTGTATACTTGAACACTAAGAACAGAAAAAACTACAGCAGCAGTTTTAATTAATTGAAGACCAAATTACTACATTTTTCTATAAAACATCAGCTATACATTCACTGAAATGCAACAGTCCCCCCCATTTGCAGGTTGCATTAGGTTGTCACCACCTTTGCATCGTTCTTTATATGTATACAATACTTAAAGAAAAGTACATCGTAAAGTCAATATACTTACGAGGTTCTTTGCGTGTTGAATATCCTATTGTTACCCCATTATTACCCAAACATTATGGTTTGTTCCTTTGCAATTTATAGAAAAGTACACCGTAAATTCAATATGCTTACGCGGTACTTGTCATGTTGAATATCTGGTTGTTACCCCCTTATTACCAAAGCATTACAGTTTGTTCCCCTTTACCTACACATACGTTCATTATACTTATACTATACGTACAGAAAAGTACACCGTTATTTCACTGTACTTGCACGGTTATTTCCGTGTTGAATATCTGGTTGTTACCCCCTTATTATCCACGCATTACAGTTTGTTCCCTTATACCTACACATACATTCATTATACTTATACTATACGTACAGAAAAGTACACCGTTATTTCACTGTACTTACGCGGTACGTAAAAGAAAGCGTTACCGAGATTTGCTCTGCAGAGGTATCCCATGGCCCATTCTAGACCAGGATGCCAGCAGAGAAGAGAATGTAATTATGTAATAAACTCAGACAAGTTCCTAAACTGTCACTAAAATATCTGTGATTGTGAACAAGAAAAGAATAAACTCAAATTAAACTGTTAAACTTTTAAATTTCAAACAAAGGAGAAGCATATCGGTTTGACTGTACAAGGGAAATACCTTCACACTTGCGGTGCTAAATCATTTGCCATCAGTACGCAGTGGGGTGATCTGCTCTCGGGCTGCGAGTGGGAGAGACTGCTGTACGAGAACTGGGCTGCCTGTCAGTGCTCTGAGGCGGGGGAGGGGCCAACGGCATCACCTGCAGCTCGTTGAGAAGAGTAGGAGTGGTACAGTACGAACACATGAGAGTCTATAAAAATTTCCAGTAACACCCAAAAAAAAGTCACTAGAATTGTCGCTAGTCGCTTTTTTGAAAATTTGTTGCTAGGGGGGTCTGAAAAGTCACTAAATATAGCGACAAAGTTGCTATGTTGGCAACACTGGCAAAATGCTAGCAGACATCTGTAGCTTCATTCACTCTCTGCCTCTTTGCCCTTATTTATGGCAAACAAAATGGCGACGGTTGGCCACGCCTACTTGTTACTTCATTTGCGCTTTTCAGAAACCTATGGGTGACGTCACTGATACTACGTTTATATCTTTTACAGTCTATGAGTATTACATTAAACAATTGGTGAAGTACATTTGTTTGGGCTGGTTATATATTTGAAAAAAAGAGAAAATGATCACTTCAGCGATGACGATGCTCCATTTAAATGGCAGCATATGCAGTCTGACGGTAAGGGTAATTGACTCTCATATGTTGTTTTTTATTCCTGTTAGATCACATTTTTAAATAATCAGTCCAGGAGGTGACGCTGACCAACAAAAGTATTAGACATTAAAAGCAAGTAAAATAGATTAAAACTATCGTTTCAAAGCTGTCCAAATGTGACTGTTTAAATGCATCAAACTGCCGACCGGAAGTTCAAAGCATTCTCTTTACGCACGCAAAGCATAATGGGTAATTTTGCTCTCTATGAAAAAGGTCTATAGCTCCACTGTGAAAAAGGCCCAGCTGTTGTATTGACTTTGCCAGCTAAGGAAGTTCAGCCTGCCAGGACTTCCAATTCTATTGTGTAGTCACTGAATCTGCATTCAGATTTGGTTTAGCTCAGATACCAAATCATACCTTAAAAGATTGTAGTGCATAGACTGCTGAGTGAATCACAACCAGCAAACATTGGTCCGACAGCAACATCATCTCCCTAGCCAAAAGTCGTGGTTGGATGGAACAAATGCACAACATGTTCTAAAATGCTTTAATATATGCTTGTATACATAAGCACATGTCTATATTTGAATGGGGTTGCGTATATTTAGAATTTTATGTAAGCATGATACACTGAAACTTGAAAACGTGTGGTATTAGTAATATTTCACCATGTGAGGTATTGTAAAGCTTTGTATTAACTTGGATGTTTGGTCAAGTAGACTTAATTTGTTTCATTATGTGGGTATTATACATGCCTTGTCACCGGCTCGGTCCCAGCCATTCCCCTCGCTGACCAGCAGAGGTCACTATCACCGGCTTTCTAGAACTTCATCACCCAGAATTCCCCGTATCGGGCACTAATTTCCTTGCACCTGATCGCAATACACTCACACACATTTAAGCAGCTCTCACACACCTCTCAGTGCGAAGTCTTGTTTTGCCTAGCATACATCTCTGAGCGTTTATCCTGTATTCTGATTGTCTTCTCGTTGCCAACCCGGACTGTTTATCGACCTTGTTTCATATTGCCGCCTGCCCTTATTCTAGCCTGTCCTTTGTCATTGATCCTTTGCTGCCAGTCCCAACATCTGCCTGTACCTTGATGCTGAATGTATGTTGCCAATCCTTGACCACCTTTGCTCTACCTTTGCACTTGAGTATCAAGAACTTTGCTATCTATTTGCTGTTTGTCAGTTGTTTAATAAACGTACTGCATATGGATCCCTCCTTGTCAGATCATTCATTACATCCCTATAGATACATAAAAATTTCTTACCACCAACATCCAGTGATGATGCTTGCAATATCCCCAGAATAATCTTGTGTGTCATTGGGTCAATCTGAAAGCACTCAGATAAATATCATTCTTAGTTACTTGAAAAAACACAATCTGTATCTTTACAAAATGTGAATTACAATGAAGTGCATACCTTCTCTCTTCTCTGTTTCCTCTGCCAGATTTAGTTTAAACAGTTTTTTAAAGCTGTTTTTTTCTGCATGGTGGTGGTTGTATTTGTACTAGCATCTTCAAATTTGCATTGATGACCTAAGAAATTTATTCTCAAAGGTTATATTTCATTTAAAAATATCAGCTATAATATTTCTGTTGTGTCAGTAAAAGTCTTTGCATGACAACACAGTGTGTCACTGCTGAAATATGCATTATGGAGGGGAAAGTGATCATAATGGAAACAGGCATACCTCACTCTCAAGCTTCTTGTTGGGGGCAGTATTTTCAATATCCAATAAAAATGTTTATATGGGCCAATTTTCGCCGAAAGTACATGCACACATTTACCCTTTCAACAATAGGAAAAAAAATATCCTAGCTATCCTAGCTAGGAACACCTTCAGGAAAAGTAAATTTATAATTATATCATTTTTCTTTTTAGTATAGTATAAATATTTTTGTAGGCCAATAGAGTACATACATTTTTCAACTGAAGTGTGTTTTGAAGTTCGTGAGCTGGTTACTGGTGCCAGGGTACGGTGAGGCTTGTACTCCTATGGTTGCTCGAGAGGCTGGGCCCGATGAGGCTTGTGCACCAGGGATGGTTGGTAAGGCTAGTGTTCAAGATAATGCTGGTAAAGCTTGTGCCCCGGATGATGCTGAAACTGGTGCCAAAAGGATGCAGGAGAGGCAGGAGGTGGTGAGGCTGGTGCCCGAGAGGAGGTCGGTGAGGCTGGTGCCTGAAAGGATGCAGGAGAGGCAGGAGGTGGTGAGGCTGGTGTCCAAGAGGATGTCAGTGAGGCTGGTGCCCGAAAGGATTCAGGAGAGGCAGGAGGTGGTGAGGCTGGTGCCCAAGAGGTTGCAGGAGAGGCAAGAGGTGGTGAGGCTGGTGCCCGAGAGGTTGCAGGAGAGCCAGGAGGTGGTGAGGCTCGTGCCCAAGAGTGGTAGTGAAGCTGGTGCTGTTGTGGTCATGGGTTTAATTTAATGCTGGATTCTGGGTAGCTTTGTAATTGCAACTTTTAGGTGGTCTACATTCATTTTTTTTAAACTACACCATCCTCACCTTCCAGATCAACACTTTTACTCTCTAGCTAGCACCACCACAGTGAAAGGGCCATAGAAGTTAGCTTCCAGCTAGCCACCCTTTCTTGCAGACATTGACCCTTTTTTGAAAGCAGGTTTAGAAAAATCGGTAACGCTTTCTTTTACAACCCACAAAGTACCGTGTAAGTACAGTGAAATAACGGTGTACTTTTCTGTACTTATAGTATAAGTATAGTGAAAGTATGTGTAGGTATAAGGGAACAAACTGTAATGTTTGGGTAATAAGAGGGTAACAACCAGATATTCAACACGCAAAGTACCGCGTAAGTATATTGAATTTACGGTGTACTTTTCTATAAATTGCAAAGGAACAAACCATAATGTTTGGGTAATAAGGGGGTAACAGTAAGATAATCAACACGCAAAGAACCGTGCAAGTATATTGACCTTACGATGTACTTTTCTACAAATTGCAAAGGAACAAACCATAATGTTTGGGTAATAAGGGGGTAACAATAATATACTAAACACGCATAGTACCGTGTAAGTATATTGACTTTATGATGTACTTTTCTTTAAGTATTGTACACATATAAAGAATTGTACAAGGGTGGTGACAACCTAATGCAACCTGCAAACACCTGCGTAAGCGCAATAATAATAGTACCCTTATTTTGGGGTTTTTATATGGGGTGTTTAATAAATAAAAGGTTTACAACCCGTGAAATTATGAAACCTTATTAGGCCTATATACTGTATGTATTTTAAATCTGCAATTCAATATAAAAATATATTTCTATACACAACTTACCTTATGAATGTTTCCTCGTCGATCTCACCACGGCCAGCAATGTCTCAACATCACTATCAACAAATAACTTTGCATGATATAGCTAGGCCTACCGTCAGGATTCAGTGCGAATTAAAACATGCTAGCATTACTGCTGTTTGCAGGAGGGGGAGGGGTGGAGGTCTTACTGTTCAAATATACACTTGTGCGTTGAAGTCCAGCTTCTTTCCTCCTTGTTCTCTGTGTTTAATGGTAAATACAGTATTTGTTCCCCCCTTGTTCCCTGTACCTAAAGGGTAAATACCACATTTGCGGGTTGTAAATTAAAGTGAAGCATTGTTCCCTTCTTGTTCCCCCCTTGCTCCCTGTAGTTAAAGGGTAAATACACATTTGCGGGTTGTAAATTAAAGTGAAGCATTGTTCCCTTCTTGTTCCCCCCTTGTTCCCCGTAGTTAAAGGGTAAATACACATTTGTTCCTCCCTTTTTCCCTGTAGTTTACAGGGTAACTCTTGAAGGTAGTGAAATAAATATACAAACACACAATATATTTCTTTACTTTGTAACCTTTATTTTACTAAATAGGGATTTTAAAACACTTCATCTTAATCAAACATGGTCTCGTCTATCATTGCCTATACTCATTCATTCATTTTCTTTTCGGCTTAGTCCCTTTATTAATCTGGGGTTGCCACAGCGGAATGAACCGCCAACTTGTTGTTTTACGCAGAGGATGCCCTTCCAGCTGCAACCCACCACTGGGAAACATCCATATAGACTCATTCACACACATACACTACGGACAATTTTAGCTTACCCAATGTCACCACATGTTTTTGGACTTGTGGGGGAAACCGGAGCACCCGGAGGAAACCCACGCTAACACGGGGAGAACATGCAAACTCCACACAGAAATGCCAACTGACCCAGCCGGGGCTCGAACCAGCAACTTTCTTGCTGTGAGGCGATTGTGCTACCCACTGTGCCACCGTACTGCCCTGCCTATACTCAAACAACAAAATAACACATTATTTCCTTCCCCCTTTTTCTGGCATCTCTTGCTTGGCTTCTTTTTTTCTGCTCTTCTTTGTAGCTTCCACTGAGGACTCTGATGGTGAGTGGCTGATGGAATCCCATGGGTCTTGCTGCTCTGCATTTAATATAAAAAATATGAATAGATATAACGGCTTTTAGCAAGCTATACATGTTCCTTTTGCTGTTTAATATGTGTGTGTGTGTTGGTTGTCCAACAATTTCACACACTAAACATTTACAGATACCACCATATGGATACTATAATTTACTATCAAACAAAACTACTATCATCAGACCATATGGGAAATTGTGATATTTTATAGTGATAATAATTAAAGCGCAGAGGGGAAAAATTTAAATGTACGTGCAGGCATTATAGACTTTTAAGTAAAGATTATTTGCAGTTCAGTATATATTTAAATTCTGTGTTACTTAGTAAATGGTGTAAATTTTAGGTTTTGGGTGAACTACCCCTATGGTTAGTTTTTGATTAAGTACATGTCTTAACCCATCATTAGTCCTTAATAAAGTAATAGATTACATAATAGTATGGTTGATGATGTACTGTTATGGACCCTTTTCACATTTCCGGGTTTCTCAGCAGCAAATGCAGTGAATGGGAAAGTACAACACATATTTTTCGTCTTCTTTTCTCAAATGAAATAAAAACTTTCCGATGGTGTTTTCTCGACATTTAGAAAAAGAAAATAATAGTGTGTAACTGATAACAGCAGCAAGAAGAGAGAATAACATCTAATTTACTGTCCTGCCCATAGACACTATTTGAAACACCTCGCATATGTAATTATATGCAAACATTATGTAATACATACATAAATAAATACAAATAAATAGTATTTATAAAAGATTAAATATTAAAAACTCAAGGATTTCAGATGCTGATGACTGTTAAACTCGTCATAACAGTATTGTGAAAATAGTAGAATGGTTAATAAATAGGAACAAACATCAGATAGAAACAAAAAACCTAAACAAACACTTCTATGGACATAATGTCATAAAAATACGTGTTTTATTTACCTCGCGCTGCCATCCTCGTACTGCCGTGGACAAGAAATTCTGGATTTGAATCGATTCGTCAACAGACCGATCAGTGTGACATCAAAGTATCGCGACAACAGCAGACAGCTACGTGTGCATTTCAGTCCATCTCGCGGTATTTTATCACTTCAGGTAAACGCCTACTGATTCGTTGATTCAAACGAGTTGTGAATCAAGTAGCCTCTAAAGATCCGAATCAGACTGCAGTACCACGAGGCACGAGGTTTTGCTCAGACTTTTGGGGCGTTTGGAATGGCTTCGTCTCGTCACCATGTAACACATGTAAGTAAATCGTTGTTAGTAAATAAAAGCCACTGTCACGATTAGAAATTGTGCATTAACCAGATTATATTTATTTTATTTTCCATTAGTTTTAGCGTAACGTTAACGTTAGTTCATGCCCGAATCTAAACGGCCAGCAGCGAATATTTACCAATGTTTACTGTTGTTTACATTGTTTTTTTTGCACATCTTAGAGATGTTGCCAAAGTTCTTCTGGATTTAGTTTTTTCTCAGTTTCTTCATGTCATTCCAGACAGACTGGATGATGATCAGATCAGATCTCTGTGTGTGTGGAGCACTGGCTGTTGTCAGACTCAGTGTGCAGACAATAATCTCACTGTATACGTTAATTAAAGCTAATGAAATAATATTTGGAAATGTAAATTGATATTTCAAACTGACTTTTTTTTACCCAGAAATTACTAGTAGCCTAAGACTTGCACAGTAGCCTACTGTACATTTAAATTTTTCCCCTCTGCGCTTTAATTATTATCACTATAAAATATCACAATTTCCCATATGGTCTGATGATAGTAGTTTTGTTTGATAGTAAATTATAGTATCCATATGGTGGTATCTGTAAATGTTTAGTGTGTGAAATTGTTGGACAACCAACACACACACACACACACATATTAAACAGCAAAAGGAACATGTATAGCTTGCTAAAAGCCGTTATATCTATTCATATTTTTTATATTAAATGCAGAGCAGCAAGACCCATGGGATTCCATCAGCCACTCACCATCAGAGTCCTCAGTGGAAGCTACGAAGAAGAGCAGAAAAAAAGGAGCCAAGCAAGAGATGCCAGAAAAAGGGGGAAGGAAATAATGTGTTATTTTGTTGTTTGGGTATAGGCAGGGCAGTATGGTGGCACAGTGGGTAGCACAATCGCCTCACAGCAAGAAAGTCGCTGGTTCGAGCCCCGGCTGGGTCAGTTGGCATTTCTGTGTGGAGTTTGCATGTTCTCCCCGTGTTAGCGTGGGTTTCCTCCGGGTGTTCCGGTTTCCCCCACAAGTCCAAAAACATGTGGTGACATTGGGTAAGCTAAAATTGTCTGTAGTGTATGTGTGTGAATGAGTCTATATGGATGTTTCCCAGTGATGGGTTGCAGCTGGAAGGGCATCCTCTGCGTAAAACAACAAGTTGGCGGTTCATTCCGCTGTGGCAACCCCAGATTAATAAAGGGACTAAGCCGAAAAGAAAATGAATGAATGAGTATAGGCAATGATAGACGAGACCATGTTTGATTAAGATGAAGTGTTTTAAAATCCCTATTTAGTAAAATAAAGGTTACAAAGTAAAGAAATATATTGTGTGTTTGTATATTTATTTCACTACCTTCAAGAGTTACCCTGTAAACTACAGGGAAAAAGGGAGGAACAAATGTGTATTTACCCTTTAACTACGGGGAACAAGGGGGGAACAAGAAGGGAACAATGCTTCACTTTAATTAACAACCCGCAAATGTGGTATTTACCCTTTAACTACAGGGAACAAGGGGGGGAACAAGGTGGGAACAATGCTTCACTTTAATTTACAACCCGCAAATGTGGTATTTACCCTTTAACTACAGGGAACAAGGGGGGGAACAAGAAGGGGAACAATGCTTCACTTTAATTTACAACCCGCAAATGTGGTATTTACCCTTTAACTACAGGGAACAAGGGGGGGAACAAGGTGGGAACAATGCTTCACTTTAATTTACAACCCGCAAATGTGTATTTACCCTTTAACTACAGGGAACAAGGGGGGAACAAGAAGGGAACAATGCTTCACTTTAATTTACAACCCGCAAATGTGGTATTTACCCTTTAGGTACAGGGAACAAGGGGGGAACAAATACTGTATTTACCATTAAACACAGGGAACAAGGAGGAAAGAAGCTGGACTTCAACGCACAAGTGTATATTTGAACAGTAAGACCTCCACCCCTCCCCCTCCTGCAAACAGCAGTAATGCTAGCATGTTTTAATTCGCACTGAATCCTGACGGTAGGCCTAGCTATATCATGCAAAGTTATTTGTTGATAGTGATGTTGAGACATTGCTGGCCGTGGTGAGATCGACGAGGAAACATTCATGAGGTAAGTTGTGTATAGAAATATATTTTTATATTGAATTGCAGATTTAAAATACATACAGTATATAATAAGGTTTCATAATTTCACGGGTTGTAAACCTTTTATTCATTAAACACCCCATATAAAAACCCCAAAATAAGGGTACTATTATTATTGCGCTTACGCAGGTGTTTGCAGGTTGCATTAGGTTGTCACCTCCCTTGTACAATTCTTTATACGTATAAAATACTTAAAGAAAAGTACATCGTAAAGTCAATATACTTGCACGGTTCTTTGCGTGTTGATTATCTTACTGTTACCCCCTTATTACCCAAACATTATGGTTTGTTCCTTTGCAATTTATAGAAAAGTACACCGTAAATTCAATATACTTACGCGGTACTTTGCGTGTTGAATATCTGGTTGTTACTAGGGTTGCCACCCGTCCTTTAAAATACGGAATCGTCCCGTATTTGAGGATGAAATTGCGCGTCCCGTTTTTAATCAATACGGGACGGGTTTTGTCCTGTATTTGTATCTTTTTTAAGTAGCTTTTCATGCAAATCATTCCACACGCATTTTATGAAGATGCCTCATTTCCTACTTTTGATTGGGTAATACTTGATGTTATCGTTAGTTTGATTGGTCTTTGTCCAGTGAGGAGGGCGTGTCTTTTAAGCAGAGTCTGTCAAGTGACAAGAGTAGCCTACTAGCCTAATGGCAGATGCTTCTCCAGGTAACCCCCGCGTAAAGTTTCAGAGTTTAAACGCAAGCGGCTGCAAAATACCGCAGAGAGTGGGAGTAAAGAAATACCTGGCTGCAGAGAGGTAGAAATTGTTTTCAAGCCAATTGCACGATTAGTCGGAGAGCGTTCTCTGTGGCTCATGCGGGACGTGCGACAACATGCCTCATAAGAGTAGCATTCCCGCAATGACGGAGCTCTTCTTCCAGTCTGTGAAAATCTAGCTGGAGTCATTTTTTTTGTAATTGACTGTTTTCAACATAAAATAAAGAACAGTCTGTGAAAATAAATGTATTTAACATAAATATATGTATTTAATATTAACTGATTAAAACCATGTCAACAACTGAAATGAATGGCTACAATCAAACTTTCTCTCAGAATTAGATTTGGCCTGGTTTTCACACACTGGGTCACAAATTGTAATTTGTAAATATTCTGTAAATTCAATGTAGGCTAAGTGGATTACATTCCAATGTAATATTATGATTTGCTTGTTAAGATTAAGTCAGGCACATAAGAATTAATTTATTACATGAAACATTACATTTAATACATTAAAAAACAACATAATGCCCATGTAAAGAAAGTAAACTAGTAAATTGCAACTTTCCAAATTTTTAAATTAGAAATAGGCTATTTTTACTTTACTAGCTAATGTCTGTAGCTAGTTTATGTATGTGCTGTTTCCATGTTTGAATAGGTTTTACTGCAAATAATGACAAATATTTTAGCCAAAATCTGTTATCAATACCAGCCTTTAAAATTAGGTTCATTAGTATTTTCTCCTCTCCTATAGGTTACAGCAGCTGAGTTAACACATGTGTACCACACTATTAAAAATAACACCAGCTATAACAGTGCTGCAGAGTTGTAAAAGAGAAAGACTGACTGCATCTGATCTGTTTAAACAGATTTCAATAAAAGACAGTTTATTTTAATGTCCAAGTGTTCATACTTTCTTGAAAACATATTTGGCATGCTATTGGGCCTGTGATTGGGGATGTGGCCCCCGCTACAGTATGCGTCCCTTATTTTTTTGTATTAAAAGTGGTAACCCTAGTTGTTACCCTCTTATTACCCAAACATTACAGTTTGTTCCCTTATACCTACACATACTTTCACTATACCTATACTATAAGTACAGAAAAGTACACCGTTATTTCACTGTACTTACGCGGTACTTTGCGGGTTGTAAAAGAAAGCGTTACCGAAAAATCTTGCTTAATTTGCCTCTGTGTGGTCTCTGACTGTTACATTTTATGTCTTTTGAGACTGCTTTCTCGCTCCCAACAACCTCAACACTGCTTTCTACCTGTAAACACATATTTGTTATGTTTTCTCTGTGACCCATGTGTGGGTGTGAACTGAAGTAAACATTCAGAAGATGTCTACTGAGGAGCCAGAAAAAAGTTGCAAAATGTAGTTAATCCCTCAAAACATTTAATCCATGCTTTAAAACCTAGTTATTGTGTCACTAATTTGGCCAAGGCCAAGTGTATTTGTCTTCATGTGAGCCACACTGCTCAAAATGATAACTTGTTTTTTCACCATGATAGTCCACCATGGAAATTAAGGTTTAACAAATAGGATATTTGTTGAAAAGAGTCAATAGGACATATAAAAAATAAATACATAAATGAACATTTGTATTCATACAGTACATTTTTTGTGTAAAAAAGTATTACATGCAAAGTGCAATCTTGCTTGTCCAATTACTCTATTGTATATTTCCTATTTCTTATGTTGCCACAAATACAAAAAAAACTTCTTGCAATTGCTCTTTCACAAGCATGTTACTGCAGTTCAGGATTGTGAATGTAGTGACGTAGAGATTGTGTTGTGGGCAACCTCTCTCTCTCTCTCTCTCTCTCTCTCTGTCAGAGTGCATGCTGGGAGTTGCGTGGTGAGAGTGAGTGTGTTTGTGACTTGAGTGCTAAAAAAATTTTCTATCTATTTTCTATTCTTTTCTTGTATGTTTATTTAGTTTTGTGTGTGTGTAGAATTGTTTTGGCTGTTTGCGCGTTTGGTGGTATTTACGCTGGCAACCAGCATTGTGCTGGGAGGCATGACGAATCAAAACACCATGAGTTTTGAAAGTTTAACCCGCCGTCACGGCATAAAGGTAGAATCTAAAATCAGCGTGGAACAGTGTTGTTTAGCGGTGGGTGAAATCGTAGGACATGAAAATATTGTTTTGGCATCGCGAATTAACAGTGCAGTTGTTTTGTTTCTGAGTTCAATTGAAAAAGAAAATACAGCTGTACAAAGTGGTGTAGTACTAAATGGATCACTAGTGCCTGTTCTACCCTTGAGTAGTCCGTCTAAAAAGGTTATACTTTCCAATGTACCACCTTTTATCAAAGATGAGATACTTGTGCAGGAATTATCACGTTATGAAAACTGGTTTCACCGATCAAAAAAATCCCTTTAGGGTGCAAGTCACCATTAGTAAAACACTTGATCTCCTTCATGGTGCTGAAAAGTGGCATTGATGAGATCGATTCAGTCTTTAAGTTTAAAGTTGTAGGGTTTGATTACACGGTGTTTGCAACATCTGATACTGCTATTAAATGTTTTTATTGCAATAAAATCGGGCATCTTCTCCGCGATTGTCCCGATAAAACAGATTATGTCACTGGTATGAGCGCAAATTCGTATCGTGCAGACTCCGTTCAATCCCCGGTGGACATCGAGTGTGATGCGGAGGGCGCGAGTGCAGCTCCCAAAATAGCAGAACTAGAGCCGAGTAAAGTCAAGTCTTATGCAAAGGTTGTAACTAAGACTCGTAAAAATAACACCCCTCTGTTGTCTGATAATCCGTCGGATAACTCTGAAAATATTGTGACAGATGCTGATGACATGGATGTTGTTGACAATATTGTTGACCTTGAGAAAGAACAATCTGTCTTTAAAATCCCAATAAAAAGAAAGAAAAAAAGTTGTGGCAAAGCTTTTAAGCAAGTCAGAAAAAATTATGATGGCAATAGAGAAGTTCTGACAGTGATAGAGATTCCACTGATTCAAATTGGACTCAGGTTTCCAATCTGTCTTCTAATTCTCAAAATGAAAACTTGAGTTGTTTGTATAGAGCTGAAGACATTACCAAGTTTTTGCAAGAAACAAAAGGAATGAAAGGAGTGGAAGTTGAAGATTATTTTCCTGATCGAAAACAGTTCATTCATGATGTGAAACATCTAACAAAAGAAAGAGCCTTTGAAGATCTAGAGGTTTTCCGTCTTAGAAAGTTTGTGAACAAACTGAAGAAAAAAATGGCCGAAGAGTTTTACAACAATTAACAATTAGTTTTAAGTCATAATTCGTCTATTAGTGGAGGGGTGGCTGTGCTGTTTTCAAAACATTTTTTACCTGTATCATGTGAAGTAGAAGAAATTATTTGTGGTTGATTTTTAAAAATTAGAGTTAAATTTGAAAATATTACCATGGTGTTAAGACTATTTTGCAAATTACAAAGGTACAATACAACCAAACTAATGTCCCATATAAAAATATACTCTTACCATGTATGTTTAAGAATATTTTAATCAGGGCTCTGAACCGGTTCAAGGAACGGAAACGAATGACATTTTGCAGGAACAGAAACAAAAAAAACGAAAATAAGATCAACTTTAATCGTTCTGAACAGAAACGTTTACAGTTAACTGGTTAATAACATTATTTTATCGTTCTCTTTATTAAATGAATTTGGGAGACAAAAGGCATTTATTTAAATCATTTGTTCAAATGCGATGGTGGCACATACAATACAATACAATAACTGAATATGCAAAATGATCCGCATAATGATCACAGTGAATGAGGTAAGCGTTCATTTTTATATAAACTATAAATGTCTGGCCGTGATGCATCTATAAAAAGATAAAATAGCTTGAAACACTTTAATATTTTAGAGGAAGTATATGTAAAGTTTGCACAACCAATGTTTGGTCTTATTAACCCATAATTAAACGTCATGTAGTCTACTTTTTGATTACTTGACCCGCGGATTGACGGCAGCACCAGCGGACATAAACGAGATCTATGCATAACAGGGTTTTATGTGTCCCCAATATGCAAAGTCAAGAGAGTGCACGACTCCATAAGGTAACGTAAACTACACACACTTGATTATGTAAGGTGTGAAATCGAGGACGCGTCTCACAGCGCAAAGCATAATTTATTAAATGTCCATGCTTAATCGGTCATTGATAAGGTCTATCGGTTTAAAAGGGTTACCGACAATAAATTGATCGAGTAATCTTTAGCATCCCAAGTTTAATCAATTGTAAAAGTAGTGGCAATGTTATTAAAAGACACACACAATCTATCAATTAATCTATCCAATATAGGGCTCTAGACTAACTTTTTGCCTTGGTGCGCCTTTTTTCTTAGATGCACCACACATTGAAATAAATGTATACAATTTTATATTCATATTAAAGATAAATAAGGCAAGAAAATGAGAATGATACTTTTTATATTTTTACACCAACAAAAATATTTTGTGGTATGCACTTGTTTAATAAAAATCTTTGTAATTGTAACATTTAACATGCAATAAACTGCCATCAAAAAACCCTAAACCACATAATCTTTTGTATTTACAAGTAAAATTAAGTTTTATACTCTGCCTATGCCTAAATCAAAAAAGCACTAAATTATTTATAAATTACACTAATTAAACTAAATAACTATATATTACGCTAAATAACTAAAATAGGTTATGAAATCTTATTCTCTGATTAAAACAAAAGTGATTTAGCAATGCCGCACCACTGACACCAGAAACCCCAGTGAGCACTTTTTCCAAAGTTATGCCTTTCTTATTTACTCTTAATTACTGTGGGGGAAACCGGAGCACCCGGAGGAAACCCACGTAAACACAGGGAGAACATGCAATCCCCACACAGAAACACCAACTGACCCAGCTGAGGCTCGAACCAGTGACCTCCTTGCTGTCAGGCGAACGTGCTACCCACTGCACCGCCGTGCAGCCTATGTCTGAATTTGTAGAATTAAAAAAACGGTATGCGAGAAGTATCCGGATGACCTATTACTTACGGTGAGATTCTGAAGTGTGCATCTGATGCACGCTATGCTATCCCATGATACACTGTAAGAGAATTTATGAATAAGAGTGAAGCGACGCAACTGACACGGGTAGGTCATGTGAGCATGACAAAATGGCAGATGTAGTAGCCTACGTCCGAATTCTATTCTTACTACTCACTTTCATACTGTTCAGAACTTACTTTTCTTATGGTCGAGTAGTAAATTCAAATTCAAATGCAGCACCTTCTCAGTAGTAGGTTATTTTGGACGCAGCATTAGTAAAATGTCATCTCAAATGTTAGCAGCTTAGTTACTCAAGTATACTTTGTGTGCAGAAGAGCTTAAATATTAAAATACACACAGCAAAACCTTCAGTATAGAATTTACAGTGTTCCATGCTCCAGAGTTCTATGTTGAGTGTTGATTATAGTGTTTATTTAAATGTTTTTAATACTTGTATTGTCAAAAATGTCCAAAATATAGAGTTGTTTTTCAGTGCTCCATTAATGAACATTCACAGACAGTTCATTTTTTTCAAGCCCCACCCTCAATCATTTCTGGTTTACAAGCATGAAGCGGGGAAATCAGATTTGACCTTAAGAGATAGAGGCATCCAATTATGATATTTTGTTTGCAACAAATCTATAACAATGGGAAAATGCTTTCAGTATAAGTTTGTAATATAATTTGGCTGTTTGATATGATAACCAAACTGCCGTTACTGAGCAAATTAAATCAGCTGGACAGCTACTAGTTCATCGTGGTACAGTTTCAATGATTTAATTAAACCAGTTTTTAGTGTAAATGTTTGGTTTGAGTTGAAACATCATTTTGAGGTTTGTGATGAGAATATGACTCTATCGTAGTGCATGTAATGTCAGTGTCTTTTTAAACACTTTAGCTCCCCAGCAAATGCAGTATACATTTTAAAATGAATGATGCATTCTATAGGAACAATGGTATGTTTGGTAAAAATTAAATTTCAACTACAAAAATGACCATAACTAACATTAATTAATTAAAAATTACTAACCTTTTAGAGCGAAAATCTTGTCAAGTATATGATGAAAAGTGTCTTTTCTCTCCCTGAACTTTTCTCTCCACTGATTTTGCTTGCATCTTAAGGTTATTCGTCACAGGATCAAAGCAATATTGCGCAATGCATATACTCAATCTTTGCAATCTTTGCTTACTTTATTTCTAAGTTCTAGAAAATTGAAACAGTTTCAGTTCATTTGTCAAAGTTCATTGTAATGTAAATGTCTATGGAGTCAGAAATGACTCAAAAGAAATTTATGCAAAAGGCACGATGTACACACACGTAGCCAAATTCACGTACATAAAACTAAATTCACGTGCGTAAAATATTTATTTATATTCACAAAAACAATTCACATGCTCAAAATAAAAATACATATTTATAAAATACGTTTCACAAATGCAAAACCCCATTTGCAAGTGTTTAAGAGTGTACAAAAAGTTTTGAATGTTTAAAACTTGCGAGTTCATCCTGAATGAGAATGTGCAAATCCTCTTTCACGTACGACTCTCCCTGGATACGTGTATGTGTATTTTTGAGACTGTCCTGGCAGAAGCAAGCAACTCGTAACCTTTCAGCCAATCAGATGAGAGCTGTATTCGATGTCACCAACTCTGCGCTCCTTTTGCGCAGACGCTTTCTCTCCAGCATGGCGAAAGGAGAAAGAGATGCACAGGCATCAAGCCAGAACTATTAAATCCCCTGACTGTCATTGACTAAAAACTCAATTTACATTATATCTAATGAAAGTAAACAGACTGTTGTTGTGCTTTATTAATATATAGAATATAAATATAATATTAATACTTTTCGGGATCTTTTTCAACACAAATCGGAGCCTCTCGGATCATTTCAAACATGTTTGATGCTGTTCATGATTTTAAATCGGGCCGATCACTGCTCTGATAACCTGCCCTCCAACCTACAGCCGCATCACCGAAGAGAAGAGCTGAGGAGAATCGCGTCAGTTTTAATAAATTCGGTTAGAAGTTTTTTAATACTTATGCTTCATTATCATTATTTATTTAGCTTATTTATTTGTTTGTTTGTTTGTTTGTTTGTTAAATTAGCCACATAACCTTAAGGTTACCTACTAAAACATTGTATCTTAGCCTAATAAAAATAAAATGCTTAGAACTGTGACTTTAGAAATCATTATAGACCTACGTCTAGTTCTCTAAACAGAGAGAGAAAGAGATTTTTTACAGAGAGAGATTTTACACATTGCAGAGAATTATATTTTTGTACACTAGTTAGGCCTACTAATCTATACTAATCCAACAGATAACAATTTCGTTTTGTCTATCCTAATAACCATCCAACATGTTTTCAAATTGGGGAAGAGAATAAAATTTCAAAACCCAATAAGCAGCTTTGAAAGGCTTGTGAGCGTGTTTATATGGCCAGTGTATTTTTTTAAATTTTTATTAATTCATTCATTTTTAATTTTGAAAGGAATATAATGTAACTGAACTTACTATTTGAACGCATCCGTTTGCTGGATCCTTGGACAGAAAAGTTTACAGGGGTTCACTGGTTTGAGAAATTTCTGATCGTAAAAAACTGCTTCTTTTTATTTGTAAGGTATTGTTTTCGTTATTGTGGTGCGGGTTATGGAGCGGGCACAGGCGCATCAGGCTCAATCATCGAAGGTATTCACGGTCCTGACTGCATCATAACTGTGACATTTATTCACATATGACTGGATGTGGAGGACTGTCATGATTTTGACTACTGCAAGACACTACTGAATGATCAGAGAAGATTTAGAAGTGGGTACTCAAAGCCGCCTTTTAAAGAATTAAGTAGCCTATACAGCTGCGTAAACCCGTCCTCGCGGGTTGCTTGCGTTATACCCTCCACTACATCACTAACTGTCATTTTTGATTGCGACTTGTAAAAAGCATGTACGTCCTCATCCTTTTTATGAGCCATTTTCCGAAGCTTTAAAAGCACCATATATAAATTGAATGCCGCAATAGAAACCTGACTTTTCATTTAACAAACACTTTATTCGCGACAGCCAATTCATAAGTCATTTCCTTTGAAATTACTTTTGGTGCAATAAATAATCCTGAATAGTTGAAAGTGTTAAAATATTCTTTAAATGTATTTTATAACTATGACAATTGCACCAAAGTTGTGCTTTTGTAAAATAGAGAAAATAAACAAGATGCGCTTTCTGCAGTCTCATGCAGCCTCCGTGAAATATAGTGCGTCACAGCAATGAACCGGCTACTTGACATGAAAAGAAATTCATTGAAACCTTCAAATGTCTGCACCGTCGGCAATCTTCATCTTTTCAGCCTACAATGACTGAGAGTAATGCTGCCCTATATTCTATTAACAATTAATTAAAATGTTTTCTTTTTGCCCAACACATTCATAATCATTACTTTTGCCAGTGCAAGCTTAGGTAGGCTATATATAGGTATATTATAGGTGTAGGTATATTATATTCTGCATCTATATTTAGGTGTGCCAGATGCCACTGTGAGTGGCACTGGCACACCCGTGGCTACGCCCCTGACAGAGACCAATAACTGCAGACGGGTTAAGTTGCATTCAGTGAATAATATTTTTCTGCACTTATTATATGTGCAACAGGTAATAATTTCTCATTTAAACATAAACATTTCAAACACAGCACAGCCATCACAGCAAAATGAAGAGAAATGGACATACTGCGCATTTGGACATATTGCGCATATCAACATGAAACATTTCTTCATTCTGCAGGCTATCCACTCCCTGCATGTCATAGCCTACCCTGATAAACATGCAAAATGTCTATTATTATTTATTATTATATATTGCATGAAACGAAAGTTTGTGTGAGAGAGAAATGAACAGAAAATCGCGGCTCATCTTGAGTGCGTGCGTTTATTTATTTTTATATGTAACTGCCAGGGACAGCTATGCAAACTCGGAAAAAAGAAGATTAGTGACAGTTGGTCAAATATTATCATAATAATAATATTAATAATAATATCAATAATAATAATAATGATAATAATAATAAGTAACTATTAGTAAGTTACCGAGTTATATATTGCGTCGGTTTTAACATAGCCTATATATACTGTATATATATAAGCTAAAAGTAATAATAATAGTAAGTAATAGTAATAAACTTAAATTATTATAATGATTTCTAAAATCACAGTTTATTGGTTATATTATATTTTTATAATATTATATTTTTATATGGTGCTTTTAAAGCTTCGGAAAATGGCTCATAAAAAGGATGAGGACATAAATGCTTTTTACAAGTTGCAATCAAAAATGACAGTGGTGTAGTGGAGGGTATAACGCAAGCAACCCGCGAGGACGGGTTTACGCAGCTGTATAGGCTACTTAATTCTTTAAAAGGCGGCTTTGAGTACCCACTTCTAAATCTCCTCTGATCATTCAGTAGTGTCTTGCAGTAGTCAAAATCATGACAGTCCACCACATCCAGTCATATGTGATTAAATGTCACAGTTATGATGCAGTCAGGACCGTGAATACGTTCGATGATTGAGCCTGATGCGCCTGTGCCCGCTACATAACCCGCACTGCAATAACGAAAACAATACCTTACAAATAAAAAGAAGCAGTTTTTTTACAATCAGAAATTTCTCAAACCAATAAACCCCTGTAAACTTTTCTGTCCAAGGATCCAGCAAACGGATGCGTTCAAATAGTAAGTTCAAAACATCTCTGATACAGAGAAAATCAAGCATTTTTGTTTGTCAATTTAAACCATTTATAAATATATTTTTGTACCTTTTTCCAATTGTTTCATTACATTCAGTTCTATTTTATTCCTTTCAAAATTAAAAATGATTTAATTAATAAAAAAATAAAAAAATACATTGGCCATATACTGTACACACGCTCACAAGCCTTTCAAAACTGCTTATTGGGTTTTGAAATTTCATTCTCTTCCCCAATTTGAAAACATGTTGGATGGTTATTAGGATAGACAAAACGAAATTGTTATCTGTTGGATTAGTAGGCCTAACTAGTGTACAAAAATATAATTCTCTGCGATGTGTAAAATCTCTCTCTGTAAAAAATCTCTTTCTCTCTCTGTTTAGAGAACTAGACGTAGGTCTATAATAATTTCTAAAGTCACAGTTCTAAGCATTTTATTTTTATTAGGCTAAGATACAATGTTTTAGTAGGTAACCTTAAGGTTATGTGGCTAATTTAACAAACAAACAAACAAATAAATAAGCTAAATAAATAATGATAATGAAGCATAAGTATTAAAAAACTTCTAACCGAATTTATTAAAACTGACGCGATTCTCCTCAGCTCTTCTCTTCGGTGATGCGGCTGTAGGTTGTAGGGCAGGTTATCAGAGCAGTGATCAGCCCGATTTAAAATCATGAACAGCATCAAACATGTTTGAAATGATCCGAGAGGCTCCGATTTGTGTTGAAAAAGATCCCGAAAAGTATTAATATTATATTTATATTCTATATATTACTAAAGCACAACAACAGTCTGTTTACTTTCATTAGATATAATGTAAATTAAGCTTTTAGTCAATGACAGTCAGGGGATTTAATAGTTCTGGCTTGAAGCCTGTGCATCTCTTTCTCCCTTTTGCCATGCTGGAGAGAAAGCGTCTGCGCATAAGGAGCGCAGAGTCGGTGACATCGAATACAGCTCTCATCTGATTGGCTGAAAGGTTACGAGTTGCTTGCTTCTGCCAGGACAGTCTCAAAAATACACACACACGTATCCAGGGAGAGTCGTACGTGAAAGAGGATTTGCACATTCTTATTCAGGATGAACTCGCAAGTTTTAAACATTCAAAACGTTTTGTACACTCTTATACACTTGCAAATGGGGTTTTGCATTTGTGAAACGTATTTTATGAATATGTATTTTTATTTGAGCACGTGAATTGTTTTTGTGAATATAAATAAATATTTTACGCAAGTGAATTTAGTTTTATGCACGTGAATTTGGCTACGCATGTGTACATCGTGTCTTTTGCATGAATTTCTTTTGAGTCATTTCTGACTCCATAATATGTCACTGCTAAAAGTCATAACAATAAAGAGCAACTCCACTGATGTGCACTGATGCACATTCGAGAAGATAAAAAATTATTATAAATCAATACCTCTTGTAACAAAAAGGCAACTAAAACATTGAATGTATGTTTACTATTTGGTGTTTTTGTATAATTTATAATAATATTTATATGTATTCCTGAGTTTATTGTATTTCATTTTAATATGCAATTTGTCCTCATTTTATTAATTTAATCATAGTAAATATATTTGTATTTATATGTACA
Source organism: Danio kyathit (assembly GCA_903798195.1). Lineage (NCBI taxonomy): Eukaryota > Metazoa > Chordata > Actinopteri > Cypriniformes > Danionidae > Danio > Danio kyathit. The sequence continues at coordinate 17,843,804 of LR812530.1, read as the reverse complement.
TGTTAATATGGTAAATATACATTATTTATTTGCTTGTTTTTTCTCTCTCTCTCTTGATTGCAATTGGTATTCCTATGTTATGTGTGGGATTGCAAAACCCTGGCTCTTACAATAGTTTTTAATTTGTGCATTTCCTTAGAATATTATGCACATGCTCAACGTGGGTTTTCTAATTTCGAGTTTGTTTAAGTGTTTGGTTTGGCATGTAATAGTATTTTTTCTGGAAGTAAACTGTGATTGAAAGACACAACTGTCATCAGTTTTATAATCAATATTTCTAGTGATTAGGTAAAGCTGTGTTTTGAATTATTTGAAATGTAAGTTTTTTTTTTATCATTGTGATATTATAAAGGTATATGTTTGATTTAATACTTTTTTTCATATTCTTAATCAAAACTAATATATGTATGTTAAATTGCCTTTGTCTCTTGAGGACAATCATAATTAATTTCTAATATACTTGTAATACAAAAAGTACAATATCAGTAATTAATTATGCAGTTAGTTTATGTGCTAAATTGAAACAGCTTTAGGCATATATATATATATATATATATATATATATATATATATATATAATTTTTTTTTTCACTAGGGCAACCGTAAACCTACTCCTTACAATAATGGAAAAACTATTATTTTTGCTGTACAGTGTGATAAAATCATGCTTTATTGGTGTATGGACCAGCTTAGTAACTGTATCTCTACAAACCTAAATCCTGCTAAACCTAAATACTTCTGGACTTAAAGACATTGTAAAGAATGAATATTATGAAAATGCTTAAACTGTCTTGGTGGTGTATTAGTAAGATTTTGTAAATTGCAGTTTTGATATAAAAATGTGATATTACTGTATTAATTGTATTGTTTTATCTCTGTAGAAACACTTTTTTTACAGTGTAGTAATTGTATGTTTTTCAAAGAAAACAATCTTTTTATTTATTTATTTTTTATTTATTTTACAATAAGCATACTGTGTATTCACAATGCAACACTGTAAAGGTGTTTGACAATGACAATCGAGTAGTTTTTGCTTTGGATATGGTCACAAGAATTTCTGATATCTGATCATGTTAAACAGGTAATTTTTATATCACCAAAAAGCAAGCTATTTTTAATAAATTTCAATAAAAGTGCTGTCAAATCCATGTGTGTACTATACATATTTTATCATCTGAACACAAAAAAAGATATGCTGTACACTATTAGACTGCAATAATTTTGTTTAAAGTATCCAATTGCACCTAATAAAAGGTGTCTGATCAATCTTTGTTCAAAAAATTAGTCCATCTCCTGCAAAAAAAAAAAAAAAAAATGTAAACACAGTCCTGCACCATCAGCACTGCTCTGCCTCAATGAAGTTCTCTTTTTCATAACCCCCAAGATCAACTTCAGCATAGCTGGAATGGCATCCTTGATTCCGAAATTTCATGGAGGGCCAATAATTATTGCCACGGCGCTATAAATAAGAGACAAAAACAATATTTTACAATTATAGCAAACACACACACACACATATGTCGAATTAAACAAAACATTTTTGAGTTTGATCACCTAAGAAAGATAATACATTTAAATTCAAACAAGAAAAAAACTAAAAAATTTCAACTAAACAAAACTTGATTTTTTCTTCTTATAAAGATTTTATTTAATATTTTCCCCCAACATATTAATTTTTGAACTGTGATCTCACATTTTTTGTTGGATTTGTTCCAGTTTTGGTTTTGACTAATATTTTTACATACACAAATATATTATTGTAAAGCATCCTATAGCAATCCTACTTTTTGAAAGCTGGGCACCCCTTTTATAGTGTTTTAACACCAACCCATTTACATGTATATTTATTTAGGCTGTTTTTCAAATGTAAGCTGTTTTTCAAGATTGACAATTTGAAGGTAAAAAATCATTTAAAATATTTAAAGAAATATATAAAAACTAAATGTATAAAAGTAGAAAGTAAAAAATTCTTTTGTAGTGGATCAGGAACATGTGGAAATTCAATTGTGGACATAATTTTCCTTTAATATAAACAATTGCTGGAGCCAGTTAAAGTGTCACTTTTAGCACATTTGTCCAAGCTTATCAGTTAACAAGCAGGGATGGAGACGGTAGTTGCTTTGATCAAGGAATGGGCCATCTGTCTTGTTCACCTGGAGAGCCTTGCAGAAATGGTTCTTGACCATCAAGCTGGCGAGTGCAGCTTACCAACGGGATATCAGCGCAGCCATCCTGCCTCCTCCAGTCAGGAAGTGGTTGGAGGCACCTCTAGGATCCCCAGAGGTAAACGTGGAGATTCAACACCACAGCCACCATGCACTGTTGGATTCAGGAAGTGCAATCACTCTGGTGCATGAGAAAGTTCTAAACCCCTGGGTAAAAAACATCCCTCCCAATAACTTGCATTCATGGTGACACTTGCTATGTGGCTACACGCAGGTTGAACACCACAATGGAAGCTGAGACCTGGCCAGTAGAGGTGGGGATCCTGAAAGGCTTACCGGTCCAGGTGCTGCTGGGAGAAAAAGGATGATGGGGACAAGGATATTCATCCTGCTAGCCAATCCTCTTCCACATTTTTTGTGCTTTACTGTGCCACCCAGTAAAGGGGGAAAATCAGCTACTGGTAGTCTCCAAGACAAAGACGGGGATGATCCTGGAGTTAGCCTATCTGCTGGCAGGTCACTTAGGGGAGATAAATACCATTGAGTGAATCAGAGATCAGTTTCACTGGCCCGGCCTGTAGGTTGAGGTGAAGAAGTACTGCCAGGGTTGCCTGACCTGCCAGCTAACTTCCCCCAGAAAACCTCCCCCATCTATTCATTCCGCTGACATTCATTTGTGTGCCCTTTGAGGGCATTGGAATAGACCTCATGGGGCCAGTTCCAAAGTCAGACCGGGGGTGCAAACACATCCTGATAATCATGGACTACGCCACCCGGTACCCGGAAGCAGACCACCTCAGCAAGGCCAACTCCAAAACCATTGCCAGCAAGCTTTTCCTGCACTCCAGCCCGTTAGGCATACACACTGAAATCTTGATAAACCAGAGTTCTCCATTTATGTCCTGCATTAGGCTGACCTCTGCCAGCTACTGAAAACCAAACAGATCCATCTTCGTCGACCACCCCAGTACCTATGTCCTCATCATGAAATTTAACCAGATCCTAAAGCAAATGCTCCAAAGAGTGGCATTCGAAGACAAGAAATATTGGGACCTACTCCTACCGTATGTTCTCTTTGGAATAAGGGAAGTTCCCCAAGCCTCAACAGGATTCACCCCCTTGAAACTCCTGTTCGGACGCCAATCAAGGGGTCTCGTTGATGTGGCCAAGGAAGCCTAGGAGCAGCAGCCAGCAGCTTATCAGACAGTGATTAAACATGTGCAGGGGGTGAGGGAAAGGACTGACCAGTTCATGCCTATAGTTTAGGAGCACCTGGTGAAAGCCCAACAGTCACAGAACTACAACTGGGTGGCCCAACCATGGGAGTTTCTAGACACCTTCCAGAGACTCATGGACATCATGCTGAGACTCAATGAAGCATACGCCACAGCCTACCTTGATGATGTGGTAATCCACTCTGAGGTATAGGAGGAAGATCTGGAAAGACTTTGGAGGATGCTGTCCAAACTCTGATGGGCTGCACTGACCGCCAACCCCTGACAATATCATCTAGCCTTGTCGGTGGTAAAGTACCTGGGTTTCCGGGTTAGAAGAGGTCTTGTCCAACAGCAGGAATAAAAGGTGACAGCCGTCCAAACAGCTCCCAGACAACTACAAAGACCCAGGTATGATCTTTCTTGGGGTTGGCTGTTGGAAGAGGTCTTGTCCAACAGCAGGGATAAAAGGTGACAGCCATCCAAACAGCTCCCAGACAACTACAAAGACCCAGGTATGATCTTTTCCTCTATATCTGCTCCTGATCTGACCAGGAAGGGGCAACTGGAGAAGGTACACTGAATGGATGAGGTAGAAGAGCACCCCCCTCTCCCCCCACTCCCTTTGATTATTTCAAATGATCGCACCTAAAAAGGCAATTAAAACATACCATGTCCTAAGTTTTTAACAAATGGCTCTTCCATCTTGGCTTTATTTTTCCTATTCACATGACATGTTGTGATGTTGTTCATGTGTCGTTTTCCACATTTTAAGCCCAAGGAACATATAATGTTTTCTTATGTAGAGATACGGAAAACTATCAAATTCAATAGGATGTTCTAATTTTTTTAACATGATAGATAGATAGATAGATAGATAGATAGATAGATAGATAGATAGATAGATAGATAGATAGATAGATAGATAGATAGATCGTGTGCTTACCTGCATGAGGTAGAATGGAGGAGCAACTGTTGGATGTGTGTTAATATAATAGACAGCCAACAAGGTCAAGAACACGAGAAGAATCAGAGCTGCCACTACACCAGCAATGATGGCTGTGTGTTCTGGCACCTCTTCCTCACCTAAAAAAATGTGAGAGTGTGGTTATTGTTAGTCCAAATATCAGAAAATACATATAATTCTTTTAAATAAATACAGGGAGCACAAAAAACACAGATGGATGATTCATGTGAGCATATATGTGAGCATGGTGAATGACAAGCAAAATTGTAATGTTTGTATTAGTGCAAAAGGAAGTGGAAGTGAAGCAGTCAGTGAAGTTTACATTATTTTGTAAACTGATTTCCACTGTAATGAAAATATATAACAAACAAGATTAAATGCAACCATTTTTAAAGAAAAAAAAGGTGATTTATTATAGCTTTTTGACCAAGGGCGTTTCTTTCATTTTTGTCCAAAGCTTGCTTTAAAATGGAACTTGAAACTTGAAAACTTGAACTTGAAAGGTAGGTGGAGTGAGCACGACGACCATTACAAGTTCAAGTGCAGGTGTTTAATGTTACAATAAACCCAGTTGTTAGGGCTGAGGAGCAGGTCAGTAACAATGTGTGGTGCAAGTGTGTATTGTGTACTCCAATGCCCACCATGTCAGATCTGGACCACATTTTGCATGGTCATTCGTGCACAAATGGCTAATAAAATAATTTTCTGTTAGTCTCTTTAGGTTGACTAAATACATGAAATTTACACTTTGGGTCAGAGGACATTTGAGAAAGAACCACCAAATCTATATTCCTGCTTATGCTGTCAGCTCTATTAGAGCAGTTTTCCCCTCTGTGGAATATCCTGGATTTGAATATGCATACTTGTATGATGATTTGTAACCATACATTTTTTTACTATTGCAGATATTAAATACAGTATTCCATGTGCTTGATTGAGCATTTGAAGTTTACCATTAATAACATATTATTGTTATTATTTTATATTACTGTAGATATTATTATGGCTTGAGATTGACAATAAACCAAGCTCTGACTCTTTGGTATTTAAAAAAATATATATGTATTTTGAGAACGTTGGTAAATAATTCCTCCAAAGACCAATATAGTGTGTATACAGTGTGTGTATATATATATATATATATATATATATATATATATATATATATATATATATATATATATATATATATATATACCATCACATCATAATGTGATGAGATCCACTTCTCTTTTAATTTTGTAACGCTACCCTCACATTTTGTGGCACAAAACTAGAGATAATTTCTGATCATTCTTTACCTGTACCTCACCTTTGTCACTTTTACAGTTTCCTGTGCCACCACCAGCTTTGACTTTATGTCAAGGAGTGAGTTCCATATGACGCATTATGACCTGGGCTGTCATATCTGCAGTCTCTCAACACAACACATTGGCTCATCACATAAAGTGCTCAGTACAGTCTAATTGTGTACTGTCCAGGTATTGTTGACCTCTGGGATAACATAGGCCGTCTGTTCGTTGAACCACTGTTGTTTGGAGATGGTTGTCAGACCAATGGTATTACATACCTCCATAAATGGACTGCACTCATTTCCAGTGACAAATACAGCAGCAGGAACAGAAACATTGCATTCCATTAATTCCCCAACTAATGGCTGAGAATGCCACATATAATCATGGCCATCAATGCATTCTGTGGTTACCCTAAGGCCAAATGCACATTCAGTGATTATTGGTGGCCTCACCAAACACTTGCCACAACCCTTCCAATGGCACACACAAAAGAGCTTCAGCAATGACAAATTTTTCTTCATTTTCAATATCACTGACACTTTCATCCTTACTATTAATGCTTCCTTCCCTTGCCAAGTCAAACTTGTCTTCATAATCATGACCCTCATCTATTGATCTTTCTTCCTCAGATTCTTCACCGCCCTCACTACTCTGCAAGTCATCTTGATAAGATGATGGTGCCCTAGCTGAGAACAGGCCTCCCACAGATGTACAATATGACTGGTCATTTTTTACTTCTAGGTTGGTAAGTATTTCATCTGGCAAAATGCCTGTGCAAATGTACTGTTTATTGACTTCCTCTTCTGTTTTCTCTTCAGATGCATCAGTCTGGGTGCCGACACTGACTGTCAGAGGGCAACTGTCTCCAGCTCAATCTTCTCACTAATGTCCTAAACTTCTGGAAATTTGCTGCTAGCCACTAACTTCATCCATATCTGCTTAATCTGCAAACAAATTCTTAGCTTTATATTTACTAAGATGTTGAGTTCTTTCAAAAAAAAAAAAAAGACATTTAAATCCTGAATAGCAAATCATATTAAAATTATATCTATTTTTATTGTGTAATCTTATCAATATTGTCATAATTATTATGAATTATGCATAAATGCTGGGGATGTACATTAAACTTTTATTTATCAGACAAAATGAACAACACCTGATTTATCTATTGTTTTCTTTGCTCTGCACAACATTAATAAATATCTATATTGTATTAATGTAAAGTAAAGTGTAGCATACTATACATCTTTGAACAAGGTTTACTCAGCAAATAGTCTAGTGGGGTTGTATTTACTGTCTTTTTGTATTCTATTATATTTTTAATATTCAAGTATTACAATTTGTATGCATGCTTAATTTTACTGGCTTATTTCGTTGTTATGACATTTATTTATTATACCCCTTTCACGCACTCAAAATAATATCTAGTGATATATGAACTCTTTACTTTCAACTAGTTTACCATTAGAGGGCCCCAATGCTGTATTTAATGGAATTGTGGGACAGTAAAATAGGTGAGCAAATGTCAAGGCGACAAAAGGTGGTTGAAACCTTTAATGCACGGAACGCAAACGAAGTATAAATATGATGACATGGAAGATCATATAATTTGGCGTAACGTTTAGAAAGGATTCAACATATGGACTTCGGATTTGTAAATGTGGAGCCATGGTAAGACAAATTTTGCCAGTTTGATATGCTGATGTTAATGAATGAGTTTGTTTATATTGCTTTACATTTTATTTTCTAGCCGTCATTTGTAAACAGAAAAAATGATGGCAAATGAGGCAATTATATCTCCTGATATTTATAATTCATTAATAACAAATTTGAAATTCACTGAGCAATCGTCGTTTAAATTAATGTAATGCATGAAGTCGTGGATGTGCACACCAGATCTAGAGCAGTTTAGATTCAGTTCAAAACACAATTCAGATTTTTTTTATTATAATGTGTTAAAAAGTGTCATTTTGGGGGCGTGTACACAGTTCGTCGTTTTAGGGGCATGTTGCTTCACATGAAAATTAGTTTCGACTTCCCGCCCAACTTAACAAGGGGGCGGAGCCAAGAGCTTTGTGTATGGCTACAGACAGGCAGACAGAGAGAAGCAACATGAGTGAGAGGACCAGCATTCAGCTGTACATGTACGACTCGGACACAGACCAAGCAGAGACTACAAAATCATTTGTGTCTTTGTATAGTTTTACAGCCAACTGTGTGCTAGTTTAAAGCTCTGAGCTTGTAGCCTACACCGAGACTAAAACCAAGCACCCTGAATTAACTTTGACTGAAGGGCATCACACACTGGATGCACCGCGACGCGGCGCGCACATGACAGTTGAAAGTATCGCACACTTGCGGCGCCAGTGTGTGTCACCTGATAGAAACTTATGTTTAGATTTCAGAAATGCATGCCGCTGCGTGGCACGCCGCTGCTTGTCGTCGAGCGGCGCTTCTGGTGTACAACCTGCTTGAGGCTATAACTAAAGGGCGTCATACACCGGATGCGCAGCTCAGAGCCACGACACGGCACATCAGACGCGCACATTTGCATGTTATTTAAAATGAAACTATTCAGTTAACGCTCTGTGGCGCGGCACAAATATGAAGTGTCCTGAGCAGGGCCAGCGCGTCCAGAGAAGCGACCTAGGCGGCAGAATAGTGAGCGAACCCCCGGTCTTCACTTTCATCCGCGACACCGCGAAATGCATGGCGATGTGCGTAGTTAGTTCCTTATTTCCAATGGAGGGACGCGCACATGAGGCACAGCTGCACCTAGTTAAGATGACAGGGAGCTTCTGTGACCTCGGGAAATACAAACCGCTGAAGTTTAAGGAAGACGCAATGAAAAGTACACATGTATGCAAACACACCAAAACTCACAAACACTGGGGCGAGGAGAGCAATAACTTAGTGAATGTTGAGCCCAATGAGCGTTACATGATCTAAAAATAGAGCAAGGGTGTTTCTTTGGTGACGCCGCTTTGACTCACACGCTGAAAATGGCGGACGTGAAACAACATAGAAGATATGGTAATGCGCACCTGTCAATCAATATTGGTGGGCGGGGGGACCGCACTCCTACGTCAAGTTGCGGTCGATCTCAAAACCGCTCCAAGTGGTCCACTGTTTTTATGTTGTTAAATTTAAAAAAAAGGACTGAGTGTGTTTATATCACCCCAATAGGACGGTCTATACACTATACCTACACATATGTCTGTCTAAACAGCTTGAAAAGTAGATTTTTTACCATAGGTGCCCTTTAAGACAGAAATTTATCCTTGTGTAACTTGTGGTATTTGTCTTTCTAGTCTCCATCGGTCAATCATTTTTTTGCTACTGTATCTATTTACCTTTAGTAATGGAATTAATACCGTGGTGTCACACACTGCGGCATTCCAAGATGGTTGCTCTAAAAGTCTTAATAAAAACACCCTCTTTTCTATGAATATGGTTATATTTACCTAATCATGTTTGTTATATATTTTTCATTACAGTGGAAATTGGTTTACAAAATAATCTTCATTGACCATATAGCAGTTTATATATACATATACGTTTATATATGCTGTATTTTTTCACTTATAAGTACATGTATAATGTGCTTAATGATTGTATGTTCATACTTTGTTAATGAATAATATTTCACTACTGAATTTAGGTATTGCATTATTTTTCAAACTTGTTTTTTTATAGGGGTGTAACGGTACACAGAATTTACGATTCGGCACGTACCTCGGTTTTAGGGTCATGGTTCAATAAGGGTTTGTTTTGTCACAATCAGCTACAGAACTGAAGAGCATCAAGTGATGGAGAAGTACAAAATAAACACAATAATGAAAAATAAAAGCAAGTGCAGCCAACAGCAAATGTTTATAATTACGTGTGTACATAGAGAAGGTACTTACTAAAGACTGACTTATGTGCGCACAAGATGAGATGGTATCTTATATTTGGATTGTTTAACAGATATGCATGACTGTTATTGTCACGTTCACTCTATGATCAATCAATGCCTTTATTTGTCACATATACCTCCATGTATTCACATAAACTGACATATAGTGAAATTGGAACCAACCCCCCCCCCCCCCCCCCCTCCCCCTCTCACCTTGCTCTTGAGTTATAGCAGTGTGAGATCAGGGAGAAAAAAAACCCCAGCAGTCAAGCACATAAACACATAGACATAGACATACATCGCAACAGGGGATGGGAAAGGGGGTGTGGATATAGTCCGGCAAGGGCGGGCAGCCGTCGATTCCTGCGGCCATGGAGGCGCTGGTCACAGACCCGCCTAGTCCCTCCAGTGGATTAAAGCACACGAAGGCGTGGGATGAAGGGTTAGGTAGTGAAAGTCTATCTGTAGCTATGTATGTGTGTGTGTGTGTAAGCCTGTAGAGTCCAACAGGTGTCCTTGACAGGGAGCAGGAATTTCAGATTGTCTCCTTATCTTGCTATCCGGGAGAAGTTGTTTTTCTCCAGCCGAGGCCGTCTGGCTGGAAAAACACTGGGAAGCCGAAAGAGAAGAAAGTATTTCAAGTTTAGGTCAATATCTGCTAATTTCACAGATATGTAATGTCCGTCACTGGTCTCCAGTCCTGGCCAAATCTTGTTGCAAAGCCACTAATTTCACCCCGATGTTTTCCAATTTGCAGTCAAATACAGCAGTCTGATTATTAGCATTTCTGCCCACTATAGTTTCAATCAAGCCGGCCAGCTTGGTGGGGTTTTGAGCAGCACTGACCACTTTCATCAATCGTCGATACCCCAGGGCCTCGCATAAGCCCATCAGCAGAAACCCTGTTATCAACGTTCCGAATAGGTAGATAACTTCAATATCCTCCAGGGACAGAGCAGCCAGGCACACGACGCGCCACTTCTCCCACCCGTCCATCACGTATCCAGCTGCAAACGTCCAGGCACAACAAGTGCCTCGTCGAGAAGATGGTGTCAATCGCGTTCAGAGACCAGTTGATCAGATCCATAATTCCTTATTCGTTTGGATAGCAGGGCACGGAGAGCCTCAGAGATAGAATAAGATGAGACAAGAAGAGCCAGCCAGGGAAGAAAAGGGACAGAGAGGGAAAAAGTGTGACCGCCTTCGTCGAGAGCCAAGGAAAAGAGTCAATGGAGTGACAATGGAGACTTGGGAATTTTCAAACTAAACACAAATTTATTTTCAAAACACTTACTACAAACACTGAAACATGGACACACAGAAAACATGGGATCTTGACAATGCAATACTGGACCATGGACTAACTAAACACAGTAATATAAATACACATGACATGATTGAACTGATTTCAAACAGGGGTGAGACACATGGGTGAGAACTCATGAACATTGCACCTTCAACGCAAAAGACAAGAAAAAAAATATATGGAAAGGAGGGGGCCAGGGAGGAGTCTTAGGAGAAAGAAGACAGGAAGGTAGCTGGAGCAGGAGACAAAGGACCCAGGACACAGCCAGGAGGATGACCCAGGGTGGAGTTGATGGAAGGAGGAGCCATGGAGACGGAGTGGTCGCTGACTCTAGTGGGCCGACCGCGGGAGACACCGCAGCTGGAGGTGGAGTGGAACAGGAGACGGAGAGCCGTAGGTCGAAGGTGACACCAAGGTTGGAGTTATAAAACCCACAGAGCACATCGTCCGGCCAGCTGGAGTAATTAGCTAGAAATAAGTACCCTCTTGTATGGTCCTCAAGGCTGCTTTACCCCTACTTCAGCATGAGGAGAAAGAATTCAGGGGTGAAGATGGAGTCCATAGGGATAGACGAGGGGGAGGGAAAAAAAACACTGAGGCAAAAAGACTACATACTGTAAAGAAAAACGGGGGAAAACAAACGCAGCTAACTTTCAGTTTTTTAGGTCCAGTATTATGTCATGTTCACTCTTTGACAATGGATGATGGAGACTCAGGAATTCTCAAACTGAACACAAACACGCAGGAAACATGGGATCTTGACAATGCAATACCGGACCATGGACTAAATAAACACAGGGATATAAATACACATGACTTGATTGAACTGATTACAAACAGGGGTGAGATACAGGTGGAACTCATGAACATCAAGAAACGGTGGGAAACAGAACAAAGGAATCACGTGATACAAACACAGGAGTTTGACAGTTATACACTTGTCATTTCCTGTAAGTGCTTTTTTAGATGCCTAGTGAAGTGAAAACAATTTTAGCTTTAACTCACAAAAGCGCTCATTTGTCATACTGTCAGTTTCAGAGCAGAGGACCAATCAGAAGAACTCAGAAGCGAGTGGAAAGCCGAAGTCACACTAGAGTTTGAGCTTGCGAAATTCTGTCGTACGACGCTGCGAAAAGGGGCGGGATTAAACAAGATGAATAGGCATTTAAAAAGCAAGCGATTGCTCCATGTTTTAAATTTCTGTCCAGAGAGGTCATGTTTTGATCCTGGATTGGTCTCACACAGTCAAGTGATGCGATTTCACAGGTCAGAGTTCACCAAGCTTGAACTTTGCACTGCAGCAACCTGCGAAACTCGACGCATGACCCTGCGTTTCTGGTCTGACGCATTCGCGTGGGTATGGAAGTCTATGGGGAGTAAAGTCCAGTGTGACCGCGGATTAAGGCTCCAGAATATCAGACCCTGAGAACTGTTATGGAATTTTATCTTTCAGATCTTTCAACATCTAATTCAGGGGTGTCCAAACTCTGTCCTGGAGGGCCGGTGTCCTGCTGAGTTTAGCTCCAACACTACTGCCAGGAGGTTTCTAGTATATCTAGTAAGAGCTTGATTAGCTGGTTCAGGTGTGTTTGATTAGGGTTGGAGCTAAACTTTTCAAGACACCGGTCCTCCATGACCAAGTTTGGACACCCCTAATCTAATTGCTGAAATTAGCAGGTTGTCTGGAAGTGGCTAAATTTACTACTTAGGATGAGTGAGCAGTTGGCAACTGGACTATTTAAGTATTAGCTAACCCTACATCCTCTGACTAATTTCAGAGTGTCGACATACTGTCCGTGAGAAGTAGGGCTTTATTTGTACCGGAACATGCTGGATCCCGCACCTCTGAAATCTGATCCGGCACCTCATTTTATCTATCCCCCATCTCAACCACCCTCCTCCCCCGTGCACTGTTCACTTTCACTTTTTTCTGCGACTCCAAAACCTTCTTCACTTTCGTCTGCGACACCCCTCCACCATCCAAGGTAACATGCCGGATCCGTTACCCCGATCTGTTCCGGGACCTCCCAATTCACAAATTAAGAAGAAGACACGCAAAACCCGGGGCGTGAAAATCTGAGCGCCGTTTGGTCCCTAATGAACGTATAAACTGAAGAGTATTGGAACAGATATAGATCAAAACTCTAAATTATGTCAAATGATTATTGTGATCCGTTCCTACAATTAGAAATAGTCTAAATTTTACAGTCATTGTTAATTTTCTTTTCACAAACACTAGAAAAGGCTTTATCCATTTACAATCTAGATTGTGTCAAAGTAACTTGACATGATGTTTATGATTTAGTCGTCAGAAGAGTACCCTTGATGGCCAATGAGAAGCTAATTGTATATTTTCAGATAGGCCCTACCCTTAGAAATTAACTGCATTCTCACTTAAAAAAAAATACATTGTGTATTAATAGATGCATGTGTTGGAACTCAATGCAAAGGATGTTGCAGAAATCGAAAACCAGTTCGAATAAGGCTTGGATTGTCTCATTCATTGAACTGGCTCGAGGGCTTACACCCTCACGATAACAGGGGGCCAATTCAGTTGACTCTCTTCCCCAATACTTTGGCCGCAGATGTTCGGGGACCCTTCAGCCAAATTCGTAAACGATTAATCATTTAAACAATAAGGTTTTACAGAGTTTTGGCAGGATTTCTCCTTATGAGACTTTTAAATGACTGGTCATGTGCTCACCTCGGGACAACCTGCTTGCAGCCAGATTGTACAAATTTCGCAGAAACAAAGACATCTCTGGCAACAAATGCATACGAATGAAAGACAATGTCTTAAAATGTTAGAACTAAGGCAGATACATCTTTGAATAATATGCCATAGGTTTCCTCATGTGCTGTTTATTCCAACCAACCAGGTTGATGAATGTGTTGTCTTAACCCTTATAGCAGATTAAAATGATCTGTATGTGTCTGAAATGTTTGATGTTTGGTACTAAACAAAACCTAGTTGCATTTGCAATACGTTGGTGTAGATGAAAAACTAGTAGTACAAACAGTATTCGTCTTGTAACATTTGATATAAGATGGTTACAATCTTAGAAGAGATTTTACCACGTGAAATCAACATGCAGTCTGTTAATGTTTGACCCTTACTACGCTGGTATGGGGCGTGGCCCTGCCCTTCATGGCAACTGCTCATTGGAACACAGTGCCATGGGGATGGATCAAATTTGGTCACTTAAAAACTCACTGCAGCCATAAGACGTTGCTTTTTGCATTAGTTGGCTTGCACTAGCTGTTGCTCTCTGCTCCCTTTCGCCTGCCCGGACATCGCGCCGCCACGTGATTGGGTCACCACGAACTCTCCATGCAAACCTCTTGCTGTTACCCCGGCAACCCAGGACAACACCAAAGATGTCACCAGAAGCAAGTCAATTATAATAGAACCAGATTTGAGAACCAGAAAATACTGTTGAATAAATACTTTTTTTATTTTTTTCATTTATAATTATTATAATTTTTTGCCTCAATGTTATAAGAAAATAATTTCCTCATTATAAGGCAAAAAAACTGTAACTACGTCATTAATAACAACAACAGTGCACATTCTAGAATTGTAACGTATAATTACAGACATCTCATAAGTCATGACTATGCTTAATTATTTCCAGTTGATTTAAGGCTCAAAGAAATCTCATGATGAACAACTAACTGCCAAAATGACATGAATAAAACATTTTGTTTCAAACATGGAGAAAAGAGTTCATTGTACAGAAAAATGCAAGCAAAAGACCAGGAAAAATAACAAAGCTATTTAGTATGAATGATGCACTCATTTTTTTGCAGTTATGAGTGTAATATGTTCAATGGGTAATTTCTTAGGGATTATTATATATTGAGTATACTTACCTTCAGTCATGGGACTGGCAGGTCGAGCCACAGGGGAAGGAGCCATTGATGGTGATGGGAAACTAAAAGGGCTGTTTGAACTCTCTGGGCCTCCATGAGCATAGTCATCACATTTGCCTTTTGCCTTAGACAAGCACATACCAACTCATATTATGCTTTAATATAAAATAACATTAATAACAGCATTTACAGTTTCAATGCACTAAAATTGGCCATGAAATTGGAAACAGGTTATAAATCGCAGTTTATTATTTTAGTTCTCATAAGGTTTGACTTGACAGTGCCTGAAATGTGTGCAATTCTACTGGCTGGCAAAGAGATACAGTTTTTTTTTTTTTAACGCAACCACACCCTGTTACCAGACAGACATCTGCATCAAATATATTTTTATATTCTATGATGGAATTTTGGGCGATGCGGTGGCGCAGTGGGTAGCACTCTCACCTCACAGTCGCCTCCCTGTGTTTGCGTGGGTTTCCTCCAAAGACATGTGCTATAGGTGGATTGGGTGAGCTAAATTGGCCGTAGTGTATGTGTGTGAATGAGTGATTATGGGTGTTTCCCAGTGATGGGTTGCAGCTGCAGGGCATCCTCTGCGTAAAACATACATATGCAGGATACGTTTGCAGTTCATTCCACTGTGGTAACCCCAGATTAATAAAGGGACTAAGCCGAAAAGAAAATAAATAAATGAATGATGGAATTTTCTTGTCTGACTTTTATTATTGGCCTGTTTATCATTGTAAAGTGACTTTGGCAGCCTAAGCATTAGCAAATTGTTAATTAATATATTAATGTGTTAATTATTGTATTGCCATACTTTGTTAATGTTGAGTTCATTACTTCTAAATAAATTATTTCTTTATTTACAAACCAGTTATCTAAGTTTTCAGCAGTATTCATTTGTAAGTAAATGATTAATAAACTTTTTTGTAATGTACACATGCATATTCTTATTCAGGCATATACTTAAAGTTACTTCTTGTGTTAATAAATGTTTTATTTGAACATGCTCCTATTATAATTCAATATAATTAAAGTAAAAAACATTTAAAGTTTTATTCATTTAAAGGTAAGATAGCTCACTCACTTTCCTTTGGCTTATTCCCTGCTTTATCAGGGATCACCACAGCAGAACGAACCACCAATTACTCTGACATACTGTATGTTTGAGCAGCAGAGGCCTTTCCTGCCACAACGCAGCACTAAGAGTACAACCCCCAGTGCTGAGAAGTGCTCATACACTCAACCATTTACACACTAAGGACAATTTAATTTATTGAATTCACCTGTACCAAGCAAAGTCTTCACAGAAAGGCCTCCTGGTCCAGCCAGGACTCGAACCAGCAACTTTCTTGCTGTGAGGCAACCATGCTAACCACTTAGCTACCATCCCACCAAAATGAAAATTATATAATCATTTACCCTCCAGCTGTTTCAAACCTGTTTTTTCTTTCTTTCTGAATGACACAAAACAAGATATTTTGAAGAATGTTGTTAAGCAGTAGCCAGTTGCTGCATTTGCATGGACCCAAGTAATCTGCTTTAAATCAAACAAAGCTTAATGGATCTTAAAATTCTAGAATGATAAACTTGTATATACAGTTGAAACCAGAAGTTTACATACACTGTACAAAAGGCACATAACCATTTAAAAAAGTCAGATGTTAATATGACTAAACTTTTTCTCTTTTAGGTAAGTTAGGATTCTCAATTTTGTTTCTGTTATGCTTAATAGCAGAATAATGAGAGAGATATTTTTTGAGAAATTGTTATAACTTTTCTTAAAAGTCAAGTTTACATACAATAAGATTATTATGCCTCTGAAAAAGCTCAGATGATGGTGTCAAGGTTTTGGAAGTTTCTGATTGGCTAATTGACAACATTTGAGTTAATTGGAGGCACAACTATAGAATAGTATTTAAAGAAAACCTCAAACACACTGCTTCCTTGTGTGGCAACATGGGAAAATCAACAAGCCGGAATCAACAAAAAAGCCAGATTACAATTTGCTAAATTACACTGAGAAAAAGAATCAAATTTGCAGACATGTCCTGTGGTCTAATAGAACTAAGATTGAACTGTTTGGCCATAATAAAACAGTGTTAGATTTGAAGGACAGAGGTGAAAGCTTACAAGTTTAGGAACACCATCCCAACTTTGAAGTAGGGGGGCGGCAGCATCATGTTGTGGGGCTGTTTTGTTGCAGGAGGGACTGGTCCACTTCACAGCATGAAGAAAGAACATTATGTAGAAATACTGAAGCAACATCTCAAGACATCAGCCAGGAAATTAAAACTTGGCCACAAGGGGTCTTCCAAACAGACCATGACCCTAAGCATACCGCCAAATTAGTTAAAATGTGCTTTAAGGACAACAGAGTGAATGTTTTTGAGTGGCCATCACAAAGCCCTGAACTCAATCCTATAGAAAATTTGTGGGCAGAGTTGAAAAAACTTGTGCGAGCAAGACAGCCAACAAATCTGACTCAGTTACACCAATTTTGTCAGGAGGAATGGACCAGAATTCCTTTAAACTATTGTGAGAAGCTTGTGGAAGGATAACCAAAACATTTGACCAATATTATATAGTTTAAAATCAAAGCTAAAAAAATACCAAGGAAATGTATGTAAACCTTTGCCTGTCGAGAAATTAATAAAAAAAATTCTCAAAAGAAAAATTCTCTCATTATTCTGGCATTTAGCAAATGTAAATAATTTAGGTGATCCTAAAGGACCTAAAATAGTAAATGTTTAGTATGATTAACTATCAGACATTTTTTTTAAAAATGGTTATGTTCCTTTTTAGAGTGTATGTAAACTTCTGGTTTCAACTGTATAATGTTTATGCATCATTTATCTGTGTCTATATCATTAACTCCTTAAAACGGCATCAAAAAAACACATTACTCATGTGCAAACAATGAGTGTATAAGGATCACACAAGGAACAATGTAAATATGAGACCGTTTCAGAAAGGAGGTTAAGTGAAAACTCAAGAGTATGCTAACCCTGAAATGAGAGAAACTCTGGGTTTTTCATTTCAAAATGGCAGGTTTGTTAAACTGGAGAAAGCAGGGTAAGTCAATCCTGTTCCTGAAAGAGAGGTAACTTTAACTTAGAGTCAGTTACCATGGTAACTTACTCTGTGAACCTAACCTGGTCAGGAGCAGATTTTATTCTCTAAACTCTCCTCCCCTTTTTTAAAGAAGAAGCGGTATTTCTCACCTTAGCCTTACATTTACACCCACCTATTTTTTTGTGAATTTTGGAGATGCGCTTAAAAAAACGATTGATGGAAACACCAAGATGCATGTAACTTTTGAAAATATGCATAAAAAATGTATGCGCATAACTGAGTAGGAAAAAAAAAATTGGTTCGATAAGAAAAGATGCGCATAAAATGTGATGGAAACAATTTTACTGAACAAATTCCAGTATGTGCATCAAAAAAGATCATGTGATTTTGTTGTAGGAGATCATATGATGATTAAAACATGTGTAAATGGACAAACCAGCAGGTTGAGCACACTGTAAAACACCTGAACTGTTTCAGTATTAGTGTATTATATTAATAATGACCTCCAGATCTGTCAAGAGCTTCTGTGCTCCATGTCTGATGCCTTCGAACACCACCACGCGTTCATTGCATGTCAGCGTTGTCTTCTGAGGTGCAAGTCATTTATTAAATAAAGAAAAGATTCACGCAGCTTCTTTTACCACAATAAATCTGTTTTTACTGTTGATATTTGGCGCCAGTTATTCAGGATGTGTCAATTTTGTTCCCCTTGACTCGTTGGATCTTTTATGTGATATTCCAGTTTTGCACATAAAGTTAATTCGCATTTTAGGATGGAAACATAGCTAATGCCTACATTTCAGCTACAAAAAAAAAACAAAGTTATGAGAATGGCTTATATGTTTATAATAAATAATTAGCTTAAATTCAGAAACATGTACTGTAACTAGATTAATGGGATTATTACTTATTCTAAAAACAATTTTTAGGACTGCTTACATTCTAAATGTCATATCAACCTCTACCACGTGATCAATAAAAAAGGCAGACTCACAAGTGCACTTTTAAATCTATTAAAAACTTAATTTTAGAAATGTTATCTTAAACTGATTAACGTGTGTCAAAGTGGGAACCTTAAATTAAACATTTCCACAGAACATTGAGTTAAGGTTATATGCATTTTTGTTTTGTCAGATTCATTGTAGAAACTATGCAGTAGCCTATTTTATGTGATTTAATGTAATTACATCTGAAATATTGTCAAAATTACAGCTAATTTCCCACTTTTTCAAGTGAAAAGTCAATAAACGTCACACATTGCATTACTGATTTTATTTATACTTAAATATTTTAAATGTAAACTTATTAACTTCAGCAGCTGTTTTCCTATGCTGTTTCACTGATGCAGTGGTGTTGCTTTTTTAAATATATGGTCATATTTGCTATAACTTTGCATGAGCACATCAAGTTCAGCTGGAGAAAGAAATCGTAATATCTGCGCTTCATAGATAATGCCTTTTTATAGTTGCGGTATGCACGCTTAAAGCTGCGGTCACACTGCCCTGCTGAAAAATCCAGCTTAAACCAGCCTAAGATGGTTGGCTGTTTTAGCTGGTCGACCAGCCTGGTTTTAGAGGGGTTTTGGCCATTTCCAGGCTGGTTTCCAGCCATTTCCAGCCTGGTCTTAGCTGGTCAGGCTGGGAGTTGACCAGCTAAAACCAGATTGACCAGCCAAAACCAGCTATGTCCAGCTTAAACCAGGCTGGTCAAGCTGGTTTTAGGTGGTTTAAGCTGGTCATTTTCCAGCCTGACCAGCTAAGGCCAGGCTGGAAATGGCTGGAAACCAGCCTGGAAATGGCCAAAATCCCTCTAAAACCAGGCTGGTCGACCAGCTAAAACCAGCCAACCAGCTTAGGCTGGTTTGAGCTGGATTTTTCAGCAGGGTGGACTTTTTGCCCCATAGACTTCCATTCATACTGTCACGATTACCAGCGATCTTCTCCCCATAGATCGCTGGTTTACATGCACATTCACAATGGACTACAAATCTACCATCTAATAGACTACATCTCCACACATGCACTCCGCTCACACACACAGGTTCATCATCTCCACTGATTGCACACACACCACCGAAGGATTGTCAAAGACTGATTACACACTGTATATAAACAGCACACACACTCACTCCAGTTGCCGAGTCTTGTTGTCTTTTCTCAGTCACAATTCTAAGCGTTTCCTTGTCTTGTTATTGCCGTGTTTAGACCCTCGCCTTGATTATCTGTTTCTCCCCGTCTGCTGCCAGCCTTGTGACCATCTGCCTTCTATATTGACTACGACTCTGGATTGCCCTCTTACATCTGTTTGCTCCTGTGTTGATCATTGCTTGTCTGACCATCCCTTAAAATAAACCTGCATTTGGATCCGCATCCCGTTGTCTGCATCCTATCCTTGGTTACAGAAGACTCGGCCACAACATAGATCCAGCAGGAATCAAAATCATGTGTCTTCGTCAGGGTGAACGAGCTATCGAGGACTATGTGGAAGACTTTATCAATTTGGCTCATCTAACGACTTTAAACGAGGTATGCCTCATGATATTTTTCCATGGTGAGCTGTCTGAGCCACTATACTCTAGGATGCCGCTGCACGATCCTCATTTGACAATAATGCAATACATAGATTTGGCATTACAAATCAGTGGTTCAACCTTCACTGTAGGCGAGGTGGAGGAGACCCCTAAATGTTTTTTGGGGGGAGCAATAGACAGCAAGACCCGCCGGCAACGGGACTTGCTGTTCCCTCCAATAACACAATCATGCTGGCATCTCCTATACTCCTGTCCCCTGTTCACCAGCCTAAACCACCTCCAGCTCACAAGATGGCCGCCTTCAGTCCTCCAGCTCACAAAATGGCCGCCTCCAGTTCTCTAGCCAACAAAATGGCCGCCTCCAGTCCTCCTGTTGACAAAATGGCCGCTTCCAGTCCTCCAGTTGACAAAATGGCCGCCTCCAGTTCTCTAGCCGACAAAATGGCCGCCTCCAGTCCTCCTGTTGACAAAATGGCCACCTCCAGTCCTCCAGATGACAAAATGGCCGCCTCCAGTTCTCTAGCCGACAAAATGGCCGCCTCCAGTCCTCCTGTTGACAAAATGGCCGCTTCCAGTCCTCCAGCTCACAAGATGGCCGCCTTCAGTCCTCCAGTTGACAAAATGGCCGCCTCCAATTCCCTAGCCAACAAAATGGCCGCCTCCAGTCCTCCTGTTGACAAAATGGCCGCTTCCAGTCTTCCAGCTCACAAGATGGCCTCCTTCAGTCCTCCAGCTCACAAAATGGCCACTTCCAGTCCTCCAGTTCACAAAGTGGCCGTCACCAGCCCTCCAGCTCACGCATGGGTAAGCGCCAATCTGCCACCAGCTCACAAGATGGCTTCCTGTTCCGAGTCCGTTCCTGTTATAGTTCCTGTTCCTGAAATGCCATCACCTGAGCCACCAGAACGGCCACCACAGCCTGAGTTGCCAAAGCTGCTGCCACCACCAGAGCTGTCACTGCCAGAGCTGCCAGATCCTCAGTCACTGCCAGAGCTGCCAGATCCTCAGTCGCTGCCAGATCCTCAGTCGCTGCCAGAGCTGCCAGATCCTCAGTCGCTGCCAGAGCTGCCAGATCCTCAGTCGCTGCCAGAGCTGCCAGATCCTCAGTCGCTCCAAGAGCTGCCAGATCCTCAGTCGCTGCCAGAGCTGCCAGATCTTCAGTCGCTGCCAGATCCTCAGTCGCTGCCAGAGCTGCCAGATCCTCAGTCGCTGCCAGAGCTGGCAGATCCTCAGTCGCCGCCGCCAAAGCTGCCAGAGTCGCCGCCGCCGCTGCCAGAGTCGCCGCTGCCAGAACTGCCAGAGCCATTGACGCCGCCAGAACCCTTTGTATTCCCCGAATGGCGGGTGCCAGGTATCTCTAAATTCCCCGAATGGTGGGCACCAGAAACCTCTAAATCCCTCGAATGGCGGGCGCCAGAAACCTCTGAATTCCCCGAATGGCGGGCGCCAGAAACCTCTGAATTCCTTGAATGGCGGGCGCCAGAAACCTCTGAATCTCTTGAATGGCGAGCATCAGATGGCTCTGAATGGCGGGCGCCAGACCCACTTGAATTCCCCGAATGGCGGGCGCCAAATCCACTTGAATTCCATGAATGGCGGGCGCCAGATCTTCTTAAATCCCTCAAAGGGCCAGGGGTACGAGACCCTCCTGAGTCCCACGAAAGGCCAGAGCAGTCACCGGAGTCCCACGAAAGGCCAGAGAAGTCACCGGAGTCCCACAAAAGGTCAGAGCCAACACCTAAGTCTCACGAAAGGTCAGAGCCGTCACCTGAGTTCCACGAAAGGCAGAACCATCATCCGAGTTCCACAAAGGACCGGAATTACCACCTGAGTTTCAGGAAGGGCTCCCAGAGCTGTGTGATTTGCCAGAGTCGTGTGACGTTCTAGAGACATGTGACTTCCCAGTACCGCTAGAGCCGTGTGATGTCCCAAAGCCTCCTGACCCACTGGGGTTATATGAACTGCCAGTGCTCCTTGAACCTAAGCCTCCTGACCCACTGGGGTTGTATGAACTGCCAGAGCTCCTTGAACCTAAACCTCCTGACCCACTGGGGTTATTTGAACTGCCAGTGCTCCTTGAACCTAAGCCTCCTGACCCTCTGGGGTTATATGAACTGCCAGTGCCTCCTGAACCCAAGCCTCCAAACCTACTGGAGTTAAATGAATTGCCAGTATCTCCTGAACCCAAGCCTCCTGACCCACTGGGGTTAAATGAACTGCCTATGTCTCCTGAATCCAAGCCTCCTGACCCACTGGGGTTATATGAAACGCCAGTGCCCCCTGAACCCAAGTCTCCAGACCCACTGGGGTTAAATGAACTGCCTATGTCTCCTGAATCCAAGCCTCCAGACCCACTGGGGTTATCTAAAACGCCAGTGCCCCCTGAACCAAAGCCTCCTGACCCATGGGGGTTATATGAACTGCCTGTGCCTGCTGAACCTAAGCCCCCAGACCAACTTCAGCTCCATGCTCCAGGCCTTTTGCAACTCCACACTCCAGGCCTTCAGCAGCTTCACTCTTCAGGCCTTACGCAGCTCCAGCCCCACGCTCCAGGCCCTCCGCAGCCCCACGCTCCAGGCCCTCTGCAACCCCACGCTCCAGGCCCTCCGCAGCTCCACTCTCCGGGCCTTCTGCTGCTTCATGCTTCAGACACTCCTCAGCTGCATGGTCCTGGCCCTCCATCCCTCCCCCTGTTCCGCCTCCGCCCCACCTCCCGACTGAACTGTGATAGGAGTGTCTGGAAGCCACTCCTTAGAGGGGGGGCTCTGTCACGATTACCAGCGATCTTCTCTTCATAGATCGCTGTTTTACATGCACATTCACAATGGACAAGCGTCAGTCACAATTCTAAGCGTTTCCTTGTCTTGTTATTGCCGTGTTTGGACCCTCGCCTTGATTATCTGTTTCTCCCCGTCTGCTGCCAGCCTTGTGACCATCTGCCTTCTATATTGACTACGACTCTGGATTGCCCTCTTACATCTGTTTGCTCCTGTGTTGATCATTGCTTGTCTGACCATCCCTTAAAATAAACCTGCATTTGGATCTGCATCCTGTTGTCTGCATCCTATCCTTGGTTACACATACGCACGCGAATGTGTCAGACCGGAAACGCAAGGTCATGCGTCAAGTTTCGTAGGTCGCTGCTGTGCAAAGTTCAAGCTTGGTGAAATCTGACCTGCAAAATCGCATCACTTGACTGCAAGAGACCAATCGAGGATCAAAACATGTCCTCTCTGGACAAAAATTAAAACATGGAGCAATTGATTGCTTTTTTAAATGTTTAATCATCTTGTTTAATCCTGCCCCTTTTTGCAGTGCCGTGCGACAAAATTTCGCACATACATAATCTAGTGTGACCGCAGTTTAACTCTGAATTAGTCTACTCAAAGTTGATTGACCTAATTCAGATCAGCTATTCTGAAACCGAAAATTCTGAGTTTATAATCCCTCGGTAAGTCAAATCAGAGTTCAAGTTTAAACTCCAAGTTGGTTGAACCTCTTTACAGAAACAGGCCCAATGTCTCATCTTATGCAAGTCAGTATTGGTCCTCTCTCTGAACACACATACAAGAGTTAACTGGAGATGCCATTTAGGTGTTGTGATCAAAGGGACTCTTATCATATCGTTCAATTATCTGTGTCTGCATCGTTGGCTTCTAAAAAAATGCAGTGCTCATGCAAAGACGAGTGTATAAGGGTCATGCACATCCATTAATGTGATGGCAACAGAGTCCTTCCAAAATCTTAAGGGAACTCCCGACAAGCTGTTAATAAGGTTAGGACCAGATAGAAGTCATTCAGATATATAACATACAACTATCAAATACAACTCGTGTTTATCAGGCTTCTTGAGATGACACACCCCAAATGAATGAAGGTACTAGCACTCCTAGTCATACTCTAAAGGAAGCGCAAAATCTGCGTGGTCCAGTATTCTCTGCATGAATTCTGTGAAATCATCTTTAACCATAATTGCGAAAAAGGGACAAGAAACACCTTAAAGCATACTCTCTGTTTAGCAACAACGTCTTGGCTTGCTATCCAGCTGTTACTCGAGTCCTTAGATAATTATTTTTCCATTATGTTCAAGAATAACTGGCCCTCAACAGAAGGTGCTAATTTATAGTCATCTTTAGTCTGCTAAAAGACTGACTGAAGGTTGCATTTGGAAAGCCTGAAGTTTTCTGTAACTGGGTTCTTTCATTATACGTCTCCTTCAGCACAATGTGGTTATTACATGGACTGTAATAGCTTGGTCTACCATTTTCCAAGATATGCATTCTCATGCAATTCATAAAAGAGGGGTTGTGACATTTCCCATGGCACATATTTTCCAAGATGACCCAACCAAGGTCCAATGTTTGGGTATACAGTGCATCACGGGGACCATTTTTTTTTTTTTTACTGAAATATAGGAAGTGGAAAACTAATCTCATCGTCTGGAGACTCAGTGTTGCAATGTGTATAGAGCACAGGTTCCTTGCACATTGAACAAGTCAAAAAATGTGACCTTGCCAGAGATTTGTTGCTCTGCTTGTCTATGATGATGTAATTAATCAGCTTGCTTCCGTCAAGGTTTCTGGCAGGGTAAACATTCTCAAGGCATATTTTAAAGCATGGCTTTCTCACTAAATCCCTTACCAAACTTTGGTGCATTTGGATGACACATCACCGCCACTGGACTTTTCTATATCCCCGCTGTGCTGTAAAAGGAGGTATTGACTCAAGGTGCCATGGTGCTGCACCTAGGTGGAGAGCAGGTAGGTGTTTGTCATTTGATCAACACATCCCAATTCTTAGCAATGGGTTTGTTCGATAAACTGTATCTAAAACAAAGAGACATCTACTTCAGAAATATGATTTACCTGCTCTTATCGTCCGATCATGGTTGCATTTTTCTATTAGTGTTGTTGGACCTCAGTGATGCAATTTGATACAACCCCAAACCAGAAAAAGCTGGCACAGTATGGAAAACGCAAATAAAAAAATAAAGTAGTGATTTCTAAATTTACATTGACTTGTATTTTATTGCAGATAATACTACAAACATTAATTAATGTTTTCCTCATAATCATTTTTTTTTTCAAAATAAACAAGTATTCCAATTTTGGCTCTTGCAACCCATTTAAAAAAGTTGGAACAGTACTAATTTGTAATGTTGCCGTTCCTTTTCACAGCACTTAAAAGACGTTTAGGAACTGAAGGCACCAAGTGATCAACTGTTTCAGGTTTAATTTTGTCCCATTCTTCCTGCAAACAAGTCTTAAGGTGGGCAACAGTATAGGGTCTTTGTTGTCGCATTTTGTGCTTAAAAAATGCACCACACATTCTCTATTGGAGACAGGTTGGTATCTGTGATCACTTTCTCCACAGTCAGGACTTTGTAATGAGTTCATAATGTGGTTTTGGATTGTCCTGTTGAAATATGCATGGGTGTCCCTGGAAGAGAAGGCAGCATATTGTGCTACAAAATCTATGTACTTTTCAGCATTAATGGTGCCATCACAGACATGCAAATTACTTTTGCCAAGGGCACTGACACAACCCCATACCATGACAGACCTTGGCTTTTGGACTTGTTGCTGGTAACAGTCTGGATGATCTTTTTCTTCTTTGGTCCGGAGCACACGGCATCCATTTATCCCCAAAAATACCTGAAATACTGATTCATCTGACCACAGTACACATTTACAGTGTGATGGTCCATCCCAGGTGCCTCCGGTCCCAAAGAAGTGGACAGCACTTCTGAACAGTTTTCACTGGCCTTTTTGGATATAGTGACGAATTGTGGTACTTAACAAAGGTTTGCCCAAGTAGTCCTGAGCCCATGTGGGGATATCGCTTATAGATAAACGACTATTCTTGATGCAGTGTTGCCTGAGGGTTGGGAGATAATGATAGTTTAGCTTAGGCTTGCTCCCTCATCCTTTATGCACTAAAATTCCTCCAGATTCCTTGAATCGTTTAATTATGTTGAGCAATGCTGAAGGTGAAATATCCAAATCTCTTCATATATTTCTTTGAGGAAAATCGTTTTTTAAATATTTAAATTTTCTCACATATTTGTTGGCAAACTGGCGATCCTTAGCCCATTTTTGCTCCTAAATGACTAGACCTTACTAGGATGCTGGTTTTGTACCAAGTCTTAATTAAAATCACCTGTTGCCATCACCTGTTTCAAACCACATCATTGTTTAACCAATTTACCTAATTACTAGCCCTAAACTGCTCCTGTCCCAACTTTTGCAGGTCTGAATGACAGGAAAGGATGTATAATTACAAAGAAATTAAGTTGATGAGACTATTTTGTTTATATTGTCTGCAATGAAATACAAGTCAAAGTAAATTTGGAAATCATTAATTCATTCATTTTCTTTTCGGCTTAGTCCCATTATTAATCTGGTGTCGCCACAGTGGAATGAACCGTCAACTTATCCAGCATATGTTTTATATGTTCTTATTACTAAGTTCAGATAAAATTAAGCTCTTGCTTATTGGTCCCAAAAACTTCTCTTCCAAAAAAAAAAAAAAAAAATTACTGTTTAACCCTTATTGGATTTTCAATTCAGTTGTCATCTTCAGTGAAAAATTTGCCAGTGATTTGTGATAGCAAACTGTCATTGGAAGTTCATATTTCTAACATCTGTAAAACTGCAATTTTTTCATCTTAAAAATGTTCCTAACCAATATGTTCTGACGCAAAAATATATTCTAATGCAAAAATGCTTGTTCAGCTTTCATGACCTCTCGGTTTAACTATTGTAATGTGTTACTAGGTGGTTGCCCTGTAGGCCTAATTAACAAAGTTCAGCTGGTTCAAAATGCAGCTGATAGAGTGCCTTCTAGAACTAAGAAATATGATCATAATTACTCTTACTGACTACTTACAAAACCTTGAATGGCTTAGCTTCCGCGTGTTTCAGGGAGCTCCTAGTGTTTTACAGCCCTTTACGTCCACAATGCTTAATTCATTCTGAACAATTGATTATCCATAGAATATCAGAATTACATGTAGGTGGTAGATCTCGTGTGTGGTGCCTAAACTTATATTTATATTAGTCTGTTTCTCCTTATCTTGAGGTCTACATAATCTTGGATCCATCCAGTATCCTGAGCAAATGGATGTCGTGGTCATGAGCATCAGTCGAGAGCGAGTCGAGAGCATCAGACTAATTACTGCAAAGACCCCAGTGATCTGCATTGATCCCCTAGGTTAGCCTAAATACACTGGTGACCCACTTAGACCTACAGCTTCCCCTGATGGACAGCCATGCTTCTCAAGCCTCCGGCATCTACACTAGTCATCAGAGGGGAGTTACAGAGGCAGTGGGAACATCTCAAAGTGTCTTTTTCAGGGCTTGGAACAGGTTCAGAAGGTGTGGTAGTGTAAGTAGAATGCATGGTGGAGGCAGACAACAGGTAACAACAGCAAATCAAGACCAATACCTGACCCTTCATGCTCGAAAAAATCGTTTCATGTCTGCAGTCAGTCTGCAAAATGACCTTTAGGATGCAACAGGGGTGTGAGTATCCACTCAGAATGTGAGAAGAAGACTTCATGAAGTTGGCTTGAGAGGCAGAAGACCAGCTGTGAAGGTGCCTCTTTCCAGAGTACACAAAGTAGCACGTCTGCAGTGGGCCAGAGAGCACCGCAGGTGGACAATTAATCAGTGGGGTACAGTGCTCTTCACAGATAAGTCTCGATTCTGTGTTAATTTCCTAAACAGGCATAGCAGGGTCTGGCATCATCCTGGAGAAAGAAATGTGCCACAAAATGTTATACAGCGTATTGGTGGATCATCAGTCATGGTATGGGGAGGCATCTCCATGGGTTGAAGAACAGAGCTTGTCGTCATCAAAAAAAAAATGTCTAACAGGCTAAAGGTATAGGGATGAAATTCTTAGGCCAGTTGTCCCACTCTATGCTGGTGCAATGTGGCCAGTCTTTGTGTTTATGGTTGACAATGCCCTGATAGATTGGTTGAATGGTTGATAGATTGTTTATGGTTGACAAAGAGCCCTAAACATATCAGAAATTGTTAAAAAAAACAACCACTGTGGCAGGCAGACCCATATCTACTAAAACACACACATTTTTTGTGAGTGTTTTAGTAGATAGGGGTCTGCCTGCCATACATAGATAGATAGAGTGAGTGCTGGATATTCACTCTCCCCACCTATAATCCCTGCCAGGATTCAGACCTTGGAACCTTGGAAAATAGCCAAACTCTCTAACAATTAGGCCAGAGATGATTTGAAGTGCTTCTTTTGCTAACAACTTTTGCTAACCACAGAGCCACCATGCCGCCAACTTTCTTAATGCAAAAGTTTGGCCAGCCCTGAAAATTTTCATAATTGCAAGCCATAGCCTGCTGGCTGTTCAAATCAGCAAATTCATTTTATACCCTAGGGGAAAAGCAACATTTCAGTTCTGACATAACATTTACTACAACAGATGCAATGTAATTTAAGTCATAACAAAAAAAATTGGGCACCCTAACAGAATAATGACATTAATATTTTGTAGACACTTTCTTTTGCTGAAATTTATGTGTGCGAAATTTTGTAGTACGGTGCTGTGAAAAGGGGCGGGATTAAACAAGATGATTAGACATAAAAAAAAAAAAGCGAATGTTCCATGTTTTAAATTTCTGTCCAGAAAAGTCATGTTTTGATCCTTGATTGGTCTCACGTAATCATGTGATGCGATTTTGCAGGTCAGAGTTCACCAAGCTTGAACTTTCCAACGCAGCCAATTGCAAAACTTGCCGCACGACCTTGGATTAGCGTGCGTATGAATGGAAGTCTATGGGGAGAAAAGTGCAGTGTGACCGCAGCTTCTCTCAAATTAATTTTGTGTTGTAATCAATCAGCATTAAGTGACTACAGGTTTTGAAATTCACACTAAAGAGAGGGTGACACGCTTTTTGCACAGCCTATTTTTCAGTTTTAATTTATTTTCACAAATCTCAATACTGCTACACTACTATTTCTGTCTGAAAAAACATGACATTATTTAGCTTTCACTCGAACTTGAATGGCATTTGACTGTGAACTTATAAAAAAAGGAGCTCATAATTATGCAGCCGCAGAGGGGCGCCGACCTCCCTCCCTCCCTATTAGCCCCCCCTGAATTATTAGACCGCTTGTTTATTTTTTCCCCCAATTTCTGTTTATTGGAGAGAAGATTTTTTCAACACATCTCTAAACATAATAGTTTTAATAACTCATTTCTAAAAACAGATTTATTTTATTTTTGCCATGATGACGGTAAATAATATTTTACTAGATATTTTTCAAGACACTTCTATACAGCTTAAAGTGACATTTAAAGGCTTAACTATTCAATTCAATTCACCTTCATTTCTATAGCGCTTATACAATGTAGATTGTGTCAAAGCAGCTACACAAGATTATAGTAAATGGAAACAGTGTCAGTTCAGTTTTCAGTGTTTCAGTTCAGTTTAACTCAGGTCAGTGTGGTTTAATAATCACTGCTGAGAGTCCAAACACTGAAGAGCAATTCCATCGATGCGCAGCTCTACAGATCCCAAACCATGCAAGCCAGTGGCGACAGCGGCGAGGAAAAAACTTCACCAATTGGCGTAAGTGAAGAATTAAAAAAAACCTCGAGAGAAACCAGGCTCAGTTGGGCAACTAGGTTAATTAGGTTAACTAGGCAGGTTAGGGTAATTAGGTAAGTTATTCAATTCAATTCAATTCATCTTTATTTGTATAGCACTTATACAATGTAGATTGTGTCAAAGCAGCTTCACATGGAAGATTATAGTGAATTGAAACAAAGTCAGTTCAGTTTTCAGAGATTAAGTTCAGTTCAGTTTAGCTCAGTTCAGTGTGGGTTAATAATCACTACTGAGAGTCCAAACACTGAAGAGCAAATCCATCGATGCGCAGCTCTACAGATCCCGAACCATGCAAGCCAGTGGCGACAGCGGCGAGGAAAAAACTTCACCAATTGGCGAAAGCGAAGATTTAAAAAACCTCGAGAGAAACCAGGCTCAGTTGGGCACGACCATTTCCTCTATGGCCAAACGTCTTGTGCAGAGCTGCAGTCTAGGCGCAGGAAGCTGGACCTCAGCGAAGACTCGTCTGTCCTTGGAGCATCACAGGAGTTAGTAAGTTATTGTATAACAATGATTTGTTCTGTAGACTATCGAGAAAAAATATAGCTTATAGGGCTAATAATTTTGTCATTAAAATTGTTTAAAAAATTAAATACTGCTTTTATTCTAGCCGAAATTAAACAAATAAGACTTTTTTCAGAAGAAAAAATATTTTCAGACATACTGTGAAAATTTTCTTGCTTTGTTAAACATTGTTTGGAAAATATTTAAAA
Organism: Danio kyathit; assembly: GCA_903798195.1. Taxonomy (NCBI): domain Eukaryota; kingdom Metazoa; phylum Chordata; class Actinopteri; order Cypriniformes; family Danionidae; genus Danio; species Danio kyathit. The sequence continues at coordinate 17,813,121 of LR812530.1, read as the reverse complement.
AAGAAGGCTAGTCAAAAAGAAAAAGATGGCTAATCAAAGGGGGCTAATAATTTTGACTTCAACTGTGTATATATATATATTCAGTTTTATGCAAAAACTTAGGCGCCCCTCTGCGGCTACATAATTATGAGCTCCTTTTTTATAAGTTCACAGTCAAATGCCATTCGATTTCGAGTGAAAGCTAAATAATGTCATGTTTTTCAGACAGAAATAGTAGTGTAGCAGTTGTAAGAGTTAAAAATGTGTTTAAATAAAGTCAGATTCTACTCTCGCGATATCTCGTGTACAGAGGGAAAAGGATAAAGAAAAAGAACGAGAAGTGAGGCGGGAGAGTTGCACAAGGGAGACGCAAGAGAGAGACGCACAAGAGTAGTCTGTGAGTTCATGCAGAGATTATGCTGAATAACGCTGTGAAAATAAACCATACGTTCCAAGCACAGAAGTTGAGTTGGACTCTTCTATCTAGTGGCCTTAACAGACCGGGTTATAGCCAAGAACCCACGGATAAAACTCGGTAAGCACGAACTTTATAAAGCCTCATCGGCCCGAGTTTTACACAGTATTGAGATTTGTGAAAATAAATTGAAACTGAAAAATAGGCTGTGCAAAAGGCATGTCACCCCCTCTTTTGTGTGAATTTCAAAACCTGTAGTCACTTAATGCTGATTGATTACAACACAAAATTGATTTGAGAGAAGCTGCGGATTCTGCTTAACATTGTGTTTTGTCTGAATTCAACTAATTTCATTGTATATTTGTAAATAGGTACAAAACAAATAAATATATTTGTGAATACCAACAAACAAATAAATAATAATAAATTATCTGTTAATTTATTCTGGGCTCATATTAAATCATGTAAAATTTATCTAGCTAAATTAGTTAGAGACTGGTGATACCCCAGATTGTGACCAGGTTAAAGCAAACTGAATGCACATAAATGGATGGAGGATAAAGAATGACATCTGGGACCTGATGATTTCGGACATTGATTGTTTGCTGCCAGCCCTGAACCTTAGCCTGTTGTTTGACTATGAGCTTGCTTATCCTGCTTCACTGTGTACGCCGGCCCCTGACCCAGACCCCCTGACTATGAGCTTAATAGAAGCCTGCAAAATTAATCCCAATCCTTGCGACGAGTTGCTACAAAGAATGACCGGATAAACAGATTCACTACAGTTTGTCAAATATTGCAGCTGTTGGACAACATAATGTACTTTTGAGGCTTTTTTATGCAAGAATGTAGTTGTTTAGATTGCAACAATGCAGTTTATTTATAAGGAGCCTATTTTGTGCCTATTTTAAATATTTATAATTTCAGAGATTCAGCATGTCAGCGGCCATTAGCCTGTCATACTGAGCATAGCTAAGATGGTTGTGCCACAAGATGGCAGCAGAGACTGCATAATAAGTCATTTGGGGAGAAAAACTCAGCGTTTTCTTTTCGTGTTTCAAACTACAGCTGATCAAATCATTTTAAAACAGGTAAGTGAATATCTAAGAATCAGAATCAGTTTTATTGCCAAGTGTGCTTCACACACACAAGAAATTTGTTTTGGCAACAGAAGCTTCCAGTGGCCAATAAAGTGACAAGTGACAACACAAAATTAAATGTGAGAAAAGAAAAAGGTGATAAACATTAAACAGAGATGCAGTCAGTCAAAAGATCTGGATGTTGAATTGTATGTACAGATTTGTTGTAAATATACAGGTTATAAGGTGCTGTACAATGCGAATGGAGAAAGTATTGCATTGTATGTTGTTATAAGGTGCTGTGTACAAGTGCGTATGAGAAAGTATTGCACATTTATTGCACAGTAGGAGAATATTTAACTGAGGTAGTTGGCCTGAGGAAAGAAACGTTTCCTGTGTCTGGCTGTTTTCGTGCTCGGTGCTCTGTAGCGCCGACCAGACGGTAACAGTTCAAACAGGTAGTGTGCTGGGTGCGAGGCGTCCAGAGTGATTTTGTGAGCCCTTTTACTCAATCTGGAAGAGTACAGTTCTTGGAGTGTAGGAAGGGTAGTGCCAGTGATTCGTTCAGCAGTCCGGACTATTCGCTGTAGTCTACGGAGGTCAGTTTTGGCAGCTGAGCTGAACCAGACGGTGATTGATGTGCAGAGGATGGATTGGATGACAGCTGAGTAGAATTGTACGAGCAGGTCCTGTGGCAGGTTGAACTTCCTCAGCTGATGAAGAAGTACAGTCTCTGCTGGGCTTTTTTCACAATAGAGTCTATGTGAATGTCCCACTTCAGATCCTGAGAGATGGTGGTGCCAAGGAACCTGAATGACTCTACTGCAGCCACAGTGCTGTTTGTGATGGTGAGTGGGGGGAGTGCAGGGGGGTTTCTCCTAAAGTCCACTATCATCTCCACTGTTTTGAGCGTGTTCAGCTACAGGTTGTTGTATCTGCACCATAAAGCCAGCCGCTCCACCTCTTGTCTGTATGCAGACTCGTCGCCGTTCCGGATGAGGCTGATAACAGTAGTGTCATCTGCAAACTTCAAGAGCTTAATGGAGGGGTCTTTTGCAGTGCAGTCATTGGTGTACAGGGAGAAGAGCAGTAGGGAGAGAACGCATCCCTGGGGTGCACCAGTGCCGATGGTGCGGCTCTCGGATGTGATTTTGCCCATTCTGACTAGCTGTTGTCTATCTGTCAGAAAGCTGGTGATCCATTGACAGACAGAGCTAGGGACAGACAGCTGGGTCAGTTTGCTCTCGAGCAGTGATGGGACGATGGTGTTAAAAGCAGAACTGAAGTCCACAAACAGTATCCTTGCGTAGTTCCCTGGTTTGTCCAGATGTTGCAGGATGGAACTTTGCGCTGTTCAAGATCTGTGTGAAAATGGGAGCCACCTGGTCAGCGCAGGTTGTCAGACAGGCTGGTGAAACACTGTCTGGGCCTGGTGCTTTTCCTCTCTTCTGTTTACTGAAGATCTGATGCACATTATCCTCACTGATCTGAAGTGCAGGGGGGGATGGTTGGAGGGGGAGGGAGATGGCTGGAGGTGTTGATGGCTGTTTACTGAAGATCTGATGCACATTATCCTCACTGATCTGAAGTGCAGGGGGGGGGGGGGGGGGGGGATGACTGGAAGTGTTGATGACTGTTTATTGAAGATCTGACGCACATTATCCTCACTGATCTGAAGTGCAGAGGGGGAGAGGGAGATGGCCGGAGGTGTTGATGGCTGTGTAGGGAGATGGTCCGGGCGAGTGTGAGGTGTCTGGTCAGAGGTGTCAAATCTACAGTAGAACATATTTAGCTCATTTGCAAGATGTTTCTTGCTGTCAATGCTGGGGTATGGTGTCTTGTAGTCGGTGATGTCTTTCAGGCCTTTCCACACTGATGCAGGGTCGTTGGCAGTAAACTGGTTTTGCAGCTTTTTGGCATAGTTCTTCTTAGCCACACCAATCTCCCTGTCCCCACTCCTGTAGGCATCCTTTTTTGCGTGACGAAGCTGTCTAAGTTTTGGTGTGAACCATGGTTTATCACAGAAACTGATGTATGATGTTACAGTCTCTGTGAGCTCATCCAGGTCGGTGGCTCCAGCTTCAAAAACACTCCAGTCTGTGCATTCAAAACAGGCTTGTAAGACCTGCTCTGTGTTGTTGGTCGATCTCTTAACAGTCCTTAATACTGGCTTAGTAGTTTTAAGTTTTTGCCTGTAAGTTGGTATAAGATGAACCAGGCAGTGGTCAGAGAGTCATGGGCTGCGTCCGAAACCGCCTACTACTCAGTAGGTACTGCATTTGAATTTAAACGTACTACTCAGCCGTTAGAAAAGTACGTTCTATACAGTATGAATGTGAGCAGTATGAATGGAATTCGGACTTACTACATCCGCCATTTTCTCATGGTCACGTGACCTACCTGCGTCAGTTGCGTCGCTTCACGTCTATTCATGAATTCTCTCCCGGGGCATCATGGGATAGCGCAGCGTCCATGGGATGCGCACTTCAGAATCTCATCCTGGTACTTCTCGCATACTGATTTTCGAGTTCTATGAATTTGGACATACTACTCGGCTCGCATACTGATTTTAGCGTACTGTACAGTATGGAAGTATGCGGTTTCGGACGCAGCCCTAGAGCTGCTCTGGCGACAAAGCGATATGCATCCTTTATTGTGGTGTAGCAATGGTCCAAAATGTTATTGTCTCTGGTGGGGGATGTAATGTGCTGTTTGAATTTAGGCAGCTCATGTGTGAGTTTTGCCTGATTAAAGACTTCGAGAATGATAAAAACAGAGTTTGGGTGTCGTTGTTCAGTCTCTGTGATCGATCAGACAGCTGTTGTAACGCAGTACTCACGTGTGCTTGCGGTGGACTGTAAACATCGATGAGAATGAATGTTTGCCATTGTCTTATGACCTTTTTTGCCTGCCTTTTTGACTACTGTTTTTTGGATTTTGGACTCTGCCTTTTTGCTTTCTCGGACTGCCTCTTTGTTTGCGTGACTTTGCCTGGTTTATTATTACGATTCTGCCTTTGTTTGATATACGCTGTTTGTTCAATAAACCTCCAGCATTTGGATTCATTCCGCCTCCATGTCTTCACCTACGGCTCCCTCACAAAAGGCTTAACTAGGTTAATTAGGTAAACTAGGCAGGTTAGGGTAATTAGGCCATCTATTGTATAACGATGGTTTGTTCTGTAGACTATTGAAAAAATATAGCTTAAGGGGCAAATAATTTTGACCATAAATATGTTTTTTTTTAATTAAAAACTGCTTTTATTCTAGCCGAAATAAAACAAATAAGACTTTCTCCAGAAAAAAAAAATATTATCAGACATACTGTGAAAATGTCCTTGCTCTGTTAAATGTCATTTGGGTAATATGTAAAAAAACCAATTAAATTAAATATATATATATATATACATGTGTGTGTGTGAGTGTGTGTGTATGTATGTATGTATATATATATATATATATATATATATATATATATATATATATATATATATATATATATATATATATATATATATATATACATACATACATGTGTGAGTGTGTGTATGTATGTATGTATGTATGTGTGTGTGTATATATATATATATATATATATATATATATATATATATATATATATATATATATATATATATATATATATATATATACTGCAAAATACTGGTAAAAACATACCAAAATTGTCTTGAAGTAGTCCCATAAAGAAACCCATAAAGCTTGCAGTGGGAATAAAGACCGGCTGTCCATGGAGTGCTGTAAATTTTATCCTGGCATTAAACCAATGGCTGAAACGGCTCTGCCTCCTCGCCCCGCCCGATGTAATATCTCCGAATCCCGTCCAAGCCTATGCAGATGATGTCGTCTTAGTGTCAAGAGAAGAAAACGTCATTACCAATATGCTGGCAGACACTGACCGCTTTCTGCAGTGGTCTGGGCTTGAGGTGAAGAACAGCAAATGTGCAGTGTTTTATGAACGCCGATCCGGCGGCAACAGGTGGTACAGAGCCAAATATGACCATCCTCCTGTGTTTACAATCTCAGGAAACGCAATCAGAGTTTATGCCAGACATGAATGTTATAGCTACCTTGGACATAAATTTAACGTAGCTGGAGAATGGCAGGAACAACTGAGCGATATCTGCAATGAATATCTTAGCAGACTTGACAAAATAGATCGCTGTCCTTTACCAGTCTGCTTAAAACTCCAAGCAGTCCGTGAGATCGCTCTCTCCAAAATACAACATCTGTTTGCTAACGTGCACATCTCAAAGAAAGCTTTAAAAGAACTGAATGACAAGGCTGTGCAGCTGGCGCGAAAATGGTTAAATCTCAACACACATACAACAAGAAGTGTTCTGTTCACTAATAAAACAGAGGGCGGACTCGGGTTTCCCAATATGGAGTGGATATATACAGCTACTAGAATAAACCATCTATTGCACATGTTAAATAACGATGACCAGTCGGTACAAAGGCTGGCCCGTGGCTCATTGCTTCTGGATCTCGGTAAACGTAAAGTGCCCTATGCAACTGAAGGAGAACCAAGTTTCTTAGGATTCAGAAAGAAACTCAACGGTAAGCTAGATACAGCATCTGTGGGATTTGGAGTGCGCTCAGACTGGCCGGACCTGAATGACCTGTGCAGCAGCAATAACATACAGCTGAGCTGGAGGAACACGAGCGGACATCAGGTGAACGTCAGCGATGAGGCGATCATGGACACTGACATATGTGTTGAAGCAACTTTAGATGATGGTGGAGTAAAGAAGGAGCTGAAGAGCAGGACGTGCAGGTATGAGATTCTCCAGCACTTTCACACACAGCAGCGCAGTTACTGGACTCACCTGCGGCTCCAAGGCAAACTGGCCTGTCTGCCGAGCGCGGATCACACAGTCTCACACACTGCGCTACACAACCCCGCTATTGATCACACTATTCTCAAGTTCGTCATTAGAGCTCGTTTACAAACACTCCCTACAAAGTATAATCTGTCCGTGTGGTACCCGAAACACCATGAGCCCTTCTGTCTACTGCATAGCGACAGGATGGTGGAATCAACAGCACACATAATGAACGGCTGTCCCGCGTTCAAAGGCCTTTACATCGCACGTCATGATCGCATTGTGAACATTACAGCTAAAGAGGTGAACAGAGTCAGTGTGCACAGTGCACTATACATTAACAAGACTGTACGAATGAACTGGTTTCCATCATTGAACAGTAATGCACATGCTCTGAGTGCTGTCATTAGAGATTTCCCAAACACTCCTGATATTGTTGTTGTGGATGAAGTCTTGAAAAATACTCTGATTATGGAAGTAGGCTGCTGTTTTGACGCCTACATGGATCTGTGCTATTCAGAAAAAATGCTAAAATATCAACCATTAGTAAATGCTCTGAAATTGTGTGGCTACAACATAAAGCTAGTTGTTTTAATTTACGGTAGCCTTGGACACGTTCATAAACTGTGTGTGAGAGGATTACAAATTGCTGGACTCAGTAAGAAAGACTCTAAACAAATAGCTAAATACTGCTCTGTGTCTGCTATAATAGGCAGTCTGCATGTGTGGAGAAGACGATGCCATCTCTATCCCTAATCCAGCTATTCACTAATGCGAGCAGAATTGATTGAGTGTTTTTAATACCGTCATGTAAAAAGAAATTCACTGAGTGTATTTACTGCTTGTACTGTGGAACATAATGGGCTCTTTATTATTATTTGGATGCTGTGTTGCTTTAATTAGTATTAGTCATTCCAAATAAATTAATTAAATGTGTATATATATATATATATATATATATATATATATATATATATATATATATATATATATATATATATATATATATATATATATATATACTGCAAAATACTGGTAAAAACATACC
>LR812530.1:17733257-17800757 GCA_903798195.1 Danio kyathit | reverse complement strand
GATGCTGGTAGAGGAAAATGTTTCCTAACTTGTTCCTCCAAAACACCCAAAAGTGGCTCAATAATATTTAGTACTGGTGACTGTGCAGGCCATGGGAGATCTTCACTTTCATGTTAATCAAACCACTCGGTCACCAGTCTTGGTGTGTATATTGGTGGATTATCATCCTGATACTCCTTTTGATGTGTATTCAATGTGTAATGTGTATTCAACACTGAAAACTGGACTGACACTGTTTCAATTTACTATAATATTCTGTGTAGCTGCTTTGACACAATCTATAATGTAAAAGTGCTATAGAAATAAAGATGAATTGAATTGAATTTATATAGCGCATTTGTAGTGTATTTACTCTGTACTGTCAATGGTCCTCCAGAATGGTTTGGTTGTCCTTGGCAGTAACACATCCATCTAGCATAAGTATTGGTTCTAGGTATTGCAATGATATTGCAGCCCAAACCATCACTGATCCACCCCAATGCTTCTCTCTGGGCATGCAATAGTCTGGGTGGTATGCTTCTTTGGGGTTCCTCCACAGCGTAACTCTACCGGATATGGAAAAGGCAGTGAAGGTGGACTCTTCAGAGAACAATACATGTTTTACATAGTCCACAGCCCAAGTTTTTGCTTTGAAACCAACATTTTTAGCCAGAGTGACCAAAAGGTTTGGCTGTAGCAGCCCGGCCATGTATACAGACCCTGTGGAGACCCTTGGCTGAAGCAGGAGAGATGAGGTGCACATTTAATACTGCAGTAATTAGGGCAGATGTGTTTTTTTTTTTTTTTTTGGATAAAATCTGGATTAGCACCTGGACATATATTTTAGACAGCTTGCTCTTGGCTCCACAGTTACTCCTGTTGGATGTGGTTTGTCTTTCTTGGTGCTATGCTGACAATACCCTGAATACTGTGGCTTGATACATCAGAAAGATTTGCTTTTCTTGGTCACAGATGCACCAGCAAGATGCCCACCAACAATTTGTCCTCTTTTGAACTCTGATAAGTCACCCACAATGTTGTGTGCATTGCAAGATTTTAAGCGAAACTGTGCTGATAATCTGCTAATTAAATCTTAGCACTCTGCTCTTACTGTGGAATGAAAACTGTTCATCAGGCTGGTCAAATTTAACCATGAAACCTCCATGTTTAGAAGCAGAAGTAGAACATAAAGCACATCAGGGTGACACGCTACCTTGGAATGGATGTAGCACCCTGGGAAGTGGTCACATAATGGTCAACTTACAAGATGGTTTCTCATAAGTCATCTGGAAATTGCTCTAAAACAGGTGACCCGGAGAGGGAGACCATTGCCAGACAGTCTATTGCCTGACTAGTGCAAACAACAATTAGTTAATTAAACGTTAAGGAGCAACTCTGTGGTCATTAAAAATCCCATGGCACTTCTCGTGAAGAGTAGGGGTGGAACCTCGGTGTCCTGGCCATATTTCCTCCATTGGCCCTTAACCATCAAGCCCTCCTAATCATCTCCATTCACTGAACTGGCTCTGTCACTGTCTCTTCTTTCCACCTGTAGCTGGTGTGTGTTTGGCGCATTGGCACCATTGTCCTTGCCATTGTGACTGCCATTGCATCATCCAGATGGATGCAAATTGCAAATTGAGTTAATAAAGCATTTATTTACAGTGCATCTGGAAAGAATTCATAGCGCTTCACTTTTTCAATATTTGTTCCAAAATGGATTAAATTAATTTGTTTCCTCGAAATTCTACACACAATACAATTTCAATACAATATTTTTTTGAGATTGCTGCAAATTTATTAAAAATAACATGTACATAAGTATTCACAGCCTTTGCCTTAAAGCTCTAAATTGAGCTCAGGTACATTCTGTTTCCACTGATCATTCTTGAGATGTTTCAGCAGCTTAATTGGAGTTCACCTGTGGTAAATTCAGTTGATTGGACATGATTTTAAAAGGCATACACTTGTCTATATAAGGTCCCAGGGTTGATAGTGCATGTCAAAGCACAAACCAAGCATGAAGACAAAGAAATAGTTTCCTGCTCTTCTGGAAATTTCTGCTGCTCTGAAAGTTCTAATGAGTACAGTGGCCTCATTCATCCCTAAGTGGAAGATGTTTGGAACCACCAGGACTCTTCCTAGAGCTGGCCAGCCATCTAAACAGAGTGATAGGGAAGAAGGGCCTTAGTCAGGGAGGTGGTCAATCTGTCTGAGCTCCAGCGTTCTTCTGTGGAGAGAGAAGAACCTTACAGAAGGACAACCATCTGTGCAGCAATTCATCAATCAGGCCTGTATGGTAGAGTGGCCAGACAGAAGCCACTCCCTGCCTGGAATTTGCCAAAAGGCATCTGAAGGACAAAATTAAACTCTTTGGAGTGAATGCCAGGCATTACTTTTGGAGAAAACCAGGCATTGCTAATCCCCAGGCTAATACCATCCCTACTGTGAAGCATGGTGGTGGCAGCATCATGCTGTGGGGATGTTTTTCAGCAGCAGGAACTGGAAGACTAGTCAGGATAGAGGGAAAGATGAATGCAGCAATGTACAGAGACATCCTGACTGAAAACCTGCTTCAAAGTGATCTTGACCTCAGACTGGGCGACGGTTCATCTTACAGCAGGACAATGACCTGGCATTGACAATGGCTTCACAACAACTCGGTGAATGTCCTTGAGTGGCCCAGCCAGAGCCCAGACTTAAATCCTATTGAACATCTCTGGAGATATCTGAAAATGACTGTACACCGTCGCTTTCCATGCAACTTGATAGAGCTTGAGAGGTACTGAGAGGAATGGGCAAAAATTCCCAAAGACAGGTGTGCCAAGCTTGTGGCGTCATATTCAAAAAGACTTGAGGCTGTAATTGCTGCCAAAGGTGCATCAACAAAGTATTGAGCAAAGGCTGTGAAATCTTATGTACATGTGATTTTTTAGGTTTTTATTTTTAATAAATATGCAACAATTTCAAAAAATATTTTTTCACATTGTCATTATGGGGCATTGTGTGTAGAATTTTGAGGAAATAAATGAATTTAATCCATTTTGGAATATGGCTGTAACATAAAAAAAAAATGTGGAAAAAGTGAAACCCTATGAATACTTTCCGGATGCACTGTACATACAAAGTAACTATTAATTTATGGCTGAAAAAAAGATGTATAAATGTTAATATGAATGTATGAATATGAAATCATGTGCTTAGTCACTCTGAATGATCTTAAAAAACACCAGCTACTCCTAAATAACTGGTTTGTAAATAATGCCTGGTTTGTAAATATTTAATTATCATTAATCACATTAAGCACAATATATATGTGCTTATAATTAATTTAGGTATGGGTTTTACTCAGATTTAGGCCCCATTCACACTACTGCATTTTGGTTTTAAAACACCATTTTAAAATGGACTGGCGTTTCATCTAGCATTTCTGAAAAGGTTTCCATCCACACTATACCACTACAAACGTAAATCACATGACCATACACACACTCCTGTATGTGCTGAAATTTGCTTCAGCATATTCAAATGTCTCAGCGCCAAACAGTCAGCTGGAGCTCTGTGCACGCCTTCTCTGCGAAGAGCAGTGCACGTCAGCCAGTTCGTCTCTAATCTGCCACTGGAACTCATCTCTCTATAGTTGTTAAATGTGATGTATATAATTCATCTAACAACTCTTTGGTCTTTTGGGTCTATTACTTGTTCTCAGGTAACATGTTTTGCCTGAGCACAAAGATATATTAATTTATCTAACCATAATGTACACTGATTCTGCACATTTGACCCATTGCTGCACATTTTACCAACATTTGACCACAAATGAGTTTGGCCAACATATTAAAGAGAGTCTTCCAACTAGAAAAAAATGCATCAAGTGATGACAGCTTAAATGTCTCAAAGTCACAACATCAGCACAAATTTTATTATCCGTTTCAGTATTTTTAAGCACTAAGTCCTGTTCGTCAGGAATTTCTTTTGCTTGGACTTGTAAGCCGGCAACTAGCTCTCTGCAACTCTCACATCTCGCCCACTGAAGCTAAGCAGGGCTGCGCCTGGTCAGTACCTGGATGGGAGACCACATGGGAAAGCTAGGTTGCTGCCGGAAGTGGTGTTAGTGAGGCCAGCAGGGGGCGCCCAACCTGCGGTCTGTGTGGGTCCTAATGCCCCAGTATAGTGACGGGGACTCTATACTGCTCAGTGAGTGCCATCTTTCGGATGAGATGTTAAACCAAGGTCCTGACTCTCTGTGGTCATTAAAAATCCCAGGATGTACTTCGTAAAAGAGTAGGGGTTTAACCCCGGCATCCTGGCCAAATCTGCCGACTGGCCTCTGTCCATCATGGCCTCCTAACCATCCCCATATCATATTTGGCTTCATCACTCTGTCTCCTCTCCACCAATCAGCTGGTGTGTGGTGTGCGGTCTGGCGAAAAATGGCTGCCGTTGTGTCATCCAGGTGGATGCTGCACACTGGTGGTGGATGATGAGATCCCCCCCCCCCCCCCCCCCCCCCCAGAGTACCCAGAAAAGCGCTTTGTAAATGTAAGGAATTATTATTATTATTATTATTACTAATAAACAATGGTGGTCCTGAAAACTAGCTTGTGTTCAAGTCACATAGAGTGATTGGCAGGGCTTTTCTCATTGATTAGGCTGTGTAGACTTTCTGATCCAAGACACCATGTTTGCCACACAAACATATAATCTCTTGAAGTGTTGAAAATGCACCCAATAATTATTTTGCTGTCTGTGTATAGTCCCAAGCAATGTCAATTTCATCTTTAAGCAGGTCACACAATTCAACAGCCAACACACCTGTACAGTTTTAACTGTGGAATTGTATGTGCAGGTCTAGATGCCAGATTGGGTTTTCCCATGACAAATCCAATGTGACAATGCCCTTCATTGTAATAGCTTGCAGGAAATCAATAGTTCCTATTGCAATTGTTGAGGCATCTGAAAAGATGCAATGTTGTGAAGCAGTGAAAGCAGAAATGTGGCATCTTAGAATCTCACTGCTCTCAATAACATTAAACGATTCTTTACATTTATCCCATTCATTGTGTTTTTCAGGTAGCAATGGTGTATCCCAGTCATGTTGTTCGAGTGCACGTTTTCTGATGATAACTGTGCCATGCATTGTCATAGGTGCCACAAACCCAAAAGGGTGATGTGATTTACTGTAGAAAGAATGCCTCTTCTTGTGTATGTCTTTTCTGCACAAGATACATTCACTCATTTATTTTCCTGCGGTTTAGTCCCTTATTTGTCAGAGGTCACCACAGTGGAGTGTATAGCTACAACTTATCCAGCATATGTTTCACGCAGCGGATGCCCTTCCAGCCACAACCCAGTACTGGAAACACCCATACACTTTTAAAGTGTTTCTAGTTAGGTTTCAGGCCTCATTACAGTACAGAAACAAGTTTAGTGAAAATAATCAACGACTTTTAACTGCTGACAAAGGCTGCATCTCGTTACTAGTTTTACTTTACCTCAGTGCTGAATTTGCTTAAATATTTTATAGATGTTCAGGATTATACAATATACATGCTACCCCTGGGATACAATATTAAAAGACATGGGATAAGCTTTGCATGACTAACATTTTGTTCTTTAAAAATTCAGACAAAACAGAAGTATTAGTTACTGGGCCAAAATCTTGTGCACAGCAGATTTCACAACTCGGCCTGCAATTAAAGGATACAGCGTCAGTATTAGCTCTACTGTAAAAGATCTGGGTATTATACTAGACAGCAACTTAACTTTAAACCATATCTCCCATGTCACAAAAAACACCTTCTGTCATCTGAGAAATATTGCTAAGTTACGAAGCATGCTATTAATTTCAGATGCAGAAAAATTAGTTCATGCATTTATGACTTGTAGACTGGATTACTGTAATGCTCTGTTCGCTGGCTGCCCAATATTCTCTATTATTAAACTTCAGTTAGTGCTAAAAAGCTGCCAGAGTTCTTACTAGTCAAGAAAATATGACTATATCACTCAACTTGTATCTGCCTTAAACTGGCTGCCTGTTTTGTATTGATTATAAAATATTGCTTCTTACCTATAAAGCTTTAAATCATAGGTCTCAAACTCGATTCCTGGAGATCCGCAGCTTTGCACAGTTTTGCTCCAACACTTATCAAACACAGCTGATCCAACTAATCAAGGTGTTCAAGACTACTATAGACGATTAAGCAGGTGTAAGTTGGAGCTGGTTGGAGCTAAAATATGCAGAGCTGTGGCCCTCCAGGAATGAAGTTTGAGATCATGGCTTTAAATACTCTATCTCCTGTTTATCTACCCAACCTTCTGTCTCACTACCATCCAACCTGCTCTTTAAGATCTGAACACTTAGGGCTTCTGATAGTACCCAGAATAGCAAAGTCTACTTAAGGAGGTTGAGCCTTCTCATTTATGGCCCCCAAACTCTGGAATAGCCTTCCTGATAATGTCGCGAGGCTCAGACACACTCCTTAGTTCAAAACTAAATTAAAGACCTACCTTTTAAGTAAAGCTTCTAAAAAATGCAATGCATCACATAACTGTATGGTGCATGAGTGTGCTCCATGCAGGTGAGTGGGCTTGACAAACTACTGTACCTGTAGGACACACTCCTGTCTTAATGCACCAGGCATTTTGCTAGAAATACTTCTATGTCTTATATGTTTGTATCTATGTTTGCTTATATAACTCCTATAACCTATTTTCATTTATATCACTTCATTTTTTATTGGCATTCAAAATATCTTGTTCAAATACATTATGAGCAGCAGCTACGCTAATTATTTTCTTGTTCTCTATTTCCACCAGGGGATTCCCATCTTAAGGCCTCTAGAGACTGTTTAATGTCATTGATGGGATCCAAGACATGTGAAGAGATGATGCTAATCATTGAGGACTTCCAGGACAACCCATATGAAGAGATGATGCCAACCATCGAGGACTTTGAAGACAACACAGTCATCACTTATATTATTTAAAACTGCAGGTTTTATACAATATAATTGCATGTTTATATACTGTATAATAACTTATATTTGATTGTAACTTTTACTTTGTTTGATTGTGATGTAATAATGTGCACCTTTGTAAATCTGCTTTGAAACAATAATTATTGTAAATAGAGATATACAAGTAAACTTAAATTGAATTGATTCAACAGGCCAAATGAGTCAGTCATTCAGTGCCAATGAATCAAATCACCTTGTTCATTACAGGTTACTGTTGTTTTAATTAACTGCATGATTTTAGCCCTGATTTTGACTCGCCGACAGGTTTTGAGAAATCGCTGACAAATGCCTGAAATCACAGGCAAATCGGTGCTCGTTCATGTGAGTGACAATCACACAGTATTAACTATCATGGATGAAATATGAGAGAATCGCAGATGAGTTGCCGACACCCACAAGATATCAGGCATCCAAAATATCGGGAGCTGTTGGCAATTTAAATCATGCCGTGTGAAATGAGTTTTGATTGAAAATAACATCGGCGATCACCTACAGCCGATGAGAGAGCAGCATTCACTAGTACGGGTACCTGCAGGAAGTTAAAAGCGCTTATTTTCAGTTTATTTGGACACAAGAAATGCAGGAAAAACTAGAGTAAATTTGGCAGGAGCACTGTGTCTGTTTGACGTGTCATCTGATCTATAACACAATCAGGTCGAAAAGTAAAAAAACTTTAGGAGAGATTGCTAATTTTCTTCAAAGCCAGATGAGCAACACACGTTTCTAAAGCTAAAGGCTTCTTTTTTCATGATGTAGTTAATAACAAAAGATATATTACGCGACCTCGCGTTGTTTCCATGTCACTTTTCCAGTTTGTTTGGTTGTGAGATATACTTTGGGCAAAGTTGTCTGTGATTTTTCCTATTTTATAGTCATGCTGTGTGAACTCTCCTGTCGCTGATCCATCTTGCAGTGTAAACACAGCACCGACAGAACGCTAGCCCAGATAGTCATGCAGTGTGAAAACATCCGTGACATGGTTACTTGAAATTCATGCATTCTGAACTCGGCTTAAGTGCGCAACAATGAAATCTGTCACTTGAGGAAAAAACACAGCAGATTCACCCAGATTCATTTACTTCAGTAAAGCATCTATCCTATCATAAAGCTGAATGGCATGTGCATTGCGGCCCTGCATAGAAGAGTTAAGTTTGTTCAGCTCTGAGAAAACTTCCACCAAATAAGCCAATTTAGTAAGCCATGTATTGTCACTGAAATTTGCAGCCAGCTCTGTGCAATGTTTAAGTAAAAACTTGAGATTGGAATGCACGTAACTCAAACGCATGCAACAATACTGCATGTCTTTGGGCTGTGGGGGAAACCCACGTGAACACAGGGAGAACATGCAAACTCCACACAGAAATGCCAACTGGCCTGGCCAGGGCTTGAACCAGAGATTTTCTTGCTGTGAGGTGACAGTGCTACCCACTGAGCCACTGTGCCACCCTGCAATGCGGTGATTCATTCATTAATTTTTATTCGGCTAAGTCCCTGATTATTAGGGGTCGCTACAGCGTAATGTGATGCAAATGGTACGGGCGGACTTTTAACGACTCTTCCTTTGTTTTCGGGTGATACTTTCAGACCAAAGAAACCCTTTTGTTGATTAACTTATCTGGGGTGCGTTTCCCAAACAATGACGTAACTTGCGGCTGAACTATCACAGTACGATGCATTGTTTGGGAAAAGAACGATGTAGTGACGAGTGTTTGCCAAAACCCCTAGTTTCTGTTGCAGATCCATCACTTGAACCACGTTAGTTATAGCTTAAAACGCCCATAATAATGCTCTAAACGGGGTGGAGTAACTACTTCTTTAGAGAACAACCCAATCATTTTTTTGTGCAAATATATTGTTTTACACAAACACACATTTAAAATAAAATCCAATAATAGATTTGGTAAAAACATGCACTGGTTTTCCATATTCACTGAAATATATGTAAATGAAACATATAGGGCCTGTGTTTGCTTTACTAATATTATTGAGAAGTTGAACATTACATATTCTATTCAAAAACATAATTACTTACAAAAGCTAACACTATTCTAATATCATATATATATATATCATATAAACAAATAAATAAATAAATAATGAGGCTATTTATTATAAATATATTTACTTTAATAATAATATTAATGATGATGATGATGATTATTATTATTATTAAGTAGGATATTGTTTATAAGTCTACTTTTACAATTTGACACATGCAAACCATAGCAGAAAGTTCTAACCAACAGGCCCATGTCATATACAGTACAGATACTTAATAATTAACCCACTATAACTTAAAACAGGGATGTCCAAACTCGGTCCTGGAGGGCCGGTGTCCTGCACAGTTTAGCTCCAACTTCCTTCAATCACCTCCCTGGAAGTTTCTAGTATACCTAGAAAGAGCTTGATTAGCTGGTTCAGGTGTGTTAATTGGGGTTGGAACTAAAATATCCAGGACACCGGCCCTCCAGGACCAAGTTTGGACACCCCTGACTTAAAAGAATTAACGTACTGTATGCTATGTTTTTTTATTTTCACAAGCTTTGGAGACGTAACATAAATTCTGCTTTATAAATAATAGGTGACCTATAGCTTTTGCCATGAGGCTGTGTTCAAAATTATATCAATGTTTTCACTGTGAAGTGCACTGCGAAGGGAGCACAATTGTAAACATGAATTGTAAACGCTAAAACTGAACTGTAAAAATACTTTGAAAGCAAATTACACCTAAGAGAGATAGGTATGCTTTTTTATTTTTAATAATTCCAACTTTGAATGTTAGAATAAATAGGGCATAGGGGGGATAAGTGGGAATAGAACACTGCCAGGAACTATGTTTCTAACTACAGCTCCAGAGGTGTAGTTTCAAGTGCTCAAATTTGCGACGCAGTTTGCGAATGTTCGTTGGAACGATGGATTTGGAAAACGACAAATCCACGAACTATGTTTGTAACGACGGAAATTGCGACCTCAGTTGGCTAACGATGGTTTTGGGAAACGCACCTCTGGTCAGTAGCTGGGCAGGTTTCTAACACCTATATGCTGGTTATCTTGCTGACTCCAATACTTAATTTGCATGCTTTGTTTAGCAATCTCCCCTCCTCCTAAAGGCCGGCTCAGACTGTGAGATTTCAGCCGCGATTTTGTCATCTGAGACAAATTTGGGAAATCCTAAAAGATTCCTGAAATCCTGGGCTAAATTCTTTGGTCTTTGATCGTTGACTTGACATGTCCACAGACGGCCGCTTAGTGCCCATTGCGATCAGATTTTCTCGCCGACGAAGTTCTGGCAGAGCCAGAAGATTTCAGATGTTTTCCTGCAGTGTGACAGAAGCAACGTTATGCATCAATCCAAGAACCAATAGGAGCTCCGAATTTGATGATGCGTGGGGAAATGTCAAAACAGTTTTTTTCTTCCTGGTTTTATTATTGAAACACGCTGTGTGCAAAATTGCCGCTACAGTTTGTTTACATTTGCTGTGAGGAATCATTTCAGATCGCAGGATAGTAAAAGTGTCGCGGATGGATGACGTCAAACTCCGGATGTGTTTTCTTCAGTGTTTGGCGCGTCTTCACTGACATTCAGTCTGACTTTATGGCGGCTGAGATCATACAGTGTGACATGAGAGCCATGTTCATGCAGTCTGACATGCTACAATCGTGCAGGATTATAAAAAATCTCACAGTGTGAGTCAGCCTTAAAGGGCACCTATTTTACCCCTTTTTTAAGATGTAATATTAATATTATGGTTCTTCTGAGTGTGCCAGTTTAGGTTCAGTTCAAAACACAATTCAGATTTTTTTATTATGATGTGTTAAAAAGTGTCATTTTGGGGGCGTGTACACAGTTCGTCTTTTTAGGGGCATGTTGCTTCACATGAAAATTAGTTTTGACTTCCCGCCCAACTTAACAAGGGGGCGAAGCCAAGAGCTCCCCCGCTTTGTGTATGGCTACAGACAGGCAGACAGAGAGAAGCAACATGAGTGAGAGGACCAGCATTCAGCTGTACATGTACGACTCGGACACAGACCAAGCAGAGACTACAAAATCATTTGTGTCTTTGTATAGTTTTACAGCCAACTGTGTGCTAGTTTAAAGTTCCAAGCTTGTAGCCTACACCGAGACTAATAAGCAAGCACACTGAATTAACTTTGACTGAAGGGCATAACACACCGCATGCACCGCAACGCGGCGCGCACATGACAGTTGAAAGTATCGCACACTTGCGACGCCGGTGTGTGTCACCTGATAGAAACTTATGTTTAGATTTCAGAAATGCATGCCGCTGCGTGGCGTGACGCTGCTTGTCGCGACGCTGCTTGTCGCGACGCTGCTTGTCGCCGAGCGGCGCTTCTGGTGTACGACCTGCTCAGAGCCACGACACGGCACACCAGATGCGCACATTTGCATGTTATTTAAAATGAAACCATTCAGATAACGCTCTGTGGCGCGGCAGAAATATGAAGTGTCCTGAGCAGGGCCAGCGTCCATAGAGGCGACCTAGGCGGCAGAATAGTGAGCGAACCCCCCGGGCCTCACTTTCATCCGCGACACCCTCCCGGTCCTCACTTTCATCTGCGACACCGCTGCGTGCCGTTACTTCGTTATTTCCAATGGAGGGACGCACACGTGAGGCAACGCGCTCGCACTTTCCAGCTGCACCTAGTTAAGATGACAGGGATCTTCTGTGAACGCGGGAAATGCAAATCGGTGAAGTTGAAGGAAGACGCAATGAAAAGTACACATGTATGCAAACCCACCAAAACTCACAAACACTGGCGGCGAGGAGAGCGATAACTTGGTGAATGTTGAGCCCAATATGCCTTACATGATCTATAAATAGAGCAAAGGTGTTTCTTTGACTCACACGCTGAAAATGGCGGACGTGAAACAACATAGAAGATATGGTAATGCGCACCTGTCAATCAATATTGGTGGGCGGGGGGACTGCACTCCTACGTCAAGTTGCGGTCGATCTCAAAACCGCTCCAATCGGTCCACCATTTTTTTTGTTGTTAAATTGAAAAAAAAAGGACTGAGTGTGTTTATATTACCCCAATATGACGGTCTATACAATATACCTACACAAATGTCTGTCCAAACAGCTTGAAAAGTAGATTTTTTACCATAGGTGCCCTTTAAGAAGACATTATAGACAGGACATCTTTGTCTCAATTCAGACTTGGGATAAAACTCGCATACTGCAGACCTCCAATAGGCTCCTGCAGACACATGGACTTCTTAAAGACGCTGTATGACTGCAGATTAACCAACACGTCTCAATAAAGGAATTCTGCTTGTTTAGAATCTCCTGGACTGGGTTCTCTCTCCTTCATTCCTTTTTTTTTTTTTCAGTAAACAATTCCAAAAAAATAAAATAAAATGAATATGTATTTGTCTAAATTGTACACATGAATGAAGTATGTTTACAAGTGCAATCGACCAAAATCAAAATATTTAAAGCTAGTATCCACTACATAAAACATGTATATTGTGAAATCCAAGCAAAAATAAGCTCATACAGTTACTGACCAAGTTAGTATCTTCCTTTTATCACCTCTTTCTATTTTAGGACTAACTGCACTATAAGATTTTTCTTTTTCTTTTTTTGACCAGTTTGGTTTTCTTTTAGTATTCATCCACAGGTCCACATACAGGGGTTGGACAATAAACCTGAAATTCTTGCCAATTTAGTGTTGGAGGTTTCGTGGCTAAATTTGACCAGCCTCATGGACAGTCTTTATTGATTGCACATCCCACCTGTAAGAGCAGACTGTGAAGGTTTAATTAGCAGAGTAATAGAACAGTTTTGCTTAAAATATTACAACACCCACAACTTTATGGGTGATGTATCAGAGTTCAAAAGAGGACAAATTGTTAGTGTGCATCTCACAGGTGCATCTGTGACCAAGACCGAAAGTCCCTGTGATGTATCAAGTGCCATGGTATCCAGGGTAATGTCAGCATACCACCAAGAAGGTCGAACCACATCCAACAGGAGTAACTGCAGATGCACTGTAGGTGTGAACTGTGCAGCATAAACATGGCATTAAGTGCCCCCTCTGTCATCACTTAAGAATCAGTCTTAGACCTGCTAGACTCTTTAAAAAAAATGTAAAAAATGACTCTTCACCCAAAAATGTAAATTGACTCACTATTTACTCTCCCTCAAGTGGTTCCAAACATTTATGAGTTTCTTTTTTTTCTGTTAAACACAAAATATGATATTGTGAAGAGAGTTGAATGCCTGTAACTATTGACCTCTATAGTACTGTACCTCCAGAATATAGTTTTTCCTACTATCCACGATTCTCAGATTATTATTAAATTATAATGTAATAGTAAAAAAAAAAATAATTGACATGACTATTTTGTGTTCGACACATTAAATATTGTGTTTTAAAATATTGATTTTAACATGCAAACAACAGCATACAGAACATATCTTAATGCACCTGCAGTTTTCAACAGCATTGAAAAATAAATAAATAAATAAATAAATAGGCCTGCCCTAAATTTTTTTCACTTAAATTACAAATTTAGGTTACAAAACAAAAACACTGACTGAATCCTTTTTTAATAACCAGCATATGCGTTTTTTTCCAATCATGTTTTTTTTTTTGTCTATTAAAAAAGTAGGCAACCTCAAACTCATTGCTCCAGAGAAAATAAGCATTGAATTAATTTTCTGCTGTAATTCTTACATTATATAGGTTATTTTATAAATTAATCTTGTATAAGCACTAGTAATAACTGTAATTCTTCAAATGAAAAAAAGGTTGTTTTTTTAGTTGTACACTAAATCATCAAAACTATATCTGTTGTGTTTATGAGCAGTGCCAGAGTGCACTCAGAGTGAGAGAACCCTCCAACTTGCGGTTATTTCCAAAGCAGAGCACATTTGAGAAAAATTAGCTTCTTTCTTCACTTGTGCAAAGAAACAGAAGTGTTTATGATGCAAATCCAGGAGCAAGGCAATCAGCGTCAGCACTGGTTTGGCCATCAACTCATACAGTTAGGTCCATACATATTAGGACATCGACACAATTCTAAAAATTTTGGCTATATAAACCAACACAATGGATTTGAAATGAAATGAACATGTGCTTTAACTGCAGTCTGACAGCTTTAAATTGAAATCAGGTGAACACTCTAGGAATTGCAACAGTTTGCATATGTGCCACCCACTTGTTAAGGGATCAAAAGTAATGGAACAGAATAATAATCATAAATCAAAATTTAACTTTAATACTTAATTTGCAAATGCATGCTTAATTGGATTTAGATCAGGTGATTGACTTGGCCATTGCATAACATTCCACTTCTTTTACTTCAAAATTTCTTTGGTTGCTGTGCAGTATGCTTTGGGTCATTGTCCTTCTGCTCTGTAAAGCACCATCCAATGTATTCTGAAGCATTTGTCTTAATATGAGCAGAAAATATTGCCTGAAACACTTCACAATTCATCCTGCTGTTTTTGTCAGCAATTACATCATCAATAAATACAAGAGAACCTGCTTCATTGACAGCCATACATGCCCACGCCATGTCACTACTACCTCCATGCTTCACTGCTTAGGATCATGAGCAGTTCCTTTCCTTTTCCATACTCTTCCCATCACTCTGGTACAAGTTGATCTTGATCTCATTTGTCCATAGGATGTTGTTCCAGCACTGTGAAGGCTTTTTTAGAACTCTAATCTGGACTTCCTGTTTTTGAGGCGGCTAATTTTTTTGACGGCTAATGTTTTTGCCATCTCTCTGATGGGTGTTATTTTGTTTTTTCAGCCTAATAATGGCTTGCTTGACTGATAGTGACAGTTCTTTGGATCTCATCTTGAGAGTTAACAGTAACAGTTCCAATGCAAATAGCACACTTGAAAAAGTCTGGACCTTTTTTCTGCACATTGTAATTGGAATAATGAGGGATTAACACACACCTGGCCATGAAACAGCTTAGAAGTCAATTGTCCAATTACTTTTGGTCCCATAACAAATGAGAGGCACATATGCAAAATGTTGTAATTCCTACAGCGTTCACCTGATTTGGATGTAAATACCTTCAAATTAAAGCTTACAGTCTGCAGTTAAAGCAAATATTAGTTTCATTTCAAATCTATTGTGTTGGTGTATAGAGCCAACAAATGTTAGAATTGTGTTGATGTCCCAATATTTATGGACCTAACTGTATGTGTCAAACTGTGACAAGGAATATCCCTCTTAATTTTTTTTTATTTAGCTTTTTTAGCAAAATATGTTCAGGCATGTGTGATTGCACATATTAATGCCCTGTGAGTCAACAAATATGTGTTGCATATTTATGCAGAAAAACAGGATACAAAATAAAATATTATTTTTTAACCAATTAACTGAAAGCATTATTCAGTTAAAAATGCATCATTTCGGTTAACAGTTAAACGGTCAACATGAGCATCCTTATGACAATAGTTTTATTTTTGTGTGAACTATCTCTTTATATAAAAGATTAAGACTATTTTTAATAGCATTACTGAGACGTTTTAAACATAAGGGCCCAGGTTATCAGGCAAGTTTGGATATAAAAGGAGATTTCTTACATTAAGTTACAGTAAGAGATAAATAACCAATAAAATAAAATAACCTATATATTTAACATATAGAACACACCTTGAAGCTCTCTTCCCCATCAATATTTGATACATCAGATTAGTTTTCTTCTGGTTTTGTGGCCAAAAAGGAAGTTCTGCTGCTACTAAGAAGACAATATCACAGTTTCTGCAAATGAATTAACATGATTAATATAATTAAACTGAACTCACCATTGTCCAGATACCGCACAGTAGAGTATTTAGAAAAACTCGGATCAAAGTTTGCCATGAGTGGGGCAATATATTGTGTCGCTGTCAGCATGCGATGTGTTATATCTCCAGTGAAGATAAACCCTGTAAAAAAAAAAGCATCAGATTTTAAAAGAAATTTGTCCTACAAAATAAGCTCCATCTCCTTGTTATATTGTTTCTTTAATAACAACATGACGGCACCGGTGATGGTGCATAGGGTTAATGTGGAAATGTACTTCCTCACTTTTCTCATTCAGGAATGTACAGAGATATTTTAAGGGCTAGGGGCACAACCTACATTCACCATATACTCACACTTAAAAAGATAGTTCATCCAAAAGAGTGGAATATTTTCACTATTCAAACACTGTCGTTTGTCCATTAATTAACCATGGTTGCCTATGATATTACCCTAGCAACTTTAGTTAACCTGCAAACTTTGGCCCTGTTTACACTAATGCGTTTTAGTTTTAAAACAGCGTTTTAGAATGAAAACGATCCACGTCCACACTGGCGTTTCACCTAGCATATCTTAACAGATCTCTGTTCACACTATACTGCTGAAAACGCACATCACGTGACCCACAAGCACACTCTGGCATGCGCTGCAGCGTATGCGCATGTCTGAGCTCCAGACAGTCAGTGGGTGCTTTGAGTACACCTCCCTAAGTGAGCGCTAAGCAAGACGGCCAGTTCATCAAGGATCTTCCGCTGGATTTTATCTCTCTATAGTTGTTAAACATAATATTTAATTAATCTAGTCTCCATCTAATGGTCTTTTGAATCTATCACCTGTTCTCAGGTAATGTGTTCTGGCTGAGCACAAAGATAGGTTAATATATTAATTTATATGTAACCACATACACTGATTCTGCACATTTGACTGATTGGTTGCCTTTATTTCCTATATTGCATAAATTTATTGTACGTTGTACTTTAATAATGGCCATTATTGATTATTAAAACTGATATTCAGCAAAAGAGACAAAAATGAATGAAAATGAAAGGAGTTATGTTATAGGCTCCGTTTTATTATAAATATGCATACAGTGAAGATGATGGTGATACACCGCTGATACACCCGCTGCAGTGCCTTACGCTCCGCAACCGAGCAGCTTCCATACCAGACTGTGACACAGTTCGTCAGGATGCTGCACAATAGAAAGCATCCTGACGAACTGTGTCACAGTCTGGTATGGAAGCTGCTCGGTTGCGGAGCGTAAGGCACTGCAGCGGGTGGTGAAAACTGCCCAACGCATCACAGGGACCACACTGCCAGCCATAGAGGACATTCAGAGGAAACACTGTCTGCGCCAAGCACGCAGTATTCTTAAGGATTCCTCTCACCCTGCTCACAGACTGTTTTCTCTCCTGCCTTCTGGCAGGCGCTTCAGGCTCCCCCGGACAAAAACCAGTAGACTAAGGAACAGCTTTTTCCCCAGAGCTGTCTCCCTTTTGAACTCTGCCCCTCACTGACTCTTTGCCCCCTAATACACCCCCCACTTTCCTCATAACTTATACTCCTCATAATCATTGCACTATTTAAAAATTGCACATATTCATTGCACTGATTCATTTATTTGAGCTGTACATAGCCACTGCACACTTGTAATTATGTACATACCAACTGTACATATACATTTGTAATTGTTTATCTATCTGCAAACTTCTAATTATTAATAGCAATCTGTACATATATCCATCTATTGTAAATCTCTGTTCATAGCTAATACAACCTGTATATAATGTTCATAGTACATCCATCTGTAAATATCACCATAGTTTTTCTATAACTGCACTTTATAACTTATACCTGTATCCTGCACTTGCTGCTATTGCACTCCTGGTTAGACCTAAACTGCCTTTCGTTTCCTTGTACTTGTACATGTGTAATGACAATAAAGTTGAATCTAATCTAATCTAATATACATGTAGCTACATGATGCCTCAACATTTTTAGTGTCTGATAAGTTAATATCAAAATGAAAATAGGTAAGCTCCTTATATCATGTTTTCATTTTATTGTTAAGATGAAACAAATAGCCAGCGTGTCCTCTGGGCTTTGTTTTCCATATCAAACTTGCAAAGATTGAACTTTGTGCACCTAATATTGAGGAAAAAGCTCCAATCAGATAAGTGATGTCTCTGTTTTCTCCCATCCACACTGACACAGAGCAGCAGTGTTTTAAAACAAAAATGGCCTCTCCAGCTTTTTCAAAAAGCTCTGTTTTCAGGGCTCAAAAGTCCGGGGTAGTGTAAACAGAAGGTGTAACCGTAGCAAAACGTATGCATTTTAAAAACAAAATGTATTAGTGTAAATCAAGGATGTTAGCCAGACAAATTGACAATATTTGCTTTTAGACTTTTCGATATTTAGCTGTATTTTAAATTTAAGCCTCAGGTAGTTTTTTGTTAACTGCTATTTACCTCCACACTATAAAGATGAATAACAGACTAATTTACCTTGATGGTTCTGTCGATCATATCATGTTACTGTAACAGAGGTCAGCTAGTTATGCCTGTTTCACACATACTGTAGGCAATTCTGTCTGCAGTGTGTGTATGCAGGAATTGACATTTGTGCTTTCACACAGCAGTGTCACCAAACATGGGTGTGGAAAAAAAAAAAAAAAGACATGAGGAAATGCACTGCAGACAGAGAATGTGGGAAACAGGCATAATCGCTGATGGTGGGGAGGCCAAGATGGCATCTCGCTAAGCAGATGCGATATCACTTCTCTAGAAGAAAAATCAGTTAAAGGGTCAAATTATGTCTTTTTGGTAAATAATTAATGGGCAAGGAACATAGTACAATTAACCTGCATACCTCGTGGAATCTAGAAGGGCACCTGTCAAGTGAATCATTAGCCCAAAACATGGATGAATCTGAATGCCTAGATTCATCACGTCGCACATGATTATGAAATAAACTTTAATGATCCTTTGTTTGCAACTCCCAGCAAAAGCCCACCGCGAAAAAAGAAAACAAGAGAGTAACGATGTGTCATTTGCTGACATCACCATTCAGTCCTTAAATTCTAAGCAAGATTCATTACTTGCATGCAACAGGAAAATACTTCTCTCAAGCTAAGAGCTGATAAACTGGAAATCTATAGCCACAGATGGTATTTGAATTTACTCTGGGTGACAGCACAAGACACCATGATATAATCTGGATGAAAGCCAAAAGATCCATATATCTTAAGAGAGACTGGTCTTCACATCAAAGAGTTCTTCTTTCCTAGCTAAGAGTTAAAGAGCCCCTATTATGGGTTTTTAAAAATGACCTTCTATGTACTGTGTAACACAGCTCTAAGTGAAGTGAAATATCCAGCTAAAGCTTAAATCTGAAAGTGGACAGTGTATAAAACTATTGATTCATCTATAAAGGAGTCGACTCATAGTGGTTGGAATGAATCGTCTTGTTAACGAGACTTTAGCCTTTTCGGCATGACGTGGATACGAAACATAATGGTTGCGTGCAGACCCGCAAAATTTAAACCTGCGGCCCCGCCCACTAACACAGCAGCAAAGACTGAGGAAGATAAACAGATCCTGAAGTCATGAGTCATGAAGAGGCTGTGCTTAGCTGGATATTATTGGAAGTTTGAGGGAAAGTTTGTGTTATATTCTCTACCCAAAGATGAAGCTGTGAAGAGTCAGTGGTTGAGGTTTATTTTTGCAAAAAAGGAAGGATTAGAAAAGACTACTGATGTATGAGACTTTGACAGAGCTCCACAGGAACTATCAATACACAGCTCATGGATTATTCCTCCATTTTGTAATGAGGATTGGTGATCGTTGGGCAAAGCAGAGTACAGGTAAGCCCTGAGAACATATAACACTTATACATATCGCGACTAAAACCACGCTAAAAACTCGACGCGTGCCGCTTTCTTTGCGGATTTAAACGTGTTTGTGAGCTTGCAATCCTGTCATTTGTCATTGCTATGGCTACCGTCAGCTGTTCTTACACACGTGTGGCGGTCAAGGTTCAGAATAGTTCAGCTTTTGCCACTGTGTGGATTAATACTGAATGTGTGTTATTGTTAATAACAGAGCAATATGCTGGTGTTTAACTGCTTTAATGCACTCATGCACACACAAAAAATCCGGGAGACTGGGGGAAAGTGAGGACCGGGAGGGAGGGGGTGGGTGTCGCGGATAAAAGTGAGAACCGGGGGAGTACACGGACGCCGCCCTCACTATTCTATGGACGCGCGGGTGTGGTGAGAAATCGTGTCCTCCCTGCAATCGAGTCCGCTTAGGACCCCAATGGGTCATCTGCGTTGAATGCCTGATCAAATGTGCATTTTATAGTCTATTCTCAGTCTTCAGATTTTAACAAGACTTATCATATTAGTAACATTATTTTAACAAGATTTATCATATTAGTAACATTATTATCGGTAAGTGCAAGTTCTCAGTCTTCATCAAAAGTGCTTTATATAGTCTATTTTCATTCTTCACATTTTAACAACTTATATTACTAAAGACATGCAGAGTTAAAATAATTAAAAACGGTCCTAAACATTTAAAGATGCCTTTTTGATGTTTTTATGTATTTATATGTAACATTATATATTTACATAAGAAGTGGTAGCAAGTTGTAGTCTATCTAAAATAAATAAAAATATAAATGATAAATAAAATACATAAAATCTAAATAAGATTTCGCTGCATGTATATATATATATATATATATATATATATATATATATATATATATATATATATATATATATATATATATATATATATATATAAGGCGCTATAAACTATACCTAATACAACTCCAGTGAACCAATAGGATCACCCAGGGTCCTAGGCGGACCCAATTGTCAGGGGGGACTCGATTTCTCATGACACCGGCCCTAATAACACTGGTGAGAACCGGGTACTCTGTTCTATCTTGTTAGTAACTAATGTGAAGTTGTTTCTTAAATGTACATTCTATGTATTCTGTTTTTGAATGTTTCTGTTAAGGACTTTTATTTTTGTGTTGTGTCCTCTGAGGAGGAGGGTAATGTGTGTGTGTGTGTGTGTGTGTCTGTGTGTGTGTGAAAAAAGAGCAGGTAGAGCAGTGTTGCCAGATTGGGTGGTTTCCCGCTCAATTGGACTGTTTTTAACACGATTGTGCAGGCATAAACACTTATCGCGACTGCCACAACCGTGTTTTCCAGATTAGTGGGTGGGGTTTTTTTGCATTTTGCCGGCTTTTGGATAGTTTTGGGCTGGAATCAGACAGCTACATCTGACAACACTGAGGTAGAGTGTGACGGGCTAGGAGACTTGTGTCGAACTCCTTCCCGGTTCTTGGAGTTTTTGCTTAATAAAATAGTTAGTCGTCAGTATTTTCAAGTCCATCGTCTTTATTTACATTTACCCAGTGCCGAATTCCACGCCTTACACTAATATGAAGCGTGTATGCACTCTGACTACTTCTATGTTGTTGATAAGCTGTGCTGGGCATTTCACTCTGTCTCGCACTGAAGGCTGTCAGTGTCGACCAATTGCAACAGGCTGTCATCGGTCCAACCAGCGCAGATTAGCTTCGTGCTAAGGAGGGGTTTGGGAACAAATGAATCACTGAACGATTCATATGGGAGTCGCTGGGAAAATTAGGTAAAAATAAATGCATATGTTTTTTGACCTTGCATGCATATTAGACTGTTGTTGGAGACCTTTACAACCAAAATATGACCCTATTTAATGTATAATAGAGGCTCTTTAACATATTTTGAACATATAACTCATGGACAAATTGAATTAAATTCTTAAAAAATTATCTCTTTAAGGATGTGGGACTTAACACTGGAACTACCGGAATTCTATAACTTCTAGAACAGCCATAGCGATCTCTGACTGTTCTAGTATAAGACTTTATGTTGTCGTGTCAAATTTTACATTCTAAACTTCGATTTAGATTTTAGAAATAAAATTAAAATAGATTTGAATGTCTGTCATCATGTTTTATGGAGTCATATAGGCCTAGACCCATACTGTATCCTTTAATTATATTATAAATACGAGTTAGACTGCCCATGAAGGTGCGCACCTGACTTTGTCCAGCAAGGAGAGAAAAGTTTTTTAACTGCAGTGAAAATGTTTTGTTTTTTTGAAAGTATAAATTTCAACAATAAAGGATTGAAGCAGAATATTTTAGTAGAAAACACATTTGAATTTAGAAAATAATTACATGTGAATCTAAAATAATACATTGTAATCATTTGAATGAAAATAAAGGGATTATAAGACAGGTAATAATATAAATCAAAAAATGAAAAAAAAAAAAAAAAAAAAAAATATATATATATATATATATATATATATATATATATATATATATATATATATATATATATATATATATATATATTTCTATCACATAACCTGTATGTAAGAAAGAATTTTTTTTAAATAAATATTTAATATATACATATTGAAAATATCATGCTGTAAATTCATAACGAACATATTCTCTAAGTGAGCTCTCTTGAATACATGACATCATTTACCAATGTGTGTGGATTGGTTAGCCCATTTACAGTCCATACAGGTAATCTCCACCTTCGATGTGCAGTTCCCACAAACTACCTAAGTGTCCTTGTTTTATTTTTGTGTTTTTTTTTGTTGTTGTAATTTTTCCGCACTTTGCCTTGCCACCTTCTCCTTATCTGCTACTTCTGCCTAGGTCCTGGCTTTCGCAAAATCAGTTTTGTGGCTTTTGCTCTCATGTGGCCGGAGCGAAGTTCATTTGCAAGTTGCATTATAAGGTTCCTCAGTGGGATTTTCTCATTTGTGCATTCCTTGAACAAGACGGAAGCATTATTGCAGCCAGGTCAATAATGGCCAGGATGTTATAAAGCAAAGCTACTGGCCATCTATGGATGCATGGGTGCTTTTACAGAATATGTCCTCACCATTTGATCTTGCACATTTACTCCGATGCTGGTTTAGCATTTTGGTCATCTGTGATGGCAATATCTGAATGCACAGTGGTCAGAATACAGATGTTTTTCTTAGTTTTGCACTGATAGACTGTGAGCATCACATTTTTACTTTTCAGCACCACTGTGGTAAACAGTGGTATTTGCTCCTTTATGCACGGTGGGAGCTCTCATCTGATCTTATTTACAGTGCCTATTTACAGTGCCAACAAGGCTAGTTTTCTTGGCCTGTAGTGCCTTGGCCAATTTAGGGGATGTAAAAAAGTTGTATGAAGTGATGTTCATCCCCTTACCCAGGGTAAGGCTCAACCATTTTCAGCACCACACAGTCTCCGAGTTATTGACCTGGGCTATGTGTCTCGTCTTTGCCTAGATATGTGCATCATTCTGTCATGCAACAGAATGAAGAACAAAAATGTAGTTCAACAGAATTTATTCTTTCAAAAAGGCAGTCTCGTTTAGCAATGCACACAGAGCTGGGTCTTCAAGAAGAACTCAAAAAACCACCATTAAGGCTGAGAGAGAGGGAGAGAAAGGAGGTTGGCTGGATCCGTCTGCCCACCACTGCGATGCGGAGAATGTCAGACTCCCAGGCGCTGATGGTCTAAACACAGTCACAAATGAGAGCACATACGGAGTGTAACAACGGACGAGACAGGACTGGACAAGACTGGACAGAAAGATGCAGATTAGTTCAGAGGTAGATGTACTGAGGACAATGCACAGAACAACAATAATCTGACAACAGAAGGAGTGAAAGGGGAAAAGATATAGGAATGCCAATAAGGGTAAAGCAAGAACAGGTGTCTGGTGATCAGCGCTCGCGCTGATTGAAAGAGCTAACAGCTGAGAGCAGGACACAGAGAGGAAAAACTTAAT
Source organism: Danio kyathit (assembly GCA_903798195.1). Classification (NCBI taxonomy): domain Eukaryota; kingdom Metazoa; phylum Chordata; class Actinopteri; order Cypriniformes; family Danionidae; genus Danio; species Danio kyathit. The sequence goes on along the minus strand of LR812530.1, from coordinate 17,777,110 downwards.
GATCAAACCAGGTTCATGACAGTACCCCTCCCCGAGGAGCACCTCCTGGCGCTCCCAGGGAAGACTGGCACGAGCGAGAGAAGTCATCGATGAGCGAGCGGTCCAGGATGTCCCGTGCTGGAACCCAGCTTCTCTCCTCAGGGCCATAGCCCTCCCAATCGATCAGGTACTGGAAACCACGTCCGCGGCGACGAGAGGCTAGAATTCTCTTAACCTTAAAGGCAGGAATGTCGTCAATAAGAATGGGGGCGGAGGTGGCGGGTGGGTGGTTAGGAGCGCGGATGACAGGTTTAATGCAAGAGACGTGGAATACAGGATGGATACGATGAAGCGAATGAGGTAAGCGGAGTTGTACCGCAACGGGATTAATGACCTTAATAATAGTAAAAGGACCAATGAATTTGGGAGCTAGTTTACGAGATTGAGACTGGAGGGGTATGTGGCGGGTGGATAACCAGACCTTCTGACCGCAAATGTATCTAGGAGCCTTAGTACGATGACGGTCAGCGCTGTGACGAGTGATGTCGCAAAATTTAAGTAACGTGGAGCGTACTGCTCTCCAAGTGTTGCGACAGCGCTTAATATAGGCCTGGACAGATGGAACAGACGCTTCCTCCTCCTGGGATGAAAACAGCGGGGGTTGGTAACCTAGACAACAGTGGAAAGGGGAAAGCCCTGTCGATGACGTAGGGCTGGAGTTATACGCGTATTCAGCCCACCCCAATTGTTCGCTCCAAGAGGAGGGATTACGTGCTGCTAGGGTGCGGAGAAGACGGCCGAGAATTTGATTAACGCGCTCCGCTTGCCCATTAGTTTGTGGATGAAAGCCTGATGACAGACTGGCAGTAGCCCCTATCTGTCGGCAGAATTCCTTCCAAAACGAGAGGTAAATTGAGGGCCTCTGTCAGAAACGACGTCTGCAGGAAGTCCGTGGATCTTAAAGACATAATTAAAAATTAGTAGGGCAGTCTCCTTAGCGGAGGGGAGTTTGGAGACAGGAATGAAGTGCGCAGACTTCGAAAAGCGGTCAATAACGGTGAGGATAACGGTGTTACCCGCGGAGGGTGGTAAGCCCGTGACGAAATGTAAGGCGATGTGTGACCATGGGCGGGAGGGAATGGGTAACGGTCTAAGCAGCCCCGCGGGAGGACAGTTAGTAGACTTAGATTGGGCACAAACTGGGCACGACAAGACGTGAGCGCGGGTATCTCCTGCCATAGAAGGCCACCAAAACCGTTGACGAATTGCGGTTAGGGTGCCTCTTACCCCCGGATGAGCTACCAATTTGGAGGCGTGTGCCCAGTGGAGTACTGCTGGACGCGCTGATCTTGGGACGAACAACTTATTGTCTGGGCACCCATGGGGAACAGTTACCCGAGCGAGAGCTTGTTTAACCGTACGTTCGATTCCCCAGACAAAGGCTCCGATAACGCAGCCCTTCGGTAGAATAGATTCCGCGATCGAGGGATCTTCGGAGGGGTTAAACTGGCGCGATAAAGCGTCCGGCTTGACGTTCTTAGAGCCTGGACGATATGAGATAGTGAAGTCAAATCGTCCAAAGAATAACGCCCACCGCGCTTGTCGGGCATTAAGTCTCTTAGCCGTACGGATGTAGGTCAGGTTGCGATGATCTGTTCAGACCTCAAATGGCACTGTAGCCCCCTCTAGCCAGTGACGCCACTCGCCCAATGCCAGTCGAATGGCTAAAAGTTCTCGATTACCTACGCCATAGTTACGCTCGGCGGGCGAGAGTTTATGAGAAAAAAAGGCGCAAGGATGAATCTTGTCATCACTGATAGAACGCTGTGAGAGGACCGCTCCTACGCCAGAGCTAGAGGCGTCCACCTCCACGATAAACTGACGGGAGGGATCCGGAGTGACGAGGATGGGCGCGGACGAAAATAATTGTTTTAGTCTTTCAAATGTGGCTTGAGCTGTGGATGACCACACAAAACAGGACTTTGTGGAGGTTAGCGCAGTTAGCGGCGCGACAATTTGACTAAAATTCTTAATAAACCATCGATAGAAATTCGCAAACCCCAGAAATCTCTGAAGTGCAGTGCGTGTCTCAGGGACGGGCCATTCCGCGACGGCTTGCACCTTGGCTGCATCCATGCAAATTCCATCAGCTGAAACTATATAACCAAGAAAAGGGACAGAGTCTGCATGGAAAATACACTTCACTGCTTTCACGAAAAGCCTATTCTCTAATAAGCGCTGTAGTACCCGGCGAACGTGATAGATGTGGGTCTCGAGCGAGGGAGAAAAAATCAGTATGTCATCTAAATAGACGAAGACAAAGATATTGAGCATGTCTCTAAGGACGTCGTTGACTAGTGCTTGGAAAACAGATGGAGCGTTTACCAGCCCGAAGGGGAGAACCCGATATTCGAAGTGGCCGAGGGGGGTATTAAATGCAGTCTTCCACTCGTTTTCTGGCCTTGATGCGCACTAAATGATACGCATTACAGAGGTCTAGTTTCGTAAAGACTTTAGCCCCCTGTAGGATCTCAAAGGCTGATGACATGAGAGGCAGGGGATAGCGATTCTTAACGGTTATACTGTTAAGCCCTCGATAGTCAATACACGGACGCAGTGAACCATCTTTCTTTTTAACAAAAAAGAAACCAGCACCGGCAGGTGATGTGGAGTGGGTTATAGTACCTGCGGCGAGCGACTCGGAGAGATATTGCTCAAGTGCTTCGCGCTCTGGCTTAGAAAGGGAATATAATCTCCCACGAGGGGGAGTACTACCTGGAATAAGATCGATGCTACAGTCGTAAGGCCAATGGGGAGGGAGAGAAGCAGCCCGGGACCGACTGAAAACCGCTCGCAGATCATGATATTCCTCTGGAACGCCCGACAAATCACCTGGTTCATCCTGAAACACAGAAACAGAGGACACAACAGGAACAGCAGAGACAAGACATTTAACATGACAGGTAAGGCTCCAAGACAAAATGGTCCCATCGGACCAGACGATGTGAGGATTATGTTTGGAAAGCCAGGGATGGCCGAGTATTAATGGAAAAAGTACTGAATCAAATAAATAGAATCTTATTGTCTCTTGATGATTTCCAGAGACGGTGAGACTCACAGGCATGGTGATACGTCGAACCTGGTCCAAGAGGTGTCCATTAAGAGCATACACCGGAGGAGGATTGTCCATTTCGGTAAAGGGAATACCATGACGTAAAGCCCATGCTTCGTCCATAAAGTTTCCTTCAGCTCCTGAATCAATGAACGCCTAGCAGGAAATGGAGGTACCACCGTGGCGCAGGACTACAGGAAGAGTGGTTCGTCGCCAAGGAGTGGGGGATAAGGAAATAGCGCTCGCCAGAACTCCCCGACTTACTGACGAGCTTGCCCCTTTTACCGGGCATTTGGAGACGAAATGTTCAGCGGCCCCACAGTACATGCAAAGTCTGTTAATCAAGCGGCGTTGCCGCTCAGCAGCCGTGATGTGAAGACCACCCAACTCCAAAGGTTCCGGAGGAGGAGCGGGCGCAGCAGATGGAGGGGGATGAGGCAGAATCTTGTCTTCAGGAGGACCCCTGGAGCGGCGACGCAAATCCAAACATTTATCCAAACGAATGGCTCTTTCAATAAGAGAATCCAGGCTGGAGGGGAGTTCGTGTGAGAAAAGCTCCTCCTTTAATTCAGCGGTGAGGCCATCCAAAAAACGGGCAAAAAGAGCTGGTTCATTCCACTCGCTGGTCGCCGCCAGCGTACGGAACTGAATGGCAAAATCAGCCGCTGACCTTCTACCCTGACGAAGTGCTGCGAGCAGACGTGAGGCTTCTCTTCCCAGAGCAGATCTGTCGAAAACCTTCAGCATCTCCTCCTTAAAGGAGGCGTAATGAGAACAGCAATCTGACTCAGCTTCCCAAACGATGGCTCCCCATTCTCTAGCCCGCCCGGTGAGGAGAGAGAGGACAAAAGCGACTTGGGAGCGATCTGTGGCATATGTAGATGGTTGGAGTGAAAAAACAACCTCGCACTGTGTCAAAAAGGACTGACACTCAGTGGCTTGACCCGCATAACGTGGGGAATTGTTAATGCGGGGTTCAGACAAGTATAGGTGATCAGCATTAGACAGGGCCCACGGGCGAAATCTGTGCAGCTGGTTGGTGAGTTCCGTTACCTCCGCTGACAGGCTATCCACGGCGTGTCTGGTGACGGAGAGCTCATCTTCATGGCGGCCGAGCATTGCCCCCTGGTGCTCGACTGCAAAGCGTATAGAGCCTCTCTCAGCCAGATCCATCTTTGGTCAAATTATTCTGTCGTGCAACAGAATGAAGAACAAAAATGTAGTTCAACAGAATTTATTTTTTCAAAAAGGCAGTCTCGTTTAGCAAAGCACACAGAGCTGGGTCTTCAAGAAGAACTCAAAAAACCACCATTAAGGCAGAGAGAGAGGGAGAGAAAGGAGGTTGGCTGGATCCGTCTGCCCACCACTGCGATGCGGAGAATGTCAGACTCCCAGGCGCTGATGGTCTGAGCACAGTCACAAATGAGAGCACATACGGAGTGTAACAACGGACGAGACAGGACTGGACAAGACTGGACAGAAAGATGCGGATTAGTTCAGAGGTAGATGTACTGAGGACAATGCACAGAACAACAATAATCTGACAACAGAAGGAGTGAAAGGGGAAAAGATATAGGAATGCCAATAAGGGTAAAGTGAGAACAGGTAACTGGTGATCAGCGCTCGCGCTGATTGAAAGAGCTAACAGCTGAGAGCAGGACACAGAGAGGAAAGATTTAATGATCAAACCAGGTTCATGACACATTCACCATATATTTAGTATCCAGGACTTCCACTTCCGCGTACAAGATCGGTTTGGTGTTTCCTATTCCAATGCTGACAGTCTGTCAAGGATGTGGTCAGAGTGGGTGTCCTTGTCAAGAATTTTTTTTTAAAAAGCAATCCCCAGAGACTCATGCCTGCACCACTTGTATACTATCAATTGTTTGCACTACAATAAACACCCTCAGGGATCATTGTTGTACCTGCAATACTTGTGTGCTCGTATTTTCACTCTTGCGATAACATACATACATACATACTAGGGCTGGACAATAATTCAATATCAATATTTATCGCGGTAGATTTTTTTTTAATAACGGTGATATGAGTCTTTAACCCATTTCCGGTATTTCGATATAAATTTGCATATATATATTTCATTATATGTATAATATCTTATATATTATCATTTGTCTCTGAATGGCGTTCAGTGCTCAGCCATCAGAAAGAGCGTGATGTCACTTGCGTGATGACGTACATCACAGACACGCGCTGCCAGTGCTCAGCAGTTGGTTAAGCTCCGTGACCGTCACAGAAAGTTTAAGCTACAAAATGAGTGCCCTGAATACAGATATGAATAAACACGTGTCCACAAGCAGGAATGCAGATGAAATAGTTGATAAGAGAGGAAAGACTAATGCAGTGGTGTGGAAGTGGTTCGGCTTTTTAGGTTCCGATAAATGTATAGTTTCGATGCTCTGCAAAATGTGCGGGAGAGTGGTGCCGACTAGCAGCGGGAACACATCAAATCTGTTCCACCCGATAAAACATACTGAGAATGAGAAGATGAAGCATCATAAAAGTTTAAGCCAACCTTCCCGACACCGAAACCAGCGGTGTCAGAAGAGAAGGCAATGAAGCAAACACAAATGCTATGAGGCGCCGTGTAGGATTGAAATCAAACTTCGCTTATCAACACATACATAAAACACGTGATGTGCATATACACCTATACTATTGAATGTTCACATGTATGAAACTTGCGCATATACATATAAACTTGATGCATGCATACACCCACATACACACGCACGTACATATAAACCCGATCCTTGCTGTTGGATACTTGCATAAACACCCAAATTAACACTTACATTATACACAAACTCGCTGCATGCTGGCATATAGCACTCGTGCAAACATACAAAATAAAATTCACAAACATTTTTTTCAGGAATCAGGTTATTGCAAAGCTGATGAAATAGAAAGAATGTGATTATTAGAGGTATTAAATCTGTTAAATAATGAAAATGTGCTATATAAAATAATATAAAATATTAGTCGATATAAATAGACTGTATAAAATATATGACATATTTTATGTTAAACCTTTAATTAGGTAATTATACACAAATATAAATAGACAGATAGAAGCCTCAGCTTATATATATAAGTTAAGTCTGAGAGTTTTATTTATTTGATAGTTTATTTCACATTTCTTGTTTGTAAAGGCTAAATACAAATAAAAAGTGAACATTAATTTTTTTGTACTGTTTTTTTTTTTTTTTAAGTTATAAGAGCCTGGATAATATTATAGACTTTGCAAATTAAGTTTGCAGACATTTGTGGGTACAGACATTTATTGTGTGCGTTATATATATATATAGACTACTATCAATATAAATTTTTATACAAAATATAGCTGTCACACAGTATCAGTGTCATTTCCACCATCAGAGCACATGTTCAAGATGTAGGGAATTTAAATGTTCATCAACAACACAAAGAAAAATCTAAGCAAATATTGCTTGATAAGGTAATATATTTATTCTACGTCATTTCCAAATATAGTGTACTTTTAAAGGTGTTGTTAAAAAGCAAACAAAATTAAGGTAAATAAGAGTATTTTGTATACATGAAATGCTAGTATCAATTCAAAGCTAATCGGTGAAGCTATCTTAAATTTTAACAAAATTAAATTCAAACAAAAATAGTTTGAAGAACAACAAATATGGTCAGCAAAAAAAAAAAAAAAAAAAAAAGAGAGAAATACACAGATTGTGCCATGAAATTAATAAAAATGCAGACTGTATCTTAGGGTAAAGGGTTTATTCATTTGGTAGTTAAATAAAATATATAATATGGCAATAAGTGCCATAATTAATGTGGATATAACTTTCACTTTAGAATAGGGGGTCAAATTGCCTTTATTAGTACTCTATTAATGGCATTTTAGCCTTAATTGGCTGCTAAATGTGTGTTTACACTATTTTAGGCATATATAATTGCAAAACAGCAGTAATTAAATAATTACTAGCTTGTTGTTCAGTTAACTTACATAATGAATCAAAGAAAGAATATATGGCTTATCAAATTAAAATGCCTTTACTTTATGTTCAGTTAATCATGAATTATAATTTTGCTCATGCTTAACATGCATAATTGTGAACAAGTTAATCATGATTTACAGGTTTAACTGAGCTTAACTAATGCATAATTCGGGACCCTTAAAACGTTTAGTTAACCATTAATTAGTAGTGTTTTTTCAAACTAATGCTTAATTGTGAACAAATAAACCATTAATTAATGCTTTATTAATACATTATTTTGGACCCTTAATCTAAAAAGTGTTACCAATTTGATGTTTGTGTGACTAAATCATGACACGACTTTAAAACTAATTTTAATTAAAACTTTAAAAAAAAAACTTCTTAAAACTTGTCAGGCTTGATCAACATAAAAGATTACTCTTCTAGTTTATTAACTGTAAAGTTTCAAGTTTACTTAATTATAGCACATATAACACACATAAAGCACATATAACACACAAGAATGACAAATGTGTTTTTTTTTTACGTTATAAAAACCGAGATACAAAAGGAGAGATAAAATATATATATATATATATATATATATATATATATATATATATATATATATATATATACTGTATAAACACAGATAAAATATGAAAATGTAAAGTAAACTGGTGTAATCAAGTTAATCAGTTTCACATGAGTCATACAGGCCTTTATAATACTTCCTCTCCCAGAATATATAAAAGCCGAACTTTGCCGTGACTTAGCCAAGCACTGTTTTGTGGTATGGTCCAGAATCACACCTTCTGTTTTTTGTTTTTTTGTCTGCCCCTTCAAGGTATGTTTCTATTGTTTTTTAGCTAGCAATAGGCTAATGAAGTATTCTTTTGCTAATTCTTTTGCTAGTGAGCTGCAAACCAGCCATTGTATTAGGCTGTTACAGCCTAATACAATGGCTGGTTTGCAGCTCACTATCAACTCATCGCTGCCTGTTATTTTTGTGGGTGGGATTGTTTGAATCTACTTAGGTACGTAATGGTACGTAAATTGGTTACGCCATACAGGGACTGGTGTGGGTGTAATATCTTCCCGCCTAAAATCCTGTGCTGTGGCAGTTATACTTTTTGCTGGTTCTGACTGTTTTCTACTTTGAGTGAAATAGGGAACTTTTTTGTGAATAGGGAAAAAGTGTTTGTACAAATCCCTGGCTGTAATCAATCAAAAAAAAAAAAAAATATATATATATATATATATATATATTTATATATATATATATATAAACATTTTGAAAAAGAGAAGCCAAGAGTAACATTGACATTGTGATAAAAAAAAAACTATTGATGATGATGATGATGATGTCAAACTAATGAGAAATGAGTCCAAGAGCAAAATCTCTTATTTGTTAAATGAGTAAAACAAACAACGAACAACTGATCCAATTTGAGAAACATTTTATCTCAGCTGTATTTTTATGCTACAGCAAACATAATCCAGTCTGACATGCTTTAGACGGCTTGATGAAAGAGAAAAGGGAACAGTATATAAGAGAACAGGTGTACAGTACCTCCAGTTGCTATGGTGATTTGTCTCACTTGGTGTCCATAGAAAGGGAAGTCAAAGGTTAGTGCCACTCGCTAATGAAGAGACCAGGGGGATTTTAAAGAAAAAGACAAGAGTAGGAGAGAAAAACAAGACATGTAGGCAGTGAGTTCAAATTGCAAAAGCAAACAATCTAAATAAAATGCACCATTTTTGTTTTTGGTACCATTTTTCACAAGCCTTTCGCACTGGTGTTAGAAAGTAAATATAACTACAAAAGTAAAGTTCGTAGACAAACTTTATGGTGACTTGAGAAAGCCCAGTCTGAAAGTTTGAAGTCTTTTAAATAATTGAAGTAGTTTTTAAGAAGTTTGAAACAGTTATAACTACATATATGTTAGCCTGTTTCTAGAATGAGTTGACATGTTTCTTGCTAGGCTGTTGATAGGGGGTTCTGAGTGGTTGATAAGATATTGCTAAGTGGTTGCTAGGGTGTTCTGAATGGTTGTTAGGGTGTTCTGAGTGGTTGCTAAGGCATTGCTAGGGTGTTTTGAATGGTTGTTAAGGTGTTGCTAGGTGTTTGCTAAGGTGTTCTGACTGGTTGCTAGGCAGTTGCTTAGGTGTTGCTATGTGGTGTTTTATGTGCTTGCTAAGATGTTGCTAGGTGGTTGCTAGGGTGTTCTAGGTTGTTGCTAAGGTGTTGCTAGGTGGTTGCTAGGGTGTTCTGAGTGGTTGCTAGGCGGTTGCTAAGGTGTTCTGGGTCATTGCTAGGGCCACACAGAATCTGCGCGTGCAGAATTCCGCAGATTTCCACAGATTTTTAGCCCATCATTGATTTTGTTTATTTACTTGTGTAAATGTGTGTACAATTTCAGTATAATTATTGACTAATAAGAAAAAAGTCATATAATTAATTTACAATACAGTTTGTAAAGTAATATTTTCTGTCATTTAGTAGATATATTATATGAGAGACTTGCTTTGTTTACCAAATAAAGTGGATCTAATTGGATTTGCATTGTTAACATTAAATAAAAGTTAAAAAGGTATTATTTTTACTTCATATAATAGGTTTTTAGTTACGATACTCCCAAAATCATTCCGCATAAATCTGCAGACTTTTAACAAAATTCTCAGCAGAAATAGCAAAAAATGTCAGATTCTGTTTGGCCCTAGTCATTGCTAATATTGCTAAAGTGTTGCTAGGTTGCTAGGGTGTTCTGAGTGGTTGTTAGGCAGTTGCTAAGGCTTTGCTAAACGGTTGCTAAGGTGTTGCTAACATAAATTAGCATGGTTCTCGTATGAATTAGCATGTTGCTAGCATGTTTCTAGCATAAATTAGCATGTTTGTAGCATGGCTCTAGTATGAATTAACATGTTGCTAGCATGTTTCTACTGTAAACTAGCATGTTGGTAGCATACATTTAGTATGAATCAGCATGTTGCTAGTATGTTTATAGTATGAATTAGCATGTTGCTAGTATAATTAGTATGTTTGTTAGTGTGTTTTTAGTATGAATTAGAATATTGTTAGCATGTTTCTAGTATGGTTAGAATGTTAGTAAGCTTGTTAGTATTTTTCTAGTATAGATTGGTATATTACTAGTATGAATTGGTATGTTGTTATATTGCTAGTTTGGATTGATATGTTGTTAGTATGTTTTAGTATGGATTGGTATATTTTAGTATGTCCAGTCTAAAGTCAATGGCAGTTTTTACAATGGAAATCTATGGGACAGTTGCTAGGGTGCCGTAAATGGTTGCTAGGGTGTGGCTAGTAAGTTGAAAGGTCATCAGTGATTGGCAGATTAGTAGTCTGAGATAAATGAGCCCAACCTAAAGTCTGTATGACAGTCTGGCACAAATTTATGAGGTCATAAAGTTTGGTCTAATGTTAAGTCAATCCCAGACGGCACATATACATTGGGCCGACGTTGTGCAGATTTTCAAAATTCCATCGGCGCGATGTCGCTCAGGGACCGTTTGCTAATTACCAATATGTCGCCGCAACGTTGGCATATGATCGGAAATGCTGTCCGGCCGATGTCGGGACGACGAAACCGGAAATACCGGCCTCTCCGCAGAGACGCGCTTCACCGGCGTTTTGCTCATACATATGGACCACCAGCTGCAGCTGCTGCTAGTGTATAATAAAAACGACGCACCACTCTCAATAACAGTTGAAGATTTATTAATATTTTCACAAACATACAAAAAGATTAACATACTTTTATCACACATAATCATGCTTTACCACGTTTAAAACAAAATCAAACAGTTGTACTATAACCATGGCTGAACTACTGTGCAATAAAGATTTAAAATACAAAATCCATTACAGCATTTACATTATAACTATAGTGATATTTATAAGTACTTCAAAACATGTACACTCATGGTGGCTACAGTTTTACTATAGAAAAAACTCAAATAACTTGTGTAAGCACATTTCATAATGCTTATAATTTCTTAAACAGTGTTAAAGAAAATGCATGTTTTCCAAGATTAATACCGGTCATTTGTTCAGTATCTAAAAGTTTTTCTTCAGGGAGTTACAATAATAAAAGAGTACACAAAAACAAAATAAATACAAAGCAAACAATATTTACAGTAGTAAATAAAATCATACAAATGAAAATAATTTTCTGATAAAATCTTATTAAAGTCTGTAGTCATGTGTTCTGTTAAAAACAATTTTTATAAATGGCATTCAACAATTTGCAATCTCCTAAACTAATAACACATCAATAATATAAAATAACAATACTTTCTCAGAGATAACCAGTTCATTTTTTAAGGAAACTCTGATGCTTGACACGAAACAGATTTTGTCATTTTATATATATATATATATATATATATATATATATATATATATATATATATATATATATATATATATATATATATATATATATATATATATATATATATATTATTATTATTATTATTAGCCGCCCTGTTTATTTTTTCCCCAATTTTTGTTAACGGAGAGATTTTTCAACACATAGTTTGTTCTTAGACAATTAAAAAAACTATAGCTTAAAGAGTCTAATAATTTTGACCTTACAATTGTTTTTGAAAAATTAATAACTGCTTTTATTCTAGCCAAAATAAAACTTTCTCCAGAAGAAAAAACATTATCAGACATACTGTGAAAATTTCCTTGATCTGTTAAACATAATTTGGGAAATATTTAAAAAAAAAAAAAAAACTGGTTGTAAATTGTGTACAGTGTTCCGAGAAAACAGACAAAATAAATAGAAATATATATTAAATAACCTGTCATTTAATTTTGTTTTATCTTGTGGAATGTTGCTTACACATGAAAGGGTAAAAAGTAAAATTTAATGGTAAAAAAGTGTGTCGCCATCATCTAAAGTGTTCTTGTATGTTGTCTTAATTTTTTGTCTTCACAAGTGAGGTTGGACCCAAAGCGGGACTGCAGTAGCCAAATCTAAACCTTGGAGTGGGAACCCTAAAATAAATCAAGACACCAAAAAGAGACAGATTAGAATTAGTATAAATGTGTATCTAAACAGATGTCCAACTAGAGGAGCATATATAAAGAAATAATTTATGTTTTTTTTTTTTATGGAAAAGTGCAATTCACTTTAATCCTTGTAGTGATTTTAACATTACTGTTCTCTTTAATATTGCAAAAATGACTAAAAACTATTTGATCTTGCAGACAGGGTAACTGTAAAAACAAATCAATTGAAAGAATGAGCTAACATAAAGCACAGATTTTTGTGAGCATATGAAATTCCAAAAATGTATAGCCTACATACATGTAACAAATAAAAAAAGATATTCTGTTTAATAATGGTTTAAGGGTTACATGATATTTAATGCATCTGGATATCCATTTCCCGGAGATGCATTATAGATTCAACTATCTAATTAAATGCCCCTGATGCAGCTAATCAAGTTTTTTAGGCTTATTTGAAAACTTAAATGACGTGTTGGACCATTGTTGAACAACGCTTAGTGAGAATATTTTTTTACACAAATTCTTTCTTGCTAAAGAAACATGTCTGATTGTTATCAATCATCACAGAGCAAACATATTTGTTTCAAATAAATACTATGATTTAAAAAATTAAATTTGAAATAAGATTTGAAAACTTTTCATACATCAATAATGTTTTATATTTAAAATAACCAGCTTGAGCAGAGAATCAGTACATTGGAATATTTTTCTGAAGGATCATGTGACTATTAATTATATACATTATATTAATTTCACAGTATTTTGACTGTATTAATTAATAAACAAAGCTAACACTGTCAGAAGAAACTTAACCATACCAACCCAAAACCTACGAAAGAGGAGAGGTTGTCAGACAGGAGGGTCCCTTCAACTCAGCAGAATGATCAGCAGACCATCAGCATAGACCAATCTAGTGATAAAATAAGCAGCAATTTGTCACAAAGTCAAATATATATATATATATATATATATATATATATATATATATATTAAGGGTGTAACGATACGCGTATTCGTATTGAACAGTTCGATACGAGGCTTTCGGTTCGGTACGCATTACAAACCGAACGATTCAGACAAATTTCTAAAAAGATAAAAGAGAATAAGTGTACAGAATATAATGTTTTCAGTGCAACAACGCTCAACAAGGCATCCCAAATGACGTGACAGGCAACATGCTGCCTTCCCCGCCCAACTCCACACAACTCCAGTCAGGCACACGCTGCAGTAGCTAGCTAAATGGCTAACATTAATATAATCCTCCTATAATCAACAGCGGGTCTGGCATTTGGGGGCACTTTGGTTTCCCTGTTTTGAGGGTGATGGCAAGAGAGTGGTAAATAAAAAAAAATACTATGTTGTTGGATTATCGCATAAAAGACGCGCGAATAAAGCTGCGTTTCCATCCAACGAGTCAAAGCGAACAAAACCGTCACTTCCTGGATAACTAGCGCCAAATATCAACAGTAAAAATTGAATTTACAGCATTAGGAGAAGTTGCGTCAATCTTCTCTTCATCTAATAAATGACTTGCGCCGCGGAAGGCAATCCTGACACACTGTGAACGCGCGGTGGCGTTTGAAGGTGTCAGATGCGGAGCCCAGACGCTCTTAATTCTGGATGTCATTAATAATATAACACTTATATTTAAACGGTAAGGCGTTTTAGAATGACAAAAACAACATTTCAGATGGTTTATAATGTGCAGCTTGCTGATTTGTCCATTTACACACATTTTAACATCACATGATCTCTTATAACAAAATCACATGATCTTTTTTTAATGGGCACACTGGAATTTGTGAGTTTATGTGCATCTTTTTTTATCAAATAAAAAGTTTATCCTACTCAGTTATGTGCATATGTTTTTTATGCGCATTTGCAAAATTTATTCGCATCATGTCGTTTCCATCAACCGGTTTTTTATGCACATCTCCAAAATGCGCATAAAAATAGGAGGATGGAAACATAGCTACTGACATCACGGAATCACTAACTGGAATTAGACGAAAACTAGACACGCGCACTACATGCAACTATCCTCGCAGCATTCAGACAGGCAATTTCTCCAGATTCGAACAGGGCAAAACAAATCACCGAGGCGATCGGTACATTTATAGCTCTGGATATGAGACCTTAATCGGTAGTGGAAATTTCGGGTTTTAAGAAAATGTTAAATGTAATAGAGCCCCGTTACATTATTCCTTTATAAGCCCATTTCAGTCAGATAATAATTCCTGCTTTCAGATCCACTGAAATGGCAGGTGACAGTCAAACCAAGCTGATCTGTGCTGTCTGAAGAAAAGGTGGATTTTTTCTGAAAATAAAAAATTACTTAAAAATTGATTGAAACTGAGTTCCATATAAAAACTAAATTGTTCTTTTCTTTTTATTTGTTTAACTACTAAAATATTACATTTATTTTTATAAGCAGCTTTTTGGTTTTGAGTATAAAGAAGGATTTGTTTTATTTGCTGCTAAGCAGAAACCCCAGAAGTATAGCTTTACATCACTGTTTAAAGTAAAAAAAAAAAGAAAGAAGAGAGATCATGCTTTTATGATGTTAGTTTTAATACATTAAAAAAATTTCAATCAGAGAAATCCTCTGGCTTTTTTCTTTTTTTGCTGTATCGAAAACATACCGAACCGTGACACCACTGTGTCGTATCGAACCGAACCATGATTTTTGTGAACCGTTACACCCCTAACACACACACACATATACATATATATACATATATATATATATATATATATATATATATATATATATATATATATATATATATATATATATATATATATAATATTTCCAGGTTTATAGGAAAGAAAAAAGCTAAAGCAGATTTAAAATACAGAAAAAAAAAAAGTTTATAAAACCATTGTACTACTGCTGAGATAACAGAATAGAAATGTACAATTGAATGACACAACATTCTCACATAACCCAAACTAAGCATGTCCAAATGGTTAATTTACCCAAATGACAACTGCTGTTAAGGAATCAGATTAATATAAATTAATTGATGTGTTTATTTAGTTTCTGACACATTAAATATTGCATTTTTAAATATTGATTTATTTTAAGATGTGCAAGCAACATCAAACAGAATTAACAACAGAACCTGGATATATCATCAAATTTTTACACACAACAGCGTTTCCAAAAACATAGAAAAACTGAATATAGGCCAACTGAATAAAAATAATAAAATAATGAGGGCTGCACTAAATATTTTCACTTAAATTTAGATTAGGCTACTAAGCGAAAACTCTGACTGAATGCTTTTAATAACTGGCTAGGCATGGGCAGGTATAAAATTCTGACAGTATGATAACCTTAGATAAATATATCACAGTTTCACGGTATTGTGATTACTGCTCAAAAATATGTTCTTTTAAATCTCTGGGTAAAAAACAGCTACTTTTTCCCATTGAACACAATACGCTATATTTTAAGAAACATTTAAAATATTTTGGAACAGTAAACATGCCATGCTAAATAATAATTTAAATAAATAGTACTATCTTTATTAGTTTCAAAAACACTGATTTCTTGTAAAGGCATAAGTATAAGCAATTTGCTTTTCAGATGTTTGCTGAATTGTGAGCTGACCAGTAACTTTTGATGTGGAGGGTCTTTTGCTGCTGTAGATAATGTTGGGTTTAAGTCTTTGATAACACATAAAAAAACGCATTCATAGTGCTTTACTTTTACCACATTTTTTATGTAACAGCCTTATTCCAAAATGAATTAAATTGTTTTATTTTCTTAAAATTCTACACACATTACCCCATAATGACAATGTGAAAAAACAGTTTTTGAAAATGTTGCAAATTTATTAAAAATAAAAAAGCTGTAAAATCACATGTACATAAGTATTCACAGCCTTTGCTCAATACTTTGTTGATGCACCTTTGGCAGCAATTACAGCCTCAAGTCTTTTTGAATATGATGCCACAAGCTTGGCACACCTGTCTTTGGGAATTTTTGCCTATTCCTCTTTGCAGTACCTCTCAAGCTCTATCAGGTTGGATGAGAAGCGACGGTGTACAACCATTTTCAGATCTCTCCAGATATGTTCAATAGGATTTAGGTCTGGGCTCTGGCTGGGTCACTCAAGGACATTCACAAGTTGTTGTGAAGCCACTCCATTGATATTTTGGCGGTGTGCTTTGAGTCATTGTCCTGCTAAAAGATTAACCGTCCCCCCAGTCTGAGGTCAAGAGCACTCTAAAGCAGGTTTTCATTCATTTCTTTCACCGATAACCCGATAGCTTAGATGGCCGGCCTGCTCTAGGAAGAGTCTTGGTGGTTCCAAACATCTTCCACTTACGGATAATGGAGGCCACTGTGCTCATTGGAACTTTCAGAGGAGCAGAAATGTTTCTGTTACATTCCCTAGCCTTGTGCCTCAAGACAATCATGTCTTGGAGGTCTACAGACAATACCTTTGTCTTCATGCTTGCTTTGTGCTTTGACATGCACTGTCAACCCTGGGACCTTATATAGACAGGTGTATGCCTTTTCATGTCCAATCAACTCAATTTACCACAGATGAACTCCAATTAAGCTGCTGAAACATCTCAAGAATGATCAGTGGAAACAGAATGTACCTGAGCTCATTTTAGAGCTTTACGGCAAAGCCTATGAATACTTATGTACATGTGATTTTTCAGCTTTTTATTTTTAATAAATTTGCAACAATTTCAAAAAATAATTTTTCACATTGTCATTATGGTGTATTGTGTGTAGAATTTTGAGGAAATAAATAAAATTTTATACATTTTGGAATAAGGCTGTAACATAAAATGGGAGAAAGTAAAGCGCTATGAATACTTTCCGCATGCACTATATACTAGGGATGCTCATATTGACCGTTAAACCGCTAGGATGCGTTTTTAATCAAAAGATAGTGAAGGATAGTGAATTCTTGTAGAATTGTGCTTTAAATAAAGAACTTTATGTTGACAAGATTTTTAGTTAATCATTTACAAGTCAATATTGCCTATATGGATAGTGATTTTAAAAAAATGAACTTGTAAAATTGCAGTGTTAAATACAATGCTGTCAAACAATTTAGGTGCACCAGTGCAAACAGTTAGTCTAGAGCACTGGGAATGCTGGTGTAGCTCTTGTTAAATTCTGTTCAGTTAAAACTGCGCCAGGTCTCAAGTTTAGGATTTAGTATTTAACTAATCTGTCAGTGTTCCACAACTCAACATTTACTAGTCTGTGTTAGCCATCTCAGCACTTTATATTACTGTACACTGTATATTATCACCTTGATACTTAAGCATTCTTTAAAAATATTGTGTTCAACCGACTAATTAATTCTTTCATTAAATTTTTTCAATGTATGAGTATAGCTTACACTAGTGTATTTGTGCGGACCCCCCAAAATAGCGCGGCCACTCTCTGGCCACCTAAGTATACTGTATAATTCTGGCCAAGCCACTGTGGACTACCTGTCTGTCCTGCTCCAGAGCCCTTTGTCTTGTGGGTCCTTCTGGAAGGCTGCTTGTATGTCTGAATACAGCTGCACAAGTCTTTTAACATTGATAATTAGAGGCTCTGCACATCCTCACAACCAGAACAACAGAATGATCAGGATGACCTGAAAAATATAACCAACTGAAATCAGTTGAAATGTATTTTGTCTTGCCTAAGTGATGATGACACAAAAAGGATTTATTTTTCACAAAGGATGTGCTGCTACCTATGAAACGGTCTATGATGAATGATGTTTTTAATCCTGGATCCTTGCTGCCATTCACTCAGAGATGGTTAGGACATTTGATTGTGTCTAAATGGTAATGAATTTAAGTTATAAAAACATTGATAGCAGGGCCATTGATCTTGTAACTTTACAAATTGTTCAGAATTGAACAAGTCAGCAACCAAAACTAGTAAAAGTTATTAATACTAATCTCGACTCAACTATGATTAGTTGTCTTGTTCCCCTTCAGAAGGGGAACTTCAATGCTATGTGGAAACTTCCACTATGGGGATTTCGTTCAGAAAGCCAATCATCTGAAAGAGTATGTAAACGGGCCAATGAAATGCCAATGAGTTGGCAGCTTCAGCTTGCGCACCTGATGCTTGTTGCAATTAATCTAGCTATATGAGCACAGAGAGCAAACCAAAGCATCATTTTCGCTTCAGATGACTTCACAGCCTTCTGAGAGAGTCGATGAGGGTTCCTCCAGCCGATTTCCTGTTAAATCTGCGAGAGAGAGTGAACGAGAGCGGTCTCCCGGTCCAGAGAGTGGTACACGCGGCGGCAGACGGTCGAGCTGGGTTTCTTCCTTGCCTGGCGTCCTTTGGGTCCGGTCCTTCCCAAGCGGTTTGTATTGCACTTCACCTAAAAGAGCAATACGGTCGTGCAGCGCGTCTTTTTCAAGATGTCGCTCCGACCGTGCGTTTCTGGATGCAGTGGTTTCCTGTCTCGGATGATGGGCACGAGCACTGTGTGGCATGTCTGGGGGTCCAGCATGTTAATGTGGTGCTCGTGGGCAGCTCATGCCGTCACAGTGATGGCATGACTGTTGCGCAGTTAAGATCGCGGTTAGCTCGGGCAGGTCTGAGGGTTCCAGTGGGAGATTATCCGCCGGGACGCTATGCCTTCTGGCTCGCAGGTTCTGTGCATTTCGCCAATGGCTCACAGGATCTGGGAGGATGGTCTCCTTTCTCCCACTCCTCAAGCCCCCTCTCCGGAGTTCGGGAGCGAGGTGAGTGTGACTCTCTTATCTCTAGCTCTTCCGCAGGACCCCAGCACTTCCCGGATCAGCTCTCCCACTCTGCGCTGCCCCACTGCAGGTACGTCATCGATTGTAGCGATGAGTCCATTAGCGGGGGCTCTGCCTGCCTGGTTAGTGCAGGCCAGCCCCTCGCAGTGGCACAATCAGACTCGGCTACACAATTCAGTTTGCGAAACGGCCTCCGAAGTTCACGGGCGTGTACTTTACCAGGGTCAGCCCCAGGTCCGCCCCTGTCTTGCGAGAGGAGATTGCTGTCCTCCTGGCGAAGGATGCAATCGAGCCGGTCCCTCCACCCGAGATGGAGAGCGGGTTTTACAGCCCGTACTTCATCGTACCCAAAAAGAGCGGTGGGTTACGGCCAATCCTAGATCTGCACGTTTTGAACCGCTGTCTGCACAGGCTCCCGTTAAAAATGCTTACGCAGAAGCGCATTCTCCGGTGCATTCGTCCTCAGGATTGGTCCATCCTGCACAGTCCATCCTGACCAGCACGGCGGCGGTGGCGTATATCAACCGTTTGGGGGACATCCTCTGGAGTCATACGTGGCTGAAATCGCTGCGCGCCATTCACATTCCAGGCGAGCGCAACTGTGCAGCCGACGCACTCTCACGGCAGCCCTTATGTCCAGGAGACTCCACCCCGAGTTGATTCAGCTGAAGTGGGCACGATTCGGGGAAGCCCAGGTCGATCTGTTTGCTTCCCCCGAGAATGCTCATTGCCAGTGGCTTTTTTCCCTGACCGAGGGCTCTCTCGGCATGGATGCACTGGCTCACAGCTGGCCTCGGGGCATGCGCAAATATGCATTTCCCCCAGTGAGCCTGCTCACGCAGCTCTTGTGCAAGGTCAGGGAGGACGAGGAACAGGTCTTGCTAGTTGCACCTCTCTGGCCCAACCGGACTTGGATGTCAGAACTCTCACTCCTCGCGACGCCCTGAAGTGGAGTCTATTCACTGAATGGTGCGTCTCTCGCAGAGAAGACCCCCGAACTTGCCAGATCAGCGTTGTGCTTTCTTTTCTCCTAGAGAAGCTAGAGAGCAGGCTGTCGCCCTCCACACTCAAGGTTTACGTGGCTGCCATCTCCGCTCACCATGACGCGGCGGCTGGCAGCACTGTGGGAAGGCATAACCTCATCATCCTCAGAGGCGCTAGGCGAATTAATCCACCCCGCCCCCCTCTCATGCCCTCTTGGGATCTTGCCCTCGTTCTCACGAGCTTGCGCATAGATCCATTCGAACCACTTGACTCAGTATCTTCAAGATTTCTGTCCCTGAAGACAGCTCTGCTGGTCGCGTTGGCTTCTATCAAGAGGGTCGGGGACCTGGAGGCATTTTTGGTCAGTGACTCGTGCCAATAATTTGGGCCAGCTTACTCTCACGTTGTCCTGAGACCCCGGCCTGGATATGTGCCCAAGGTTCCTACCACACCGTTTAAAGACCAGGTAGTGAGCCTGCAAGCGCTGCCCTCGGAAGAGGCAGACCCAGCTCTTTCATTACTTTGTCCAGTTCGCGCTTTGCGAGTCTATCTGGACCGCACCTAGAGCGTCACATCCTCTGAGCAGCTCTTCGTCTGTTACGGTGGTTGGCAGAAGGGAAGTGCCGTATCTAAACAGAGGATAGTGGATGCCATCTCCCATGCTTACCAGAGCCAGGGCGAGCCGTGTCCCCCAGGGGTCCGAGCACACTCCACTCGGAGCATAGCATCCTCTTGGGCGCGTGCACGCGGCGCCTCACTAACAGAAATCTGCAGAGCTGCGGGCTGGGCGACACCTAACACATTTGCAAGATTTTACAATCTGCGAGTGGAGCCGGTTTCCTCAAGGGTATTAGGTAACCCTTGGTGATTGAGGAAACAACTCGGTGAAGGTGTTCTATACGCTTGCTGCGCCATTCTCCCTAACACGGAGATACGTGCGTTTATTCACTCTGTCAGTAAAGTTCCCCGCTGGCCAACCCTGCAGATATTCCTCCGCGGCCCCCAGCATCTGGCTCAATGGAGCAGTCAGACGCTGGCCCATTATGTTGTAGGTCTGCCTGCTGGTCAGCCCGTGTTCTCGGTATAGGTGCCCGCTATGCGCGATCCCCACTAGGCAATCCCTTATGCTTATACTGCCACGGTGCAGTCCCCCCTTACAGGCGGACCCGTGTCTTCCCTAACCGCTAACCATCTTATATTCATATGCATACTCCCCCTTCTCAGGGTTGGTTCATATGCTATTTGCCCCAGTCTCCCCACTTGGGTAGCAGGTGGCCTCCGCAGCGTCCTCCCTATCGGGACTGCACGCTTTCCCAACGTACTGTCGTATTAATTCCTAGAGATATTCTAGATATTCTAGATATTCTAGAGCCGCACTTGCGGCTCTCGAAAAATATATCTAAATCTGTAAATCTTCTATTGAAGTGGGATAAGTAAGGGCCAGGGAACACGTTGGAAGACTGCGCCTCTGGTGATGACGGTGGGCTCACGCTCTCTTTTGCCTGGCAAATCTCTCATCGGGGGTGAAGGTAAGGTTCAATCATTATGGCGTTTTCCATACATTTCTCCATAGTGGAAGTTTCCACATAGCATTGAAGTTCCCCCCCTCGGGGAACGAGGGTTACTTTAGTAACCAGAGCGTCTCTCAACTTGCTGATAAAAAAGGGAAAAGTATGGTATTTTTACATAAATGAAACGGCAAACATCTGAACTATAAGATGGTAAGCAATGAGCGTCTTTTCTTATAAGCAACTCACTGAATAATTTGTCACTGGTAGTACCTAAAAACCAAACATCCCAAGTTTGGCTCATAGCTGTCCACATATCTGCCCTGTAGCTTCTGGTAATACCAAAGACATTGATCAGCTGATCCAACTGAGATTGGAGTTAAACTGCAATCAGGCATCCAATACTGCAAAGAAAGAGAAACCCAACTTGGCTTTACAATTAACACAATATTTAAGACAAAAATGTATTTACTAAGATTTTTCAACAACTAAAGGCCTGTTCACACCATGCATGATAATGATAAAAATGTAAATGTGTGCAAATTGTATAATGTCCCATACACACATTTCAAGTGATTGTGCAGTTAATTCTCATATTGTAGTTTGTGAGAGCTTAAAAATATTTTTTCTTCCCCAAAACAATCTCTACTGAAACACAACAATATATAAATATAATTTAATAAGAGTTAAACTGATCTATTAACATGTCTGTCAGGAGCTGATCTACCTTAGGATTTAATTTTTGCTTTATGTTTTTTTAACAGGTAAATCAATACAAGTTGAATATACAAAAATGGTTACGGTAGTAACCTCAAGCTGAAGCTAGAGGAGCACTTTTCCAACTCTGATCCTCGGCGCATGTGGCAGGGCATCCAGGCCATCAGCAACTACAAACCCAGCCATTCCACACCCACAGCCACAAACGTCTCCTTCCTGAACGAGCTTAATGACTTTTATGCCCGCTTTGAAAGAGACAATAAAGAACCCTACAACAGGATCACTTCCTCAACCGACCACTCACCTATCACACTCACCTCCTCAGAAGTCCACACCGCACTGAGTCGGATCAATGTGCGTAAGGCTGCTGGACCAGACGGTATTCCTGGGCGCGTCCTCAAAGCATGTGCAGAACAGCTCGCTGGGGTATTCACAGACATTTTCAACCTGTCCCTTAACCTAGCAGCTGTGCCAACATGCTTTAAAACCACCTCTATTGTGCCAGTGCCGAAACACTCCAGCCCAACATGCCTGAATGACTACCGCCCTGTAGCACTCACACCCATCATCATGAAGTGCTTCGAGCGGTTGGTCCTGGCACATCTGAAAGACTCTCTGCCATCCACACTGGACCCACATCAGTTTGCCTACCGTGGCAACAGGAGCACAGAAGATGCAGTCTCCATAGCACTGCACTCTGTACTCACACACCTGGACAATAAAAACACTTATGCAAGAATGCTGTTTGTTGACTTCAGCTCAGCATTCAACACTGTCATACCCTCTAAGTTAATGATCAAACTTAGAGACCTGGATATCGACACTTCTCTCTGCAACTGGGTTATGGACTTTCTGACTAACAGACCTCAGAATGTTAGATCAGACCACATCTGCTCCACCACCGTCACACTCAACACTGGTGTACCACAGGGCTGTGTGCTGAGCCCCTTCCTCTACTCCCTTTTTACCATCGACTGTAGGCCTGTGAACAGTTCTAACACCATCATCAAATTTGCAGATGACACCACAGTGATTGGTCTAATCAGCAACAATGATGAGACTGCCTACAGGGAGGAGATACAGCATCTGGCCACTTGGTGCACCGACAATAATCTGCTCCTTAACACCGACAAGACCAAGGAGCTCATTGTGGACTTCAGGAAGGGACGAACAGGCTCACATGATCCCATCCACATCAATGGGATGGCCGTCAAGCCTGTCTCATCCTTCAAGTTCCTGGGGACCCACATCTCAAAGGACCTTTCCTGGACCACCAACACCTCCAGCCTGGTCAAGAAGGCTCACCAGCGCCTATTTTTCTTAAGACAACTTAAGAAGAACCAGCTGTCATCAGCCGTCTTGGTGAACTTCTACCTCTGCACAATAGAAAGCATCCTGACGAACTGTGTCACAGTCTGGTATGGAAGCTGCTCTGTTATGGAGCGTAAGGCACTGCAGCGGGTGGTGAAAACTGCCCAACGCATCACAGGGACAACACTGCCAACCATAGAGGACATCCAGAGGAAACACTGTCTGCGCAGAGCACGCAGTATTCTTAAAGATTCCTCTCACCCTGCTCACAGACTGTTTTCTCTCCTGCCTTCTGGCAGGCGCTTCAGGCTCCCCCGGACAAATACCAGCAGACTAAGGAACAGCTTTTTTCCCAGAGCTGTCTCCCTTTTGAACTCTGCCCCCCACTGACTCTTTGCCCCCCTGATACACCCCCACTCTCCTCATAACTCAGACCTCTCATAATCACTGCACTATGTAACATTTGCACATTTAAAAATTGCACATATTCAATGCACTGATTCATTTATTTGAACTGTACATACCCATGTACATTTGTAATTATGTACACACCCACTGTACATATACATTTGTAATTATGTTTATATATCTGCACACTTCTGATTATTAATAGCAACCTGTACATCTATCCATCTATTGTAAATCTCTGATCATAGCTAACACAACCTGTATATAATGTTCATAGTACATCCATTTGTAAATATCACCATAGTTTTTCTATAACTGCACTTTATAACTTATACCTATATCCTGCACTTGCTGCTATTGCACTCCTGGTTAGACCTAAACTGCATTTCGTTTCCTTGTACTTGTACATGTGTAATGACAATAAAGTTGAATCTAATCTAGTACCGTTCCTTAAAGTTAAAGTACATATTCACATTCCTCCTCTCTCTACTGTTACATTATATTAATCACTGTTACATACAGTGGCCAAGAGTGCAAATGTGCAAGTTATAAAACACCGGCAAAGCAGACAGCTTTGTCACTTTTTCTCTTGTGGTCTGTGCTATTTGTGAGATTGTGTGTGTTGTCAAACTGATGAAGAACAGTCCCTTTTTTGCTCATCACTGTCTGACAAGTGTCTGGCAGTCAGTCAAAAGTATACTTACATATAAAGATGTTAAGCAGCTACATGGCTCTTAGATTAACCTTTGACCTCCTTTTTAAAACAAAAGCAAAAGAGAGAAAAGACAAAGCATGACTGAACATCATGCCTGTACAAATCAAAATGTATTCATTTAGGGCAGTGTATTCATTCAGCAGTGTAAATATACATGTGTTTTACAGCTATGATGTAAAGCTGAATTTTCAGCATCCTTACTCAAATCTTCAGTGTCACTTGATCTTTCAGAAATCTTTCTAAGATGTTGATTTAGTTCTTGAGGTTGAACATATATATAATGGTACAATATAATGATGATTATCAAATGATGCTAATTTGATGCTCAAGAAACATTTCTGATTGTTATCAATGCTAAAAACATATGTGATGACAAAATTGTGTAAACGTTTTTTTCCAAGATTTATTGTTAAATAGAGTACAAAGCTTAAATGGTCAAGTACACTACTACAGTCAGTGAGATATTTTAAGAAATGTATATTTATATTCAGCACGGATGCATTAAACTAATCAGAAGTGAGAGTGTACATTTCTGTTTCATATAACTTTACTTTTCAATTTAATCTTTCAATTCATCAATGAATCATGAAAAATTAAACAAAATGAAAATCACTAATATTACTTCATCAGCAGTAAATCTGCATATTAAATAAGTTCTGAAGAATCATGTGACATGATTTAATACCACTCACTTGTTTCAATGTCAAAACGTTCCTAAAAAAACAATAAACACAAGTAGCAGATGCATAATGATATAGACATGTAACGTACATCAAGATATGCAATGAAAATTCATATTAATTAATCCTCTGCTTACAGTTACCTGTGTTTCCTGCATCTCTGTGATCAGCTCCCTTCAGAAATTTAGAAATCTGGTATCTTCTTTTCTGTAGCAGGGAGTTATTCTGTCACTCCTGAAACCACAGAACACTGTTTTACTTAACAATTGTTTAAGATACCAAAAAATATAAAGACATGATTGAACTTTTGATTCACGCTCCTTGACAGTACAATGCATATTTTAGGCTAAATAGAGTACTTTCAATAAAACATTGACAAAACCTTTAATCTACGCAAAACAAAGAAATAAAAGCCAAAACTTTAATAAACAAGTTTAACAAGAGCTAAGTTAACGTAATATTACCCCGACGCTAACGTTACCAGTGCTAAGATGCTAATGGACTTTTATGAATTCTAACCATTTAAATAATATAAATATTCAACTAAATATACATCAATTACCAATAATAATAGTGTGAGGAACAGTTTTATGTAGTATTTGCTTGGTTTTAGGGACTAAACTTACCTGAAAACAGTGAAAACCGCAGCGTAAGAGAAGTTTTGTTGTCTCTTTCAGGTGGTGTCGTTGCCTCGTTTCCCATAGCAACTCCCTCTCCCGCTCCAGTGAGACGCGCACGCGCACATCAAAGTCATGCAGTATTTACATAAATAAACATGATCACTCCATAAACAATTTAAATAATAACTTTTTATATTAAATCTTGTATTTAGCAGTTTTATTTAACCTAGCATCTTTAAAATGAGCTTACAGTATTTTATAGCCTACTAAACTGTTACAAAACAAAGTCACACTTTATTTGTGCCTCAGATTCACTGTAAAAAATAAATAAGCAATAAATATAAATGCATGTATTAATAAAATAAAGATGTTGTCACGATCACCAGCGATCATCTCTCCATTGAGCGCTGGTTTACATGCACAAACACCCATGGACTACAAATCCACCATTATATGAACTACAACTCCATACATGCACTCCAATCACACACGCATGTTACTCATCTCCACTGATTGCACACACACCACTGGAGGCTTGTCAAGACTGATTGCACTCAACATATATGCAGCACACACACTCATTTCAGTGCCGAGTCTTGTCATCTGTTACCAGTGTCAATTCAAAGCAGTTCCTTGTCTTGTTTTTGCCGTGTTTAGACCCTTGCCTTGTTTACCTGTTTCTCCCTGTTTTCTGCCATCCTTGTGACCATCTGCCTGCTAAATTGACTACGATTCTGGATTATCCTCATACATCTGTTTGCTCCTGTACTGATCATTGCTTGCCTGACCATTCCTTTAAATAAACCTGCATTTGGAACCGCATCCTGTTGTCTGCATCCTATCCGTGGTTACAGAAGACTCGGCCACAACATGGATCCAGCAGTACGTCTCGTCAGGTTAAGGCAAGGTATGAATTCCCTCGAGGACCATATTATTTCTTTTTTGGACATTGCCAATGATACCACTCCCCTGGACTGTATACTTATTGATTTTTTCTATAATGGACTAAATGAACCACTGAAATCCACCCTCATCCGTTATGGTCCTCGGGGGTCTTTCCAGCAAGCCCTAGATGTGGCTTTACGAGCCGTTGGGTCAACCTTCACCGTAGGCGAGGTGGAGGAAACCCCTAAATGTTTTTTTGGGGGGGCAATAGACGGCAAGACCCGCCGGCAAGGGGGCTTGCTGTTCCCTCCATAAATACAGTCATGCTAGCATCTCCTATACTCCTGTCCCCTGTTCACCAGCCTAGACCACAACCAGCTCACAAGATGGCCGCTTCAAGTCCTCCAGCTCAAAAGATGGCTGTCTCCAGTTCTCCTGCTCACAAGATGGCCGCCTTCAGTTCTCCAGCTCATAAAAAGAATACCTCCAGTCCTCGTGTTCACAAGATGGCCACCTTCAGTCCTCCAGCTCACAAGATGACCGCCTTTAGTCATCCAATTCACAAGATGGCCGCCTCCAGTCCTCCAGCTAACAAAATGGCCACTTCCAGTCCTTATGTTCACAAAATGGCCACTTCCAGTCCTCCAGCTAACAAGATGGCCACCTTCAGTCCTCTAGCTGACAAAATGGCCGCCTTCAGTCATCCAGCTCACAAGATGGCCGCCTCCAGCTAACAAAATGGCCACTTCCAGTCCTCATGTTCACAAGATGGCCACCTCCAGTCCCCCAGCTCAAAAGATGGCCGCTTTCAGTCCTGCAGCTCACAAGATGGCCGCCTCCAGTCGTCCAGCTCACAAGATGGCCGCCTCCAATCCTCCAACTCACAAGATGGCTGTCTTCAGTCCTTCAGATCACAAAATGGCCGCCTCCAGTTCCCCAGCTCACAAAATGGCCGTCACCAGCCCTCCAGCTCATGCATGGGTAAGCATCAATCTGCCACCAGCTCACAAGATGGCTTCATATTCCGAGTCTGTTCCTGCTATAAGTCCAGTCCAAGTTCCTGTTCTTGAAATGCCATCACCTGAGCCACCAGAATGGCCACCACCACTTGAGTTGCCAGAGCTACTGCCACCACCAGAGCTGTTCCTACCAGAGTTGCCACCGCCACCTCCTGAGCTGCCAGACCCTCAGTTATGGCCAGAGCTGCCAGACCCTCAGTTATGGCCAGAGCTGCCAGATCCTCAGTCACTGCCAGAGCTGCCAGATCCTCAGTCACTGCCAGAGCTGCCACATCCTCAGTCACTGCCAGAGCTGCCAGAGTCGCCGCCGCCAGAGCTGCCAGAGTCGCCGCCGCCAGAGCTGCCAGAGCCATTGACGCCGCCAAATATCTGTGAATCCCTCGAATGGCGGGCGCAAGAAACCTCTGAATCCCTTGAATGGCGGGCGCCAGAAACCTCTGAATCCCTCGAATGGCGGGCGCCAGAACCCTCTGAATCCCTCGAATGGCGGGCGCCAGAAACCTCTGAATCCCTCGAATGGCGGGCGCCAGAAACCTCTGAATCCCTCGAATGGCGGGCGCCAGAACCTTCTGAATCCCTCGAATGGCGAGCATCAGAAACCTCTGAATTCCCCGAATGGTGGACACCAGACCCACTTGAATCCCCCGAAGGGCGGGCGCCAGACCCACTTGAATTCCCCGAAGGGCGGGCGCCAGATCCTCCTGAATCCCTTGAAGGGCCATGGGTACAAGACCCACCTGAGTCCCACGAAAGGCCAGAGCAGTCACCTGAGTCCCACGAAAGGCCAGAGCAGTCACCTGAGTCCCACGAAAGGTCAGAGCAGTCACCTGAGTCCCACGAAAGGCCAGAGCAGTCACCTGAGACCCACGAAAGGCCAGAGCAGTCACCTGAGTCCCACGAAAGGCCAGAGCTGTCACCTGAGTCCCACGAAAGGCCAGAGCAGTCACCTGAGTCCCACGAAAGGCCAGAGCTGTCACCTGAGTCCCACGAAAGGCCAGAGCAGTCACCTGAGTCCCACGAAAGGCCAGAGCTGTCACCTGAGTCCCACGAAAGGCCAGAGCTGTCACCTGAGTCCCACGAAAGGCCAGAGCTGTCACCTGAGTCCCACGAAAGGCCAGAGCCGTCACCTGAGTTCCTCAAAGGACAAGATTTACCACCTGAGTTTCAGGAAGGGTTGCCAGAGTCGTGTTGCGTGCTAGAGACACGTGACTTCCCAGTACCGCCAGAGCCGTGTGACGCCCCAAAGCCTCCTAACCCACAGGGGTTATATGAACTGCCAGTGCTCCTTGAACCTAAGCCTCCTGACCCACTGGGGTTATATGAACTGCCAGTGCTCCTTGAACCCAAGCCTCCTGACCCACTGGGGTTATATGAACTGCCATTGCTCCTTGAACCTAAGCCTCCTGACCCAATGGGGTTATATGAACTGCCAGTGCTCCTTGAACCTAAGCCTCCTGACCCACTGGGGTTATTTGAACTGCCAGTGCTCCTTGAACCTAAGCCTCCTGCCCCACTGGGGTTATATGAACTGCCAGTGCTCCTTGAACCTAAGCCTCCTGACCCACTGGAGTTAAATGAACTGCCAGTATCTCCTGAACCTAAGCCTTCTGATCCACTGGAGTTTAATGAACTGCCAGTATCTCCTGAACCCAAGCCTCCTGACCCACTGGAGTTTAATGAACTGCCAGTGTCTCCTGAACCCAAGCCTCCAGATCCACTGGGGTTAAATGAACTGCCTGTATCTCCTGAACCCAAGCCTCCTGACCCACTGGAGTTTAATGGACTGCCAGAGTTCCCTGAACCCAAGCCTCCAGACCCACTGGGGTTAAATCAACTGCCTGTATCTCCTGAATCCAAGCCTCCAGACCCACTGGGGTTATCTGAAACGTCAGTGCCCCCTGAACCAAAGCCTCCTGACCCATGGGGGGTATATGAACTGCCTGTGCCTGCTGAACTTAAGCCCCCAGACCAACGTCAGCCCCATGCTCCAGGCCCTCAGCAGCTTCACTCTTCAGGCCTCACGCAGCTCCAACTCCATGCTCCAGGCCCTCCGCAGCTCCAACTCCATGCTCCAGGCCCTTCGCAGCTCCAACTCCATACTGCAGGCCCTCCGCAGCTCCACGCTCCAGACCCTCCGCAGCTCCACTCTCCGGGCCTTCCCCAGCTCCACGCTCCAGGCCCTCCGCAGCTCCACTCTCTGGGCCTTCCCCAGCCCCACGCTCCAGGCCCTGCACAGCTCCACTCTCCGGGCCTTCCCCAGCTCCACGCTCCAGGCCCTCCGCAGATCCACTCTCCTGGCCTTCTGCTGCTTCATGCTTCAGACACCCCTCAGCTGCAGGGTCCTGGCCCTCCATCCCTCCCCCTGTTCTGCCTCCGCTCCACCTCCCGCCTGAACTATGGTAGGAGCGTCTGGAAGCCACTCCTTCGAGGGGGGGTTCTGTCACGATCACCAGCGATCATCTCTCCATTGAGCGCTGGTTTACATGCACAAACACCCATGGACTACAAATCCACCATTATATGAACTACAACTCCATACATGCACTCCAATCACACACACATGTTACTCATCTCCACTGATTGCACACACACCACTGGAGGCTTGTCAAGACTGATTGCACTCAACATATATGCAGCACACACACTCATTTCAGTGCCGAGTCTTGTCATCTGTTACCAGTGTCAATTCAAAGCAGTTCCTTGTCTTGTTTTTGCCGTGTTTAGACCCTTGCCTTGTTTACCTGTTTCTCCGTTTTCTGCCATCCTTGTGACCATCTGCCTGCTAAATTGACTACGATTCTGGATTATCCTCATACATCTGTTTGCTCCTGTACTGATCATTGCTTGCCTGACCATTCCTTTAAATAAACCTGCATTTGGATCCGCATCCTGTTGTCTGCATCCTATCCGTGGTTACAGATGTCACTCTGCATTTTGGTCAGTTTTAATGCATTAATGTAGGCTATTTATAGCTGAACTGATCGACGTAATAGACATGATGTATGTCGCGTTTGTTTTAATTTATTATTCACGCGAAAACTTACTTGTAAACCAAATATGTTGCCGGATTCTTTCATGGGCATGAGAGAAAAGTGCTTATGAAGTATGTTTGATGAGCTGGGACAATAGAACACACGACCGAGTTATCATGCGTATGTTTGGCCGACCATATAGATGTTAGATTTAAAGGGGCCGACATTTTAAGTTTTGGCCGACGTCGGCCCAACGTATATGTGCAGTCTGGGAATGGGACTTTTCCGAATCTTCCGGGATAATTTTCAGAAAACCATAAGTCGGATCAGTTGGAAAAGATATAGCAACTTAATTCAGTATAGTTTGGAGTTAGTTTGGTGGTTGTAGTGTGAAAGGTCTAGGAGGAGATGCTTTCTTAAAATAGTCTAAAAAGAAGACGGAAGAATAATAAATTTAAGTAGTTTAACAGTATGTTGGCTTTCTCAAGGCACCATAAATATTCAGGTGTGACTGGTATATAGATTTAGTTTCCTTTGCTTTGATAACCTTTGTTTTAACCCCAAAAACTTTTTATTTCTAACAAAAGAACCATTCATTGCTCCCATTGGGTATTTAAGGAGAAGGTAGAAATGCGTCACGACGCAAGTCTGTACTCAGACCGGCCCATAGTGAAAAGCACTCAAGCTCAATACTATCTATAAATTGGACTTTTATCCATACTCTTAGATTTATCTTTGAGTAACTGATGTGTACATTTCTGAATTGACTTTTTATTATTTGTTTTATTTGATTCTATAATTGGCATGGTATATTTTTATCTGGAAAATAGAGTGTTAAGTTTTGGTAACTGGACTAATGGGTATTAGTTAACCCTGCATCCTCTGACTAACTTTAGAATATTGAGATAGTGTCCATGAGAATACACACAAACCTGGGGCATGAAACTAAGCAGCGTTTGGTCCCTAATGAACGTATAATGGTAATAGAGAGTACAGAATTAGATTTAAGTTAAAAACTCTAAATTGATTCATAAATGATAAATGTGTTTCGTTCCTATAATTGGAAATACCAACGCAATCTTACGGCAATTCATAACTTGTTGATTTAGTGACTAATTCGTATGAATTCGTACAATCTAATTCGTACAAATTAGTACGATTTACTCATCACACAATGACGGTTGGGGTTAGGGGTGGGGTTAGGTGCCACACATCCTTTTTAAAATCGTACATTTAGCTGTAGCTCTTTGCCCCCAAATGTTTTTTCTACTTTTCATTTGAACATAAGAAGTCTATATAAGAATTTTGATAATTTTATTCATTATTTATCCTTATTTAAATATCAATTTTCTGCTATTGCTTTATCTGAAACATGGTTGAATGAGAATTCTAAACAAATGTTTAAATTATATTCATTCAATTCACTTCTATATGTTTCAGGAATGGATAAATATTGCCCAGCCTTTCTAAGGACCTGCTGTCTTGCACGGCGAGTCCAATAAGAGATTATCTATCATTGTGCTGTGAGAAAACTTCACATTTTAGAGTGGGCTTTTACTGTGGCAAGCATAAGGCACAGCTGTGCAACAATCATGCTGTAAAGTCATCATCTTAATATGCCACTGTGAGATGGGTAGATTATCTCAGCAAAAGAAATGTGCTCACTAACACGTATTCAGACAAACATGAACAATATTTGAGAGAAGACCTTTTGTGTACATAAAGTTTTAGAGCTTTGAGCTTAGCTCATGAAAAATGGGAGCAAAAACAAAGTGTTGCATTTACATTTTAGTTTACTGTGGATTTCTCAGATCAACATAATCCAAATGAATAAGTTTTGTTTTATTGGACCATGTTAGCTAAGTGCATATTTCAGCATAAATACAAGACACTGTATGGTTGTCTCACCGATGCTTGTCGATGTGTGCTAGATAAGATAGAATGCATTCTGACAGGTCCTAGATGCACTGAATCAAGATCCATCCAAAGATTCTTTGTTCGATTTTCACCAGGACCAAAACTGCACCAGGAGTAGTACCTCTGAGAGTCTTCCTGAAAGACAAAATAAAGACATTATGTGAATGATGTATTGAGCCAGAAAAAAAATGTCAGGGATGATCAAAGAAAAGTATTTAGAAAAAAGAAGACAAAGAAGAATTCAATAGAATAAGTTCCAGAATCAGTATCAGACATTACTTTTCTCTGAAAGTGCTATTGCAGGGGTATTTCTGTTCTTTGCAATGGCATATCTTAAAATTATCTTATTAAAAGGACCGTTGTTGTCTGTTTCTTTGCATAGTTGAATACTGCTTAAACGTTGCACACCACAGGGTAATCCCAACAAATTTGTAAACTATGAATGTTTATTTTTAAATATTTGTACACAAGTGGGAAAGCAAACACATTTGATCTGTTTTTTCCTCATTATGGTAAATCCCGGCCACATTGTAAATTACATTGTAAATGTAATGTAATTTTAAATGTAAATTTGATGCCTTGTGAAGTCATGGACACAATGTCTAGGCCAGGGACTGAAAATGTTATTATTATACATACACATTATATTAAACATGCATTTTTACATTTTCAAAAGCCATGCCTGCATTTAACACTCAGACCACATGTCTTTGTTCACAATTTTCTGAATCAAATGTTTATTTCTATAAATACACAGAACTCTACACATGAGATGTCAGGACTCTGTCACTTCTGTCTTGTTAAATCTTGATTTGGTGGTGAAGTCCAGACACTAGTCCTATCTTGTCTTGTATGTTGCCCTGGCTTGAGTATCTGCTGGGCACTCATATCTCCTGTTTTTGTCTTCATCTTTGTATTAGCGCGGTCTTGGCTGTGGCTGAGCGTGGCTGTTTACACACAGCCATGTGATGTTATATTGTGTGATGTTATCTAGTCCCATTTCATGTGAGCACATGGTCTTTGTTAGTCCGTTGTCTAGTCCCATCCACCTTGTTTTCCTATTATTTATCATTATGTTTACCTGCTCTCTTGTCAATTTATTGGTTTGCTTTTCCTATTTATTCTCCCAATGTGCTCTGTCCTGTGCTGGTCTGTTGCCGTTTGTGAATCTGTCAATAAGCCAAGCCAAGTTGAGTCGTATCAAGTTAAATTGTCAAGTCATGTCAGTTAATGTATTAACTGTTTTTCCCCACCTCCACTGGGTTGTTTAAATTGATTCTTGTTTCTTTTTCCTTGACTAAAATTCTTGGTTTTTACATTTGGGTCCTCTCCTCTTCTCCACCCCATAACCTGACACGAGAGGTAAAACATAAACACCTTTGATCACAGGTTATACTTAATATGAACCTCCATGCAACTTATTAATTTGTTATTGTTACCTTGTGAAGTCACAGACACAAATTTTAAGTTCTAATAAACCGTAGATTTATAAAATAATTCTGATTATTGGCCAGGATATTTAACATTAGAATGTGCCCTCCAACCTAAAATAATTGCTCTCTTTTCCACTTTAAACTGCTCTGTTGATCATGAGCTAAAGCAGGTCAGTGTTATGACAAAAAAAATGTTGAGTTATACCATTATTTATCACGAATGGTTGGATCTTTGCAGGAAATTAAAATCTATCCAAAAGAATTTGGTGAAATATGGGTCTATAGGTAAAACTATTGTATCATGATGCATAAATTGGCGGGTGCACACCAGACTTGAAGCAAGAAAATATTTAAATAACATAGTCATTTTCAATGGCTCTAGTGTGTCCCTGAATTCAAATCTATCCATGGACTTTTTAAAGGCTGTATTTCTAGCCTTAGTCTGCACAAAATAAACTTTCACTTGTCATGTTTAGATTTTTGTTATAATTCAACCATAAGTGCCCTGTGAAGTGAATTCTAGTGTTCTCTAACTTTGTATGTAAAAAAGACGAGATGTGCAGGCCATAACGTTGCAGATGCTTGTGCACATGTACTGTCAGACATGCGCTCAGACACTATTAGGTTTTCAATGTCACTTGCTCTATTGAGTGCAGGTGTCAACCATCTGAGCGTGCATGAATCATACCTGTCAACCCTCCCGTTTTTCCCGGGATTCTCCGGTATTTTACAGTTCTATCCCGCTGTCATCCCGTTAAGGTATTTTCCCGTATTTCTCCCGTATTTTTTCTCTTTCTGAGAAGAGCCGATCCTCCCTATATGCAACCCATACCGCCGAACCACCAGGGGCCGCCCTTGCTCTTAAATATGAATTGGTTCTGTGCTTTTATTTTATTTAGGCATAGAAACACTTTGGAATAAACATAAAAACAGCGCGATTCATTTCAATTTCATTACAGGCGCCATTGCCCCTATGCAATCCTCAAAACAGTCAGTTCATATAAAGATGCATGACTGTCAGCTGATGCTCTCCATAGTGATAATAGACGCTGTTTCCCAAGCGGATTCTGTACGTACGGGATTTGATGCTGAACTCAAGTGGACACTGGGTTTTGGGTCCGTGTTTGAACAGACATAAACACATCATCATAATAATAATAATAATAATAATGGCGGTTCTGTGCATGTATGTTCAAATGAACAGAATAGGGTACAACACATGTTCTATGTACATAGTTGTGCTCTAATCTAACAAATTCGGGTGGGATTGTAGACCTGTTATAGTCATTCGTTTAGATTTTTGCAAGTCAAATTGCATGTTATTATTGTGTAGACACACGCAGCTCCACTTGTCCACATGAGTCGTGCACAGAGAGAGCCTTTGCATGGATATACAGTGAGGGAAATAATACACTGTGATTTTTCAAAATCTCCTACTTAGAAATCATGGAGGGGTCTGGAATTGTCAGCATAATTGCAATTCAACTGTGAGAGACAGAATCTAAAAAAAAAATCAGGAAATCACATTATATAATTTTTTAATAATTTATTTGTAAATTACTGTATCAAATAAGTATTTGATCACTTGAGTCAAGCATTTTAAATATTTATTACAGAAGCCTTTGTTAACAGTTACAGAGGTCAAAGGGTTCCAATAGTTATTCACCAAGTTTGCACACACTGAAAGAGGGATTTTGCCCACTGATCTTCTCTAGATCTGTCAGGTTTCAGGGCTGTCGCTGAGCAACATGGAGTTTCAGCTCCCTCTAAAGATTTTCTATTGGATTTAGATCTGGAGACTGGCTAGACCACTCCAAAACCTTGTTATGCTTCTCACGAAGCCACTCCTTGGTTTTCCTGGCTGTGTGCTTTGGGTCATTGTCATGTTGGAAAACCCAGCC
Source organism: Danio kyathit (assembly GCA_903798195.1). Lineage (NCBI taxonomy): Eukaryota > Metazoa > Chordata > Actinopteri > Cypriniformes > Danionidae > Danio > Danio kyathit. The sequence continues at coordinate 17,741,187 of LR812530.1, read as the reverse complement.
ACGACCCATCTTTAATGCTCTGACTGAGGGAAGGAGGTTTTTGCCCAATATCTCACAATACATGGCCATGTTCATCCTCTCCTTAATATAGTGCAGTCATTCTGACCCCTAGGTATGGTATTATTGGGATGATACACATCATTCTTCTTCCTCCAAATTCGGTGAATAGAGTTAAGACCAAAAAGTTTTACTTTGGTGTCATCTGACCACAGGACTTTCTCCCATGAATACTCTGGACCATCCAGATGGTCCCTGGCAAACTTCAGATGGGTCTTGACATGGGCTAACTTAAGCAGGCGTACCTTCTGTGCAATGCATGGTTTTAAAACATGACATCTTACTGTATTACTGATAGTACCCTTGGAAATGGTGGTCCTAGCTCTCTTCACGGCATTGGTCAGTTCCTCCCGCATAATTCTGGACTGATTCTAGACCATTCTTGGCATCATTAATACCCCACGAGGAGAGATCTTCCGTGGCCCCAGTCAGAAGGACATTGACAGTCATCATCAGCCTCTTCCATTTTCTGACAATTGCTCCAACAGTTGCTCTTTCTCGGCAATTGCCCCGTAGCAGTTTCAGCTTTATGAAAGTCTACAATTTCATCTCTTGTGTCTTTTGACAGCTCTTTGGTTTTGGCCATGTTGCTACTTAGACTTTTGACTGATTGTGGGGTGCACAGGTGTCTTTATGACAGCTAGTGACCTCAAACAAGTGCTACTAAATTAGAATCATGAGCAGAGTGTAGCTGGACTATTTTAAAGCAAAATAACAGGTCTTTAAAGGTAATGTAATGTAATGTAATGTGTATTTATATAGCGCATTTATTGTGTATGGCCATACACCCAAAGCGCTTCACAATCATGAGGGGAGTCTCTTCACACCACCACCAGTGTGTAGCATCCACTTGGATGATGCAACGGCAGCCACAGGACAATGGCGTCAGTGTGCTCACCACACACCAGCTATAGGTTGAGTGAAGAGACAGTGATAAAGCCAATTCGGTGGATGGGGATGATTAGGAGGCCATGATGGGAAAGTGCCAATTGAGGGACTTTGGCCAGGACACCGGGGTTATACCCCTACTCTTTTACGAGAAGTGCCATGGGATTTTTAATGACCACAGAGAGTCAGGACCTCGGTTTAACGTCTCATCCGAAAGACGGCGCCCAATGACAGTATAGTGTCCCCTTCACTTTTACTGGGGCGTTAGGACTCACACAGACCACAGGTTGAGCACCCCCTGCTGGCCTCTCTAACACCACTTCCAACAGCAACCTAGTTGGGTCAGTAGGGTCAGAAATTTGGCTGAAAAGCAAGTGATCAAATACTTATTTCACACAGTAATTTACAAATAAATTTTTAAAAAATCATACAATGTGATTTCTGCATTATTATTTTTAGATTCTGTCTCTTACAGTGGAATTGCACCTATACTGAAAATTCTAGACCCCTCCATGATTTCTAAGTAGGAGATCTTGAAAAATCACAATGTGATTAAATACTTATTTTCCTCACTGTATATGCATTAAAAGGGGTTGGACAACGAAATTAAAACCCTGGCCAATTTAGTGTTGGATGATTCATATCTGAATTTGACCAACCTGGCCAATCTTCATTGATTGCACATTCCACCAGTAATGCCGCGGTCACACTAGAGATGCAAAATTCTGTTGTATGATTAGACATTAAAAAAACGGAGCGATTGCTCTATATTTAAATTTTCTGTACAGAGAGGACTACGAATCGGTCATGGAACTGCACCTCACACACACACCAGTTCCAGTTCTCTCTCTGATTGCACATAACTTATCATAAACTGATTACATGAACTATATATTCACCTTTCACACACACACTCTTGGCTGAGTGTTGTTGTTTGTCTGTAACATTACAAAGTGTACCCTAGTCTAGACTTGTTTTCTGACCCTTGTTTTGTTCTTTGTTTATCCAGTTTGGTGCCTGCACCGACCACTGTCTGTGACCACCCATATGATACTGTTTATCCCTGTTGACCGATGCCTGTCTGACTAAAGTGCAAATAAACTGTATTTGGACCCTCAACTCTGTTGTACCCCTATTGTTACAAAAGGCTCAGCCGCAACATGGGTCCAGCAGAACAGCTCTGTCAGCTTAACCAAGGAGCGAACACCCTCAAAGACCACATCTGTAAGTTTTTGAACATTTTAAATGAATCAGACCTCCGAGACTGTATCCTCATTTTTTTCTATTATGGGCTGAACGAATCGTTCAAAACTCCCCTAATCCAGTTTGGTCCAGCACCCAACAGCAAAATCCACTGACTGCATCGCCATCAGAGCTTTCGCAACCAGAGCCTTCTCCACTGCTGCCAAAGCCTTTACCGCCGGCACCAGAACCTGCACCGCTGCCACCAGAGCCTTCGCCAGATCCCTCTGAAATCCCCAAATGGTGGGCATCAGATTCTCCCAAATTCCCTAAATGGCGGGTGCGAGATCTTCCCAAATTCCCCAAATGGTGGATGCCAGATCCCTGTGAAATCCCTGAATAGCAGGTGCAATATTCCTTTGAATCCCTTAAATGGTGGGAGCCATATCCCTCTGAATCCCTTGAATGGCGAGCGCCAGATCCCAATGAATATCCCCAATGTTGGGTGCCATATTGCTCTGAATCCTACGAATGGTAGCGCCAAATCTTCCCGAATTCCCCGACTGGCAGGCGGCAGATCCTCCCGAACTCCCCGAATGGCAAGAGCCACCGCCTGAGTCCCACAAATGATCAGAGCCGCCACCTGAGTTCCATGAATAACAAGAACTACAACTTTAATACCATGAATGGCCGCCAAGGCCGTTTGACTTCCCATTGCCACCAGAGGTGTGTGACTTCCCAGTCATCTGACTTCACAGTGCCTCCTGAACCAGAGCCTCCTGACCCACTGGGGTCATATGAACTGCCAGTACTTGCTGAATCACTGTGGTTGTCTGAACAGTCATTATTTGCTGAACCAAAGCCTCCTGACCCACTGGGGTTGTCTAAACTGCCAGTGCCTCCTGACCCTCTGGGGTGGTCTAAACCACCAGTGCCTCCTGATTCACTGTGGTTGTCTGACCACCAGTGCCTCATAAATGTGCTTTGTCTCTCTTATTAGGCTTTCCTTGAGTTTTACATCTTAAATATTGAATTTGCAAAAAATATGTGAAGACTTCATATTACTTACTCACGCTTATAATATAGATTTTTTTTAGAGAGCAGGCATGAGGTTCAGCTGTGTCTTCTTCATTTTCTGTCTGATTCAGGCTCAAACTGATACGGCTAACAGTTTCACTGACTGACAGAAGTTACACAATGGCAAAGTGCATGCTAGTAGAAGTGTGTCACTTCCTGGTGACGTTGAGCAGATCCGCAAATCACAGCACATTATGTTAGCTGAAATATGATAGCCATTTTCGTGTTAACTGAGTAGCAGTATATAATCAAGTGAAGTTTATTTATAAACTAATTTCGAGAGGATCACGTGCTTATGATTGCTAGCGGCTGGACCCACATTATCCAAATCACCATGCACCAATCAGATGATCCCAAGCTACTATAAATACCCCGGGTTTCATATCACCGCTATCTTCGCATTGAAGAACGCCCCGCTCCGCACCAGCTGCTACCGCTACAGCATCTTCATCTCCAACTATAACTCTAACAACAATTTCATTAACAGCTTCAACAATACCACGCCTAAACTCTCAAAGCGTCGGCAAGCCATTGCAATGAAACCGAACCCTCACCGCTCTCCTAGCTGTGCACCAGTGGTAACGTATAGCACGCTCTAAAGGGAAGCCTCGCCAAAAAATAACCACTCTCCAACAAGACTAAAACATTTTCTTTAATCTTTGAAAGACGTGACTAGCATGAATAGAATAAGTTATACAAAAGAACTCACCTCTCAAACATCCCGCCTGTCCACAGATCCATATCATCCTAATAGCATAAAGCAATTCGACTGCAAGGGTCCAAACAATCCAATCCACAAACATTAGTCCACAGCATATTTATACGTTGATAAACATCCATTAAATGCTATGTTATCATCCAAATCCCTTGCTGAAGCACGTTCAGTAGCGTCTCCAGTCATAACAATAGTGATTTTAGTCAAAAATGGCCGCTGGCTTTTGATTGACACTTTTTTTGAGCCAATAGCTGAAAAGTGAAGCATCACCATCCAATGAGCTCCAAACTCGAGACGGTCCCGCCCTCTCTCTCAAAAGATCAAGAATGGACTCTGAATTTGTGAATGAACTGGGCTAGATACGCTTGTGATTCAATCATATTATGACTCCGAGTCCAAACCTAATGTTATTTATTCATGGATTAAAATAAAGCACACAACTAACATTCACACAAAGTGTTGACATTGTTTAAGTTCAGGGCTTGATGTTGGCAGTTGATTTATCAAATAAATAAATAAATGAATAAATAAATAAATGTGAATTAAAAAAAAAAAAACTGCCACATTCGATAGCCATTTTCCTTCTGAAAAGATTATTATTAAGATTATATTATAAACATTAAACGCATCGAGCACAGAAGTCCAATCGTAACATGCCAGTGACTCTTATCTGCACATATGTAAGTTTTTAATGGCGAGTCTGTCGGATGTGAAAATGACAAGAAACAACTACCCGCTTGACTGCTATCATTAGGAGGATGACATTTCCGACAATGGAATAATGTTTCATCCATTGACTCAGCGTTAGATACATTCACATCTTAAACAATTCTATATCACTAAGGGGTTTTAAAACTCCATCTTTCACCTACTCAGTCTTAAAGAGGTACTTCCAGGACCACCAGATAAGCCACACCCCATATCCTCAGCTCTCCATTCATCTGCCATCCTGCGGGGAGACGAATGCCCACCTCTACCATCCTTGCACCTTGCGACAACGAAGCTATCGGACCATGCAAGCTATCATACCATGCAAAGCGCTTCCATCCACAGTTGCCCATGCCCTTTTTAAACACCTCTCATGGATACCAGCCAAACTATTTATGTCTGTTGTACATGTACCATGTTGTTAAAGATTTCATTTCTGATTCTCTCTTTTCTCATTTCAGAAGTCCATGACAGACGGCTACAGAGGCCGACCCTCATTCAACCTATTACACTCCACATCCATTCCAAATACATTCACACTCTTCACAAAGGATACATTTCCATTAACACAGCCCACACCTCGACGCCATTTTCACACTAGCTTTTGTTTGAGATGTTCCGAACTAACATCACATTTCATTCCTCTCCAGCTGACCTCCACCCACATATATTTCTAACTCCGACCCATTTTGGGGTCGCCCCGAGTTTCAATTGCTGCAACAGCATTGCTCTAAACGAGCTCATATTCACTCTCATTTCCAAATGCCACAATAGTCACACTCCCCCGCACTCATACAGCAGTAAATGCTTTTGCAGGAGCGCACATTGCCTCCATACTGACCAATGCACCTCTGCAGCAGCGGAGATGCTCCGCTGAACTACAACCCACCTTAGCACCACAGCAACTGCTGTGACGCTCTAGCTGAGCCTTACTCACATGATACATTTCCGCACACATAGCTCACACCCTCAACACTATGTTCACCCTAGCTTTCGGCTTCCTAAAAAGTTCCGAATTAACAATAACATCCAATTTCAACCCCACCATCAACCCACGGTGTCTGATCTTACTTTGCAGAATAAAGAAACTCTTTCATTCTTTGTTGAACAAGCAAACAGACCAGACACGGAAAGGGCATTACATCCACATTTTTGACATCCCCCTCCCCCACACACCCTTTCCAGACCCTCTTAGCTTTTACACTTTAGGAGAGCCCAAGAGCCCAACCCCCTCGCTCCCCCGTTTACTGATGACGCTAACCGTCCAGTAACACGCTTTGGTTCCAAAAACATTTAATAGAAGTCCTCCGACATCCGCCTCAGCCATTACCATCTCAAGGAAGCCCAGCTGATCCTCTCTAGCAGACCACCAGCTACCACAGTTCAAGGGCACGAGCATGACTCTGCCATGAAGCACCCGGACTTCAAGGGCACGAGCACGACTCTGCCATTCAAGGGCACGAGCACGACTCTGACATTCAAGGGCACGAGCACGACTCTGCCATTCAAGGGCACGAGCATGACTCTGCCATTCAAGGGCACGAGCATGACTCTGCCATTCAAGGGCACGAGCATGACTCTGCCATTCAAGGGCACGAGCATGACTCTGCCACGTAGCACCCTAGCTACCTTTTATTTCTCTTCTTCCCCCTTTCAAGCGCGAGCTATACTCTGCTTCCCTTTCACTCCCGCTCACCACAGCTCTGACTCCCGCAGGTGTCACACAGAGCTTCGACCCCCGCAGGGGTCCCGCCAAGCCCATCCCCAGCCCACCCCTCCACAGTCACGCTTCCAGTAGGAGTCACCACTGCCCCCTCCCTTCTTCCCACTCCTACCCACTCCGAGCTTCGACTCCCGCAGGAGTCATCACTGCCCCCCCCCCAGCCATTAGGAATGCGTAGACACGGGTGTGTGTATATATGTATATGCACGTGTATGCGCATGTATGCATGAGTACGCGTGTTTGCGTGTGCTCGCATGCATTTCGCGCATTAGCGCGCGTGTCTTTGCACGTGCGTAGGCTCGTATGTGTGCGCATGCATGATTCCCCTTCTTACTTTTCTTTCTTCCGGCATCGAGATTCTCCGCCCCATTTTTCTCTATCTCAATTTCGGCAATTTCACACGCCACTCTCATCTCTTCCCATAGGCCCTCAATCCTCAGCTCTAACTCCCACAGGAGTGATTAAAACAAGCTTCGACTCTCGCAGGAGTCTCGCCCCGGCCACCTCCTGCCGTAGTCTCCACCGCCCCCTCCCTTTCCCAGACTCCGGCAGGAGAAATGCCCCACGATGGCTCTAACCCCCGCAGGGGTCACCCCGAGCTTTGACTCCCGCAGCAGTTCACGCCCCCCCAGCCCACCTCACACCCTCTCTTGCAGGAGTCTTCACAGTCCAAAACTTTTCCCGACCCCTGCAGGAACCTTCCCATCCCTGCTCTCGCTCCCGCAGGAGCGCATCCGAGCTTCGACTCCCGCAGGAATCAATCCCGCCCCTTTCCACGCCCCCGCTTAGACTCCAGCAAGAGTCTACTTTTCGCTGCTCCCACAGGAGCCTTTCTTTCCTAAGCGAGTAATATTATATCCAGCAGCCGGATATACCATTGTTCCATCTGCATTTTGGGGGGGTTCTTTAATACGCGGCTGCTGTCCCGAGCTATATAAGGCATTTTGGGGAGTTTTCGAGATCTACCTGAGCTTGATCTCCCCTCTTGCCTTGCAACAGGAGGGAGCCCCGGGCTCGAGGATCTCATGAGCTCAGGGCTCTCTCCCGGGACAGCATGCCAAACAAGCTTTATAATTAATCATCAGCTAAGTGTGAACTCTTAAAGTGAAGTTTATTTATAAACTAATTTCGAGAGGATCACGTGCTTATGATTGCTAGCGGCTGGACCCACATTATCCAAATCACCATGCACCAATCAGATGATCCCTAAGCTACTATAAATACCCTGGGTTTCATATCACCGCTATCTTCTCTTTGAAGAATCCCCTCTTCCACCCCTACTCCTACTCTCTTTAGATGGGTGACACAGTGGCCCAGCGCTTAGCGCTGTTGCCTCATAGCAAGAATGACAATGGTTCTAGGTTTTACCAAACCAGCGGGCATTTTCTGTGCGGAGTTTGCATGATCTCCCCGTGCTCACGTGGGTTTACCCCGGGTCCTCCGGTTTCCTCCCACCGATTAAAAACATGCAACCTAAGTTATTGATTAATCAACACTATAGACTTGCTCACTATCTAGTACTTATCTCGATAAAGAGAACTACTATCTGCTCTTCAATCATTACGATGGGGGAGTTCCCG